>QNGE01000387.1:169581-278038 GCA_008508345.1 Paragonimus westermani
GAGTCTACGAAACTCAAGTGGATAAAGATCGAGAATTTCAAGGCGAGACTCGTAAGATAGATGCCTTAAGCCAGTGACCATTTTGGTGGCTACTAGCTGGACACGTTCAATGGCGAGTATGTCCTTCTTCAGACCGGTGTAGGCGACTTGATTGGCATACTCGAGCAATGGTCTTATGTAGACTCTGTAAAGCGTGTGAAAGGCGCGCTTGTCAATCCGGGGGAAGGTTCGTTTGATCATCCCGAGAGTCATGAGACCCCTTTAGGCGGCCAGCTGGTGATGATAAGAGAAGGACAGACCAGACGATAGCCAGATCCCTAGGTCTTTTTTGTGGTCTACTTTCGTGATATCTACTACACTTTGTGCACCATGTATCACGAATAGGTTCTCGGAGTCTCTTCCGAGTGACATGTGCGCACACTTACTGTCGTTTAGAGGGAGACTCCAATCCTGTGACCAGCACTTAATACGATCAAGGTCAATCTGCGACGCATTGGGGTCACAGGCGTTCCAGATTTTTAAGTCGTCGGCATAAAGGAGGGTGTTGCTGGAGATCAACTCGGGAGATCATTGATGTAGATCAGAAACAACAATGGACCAAGTACCGATCCTTGAGGGGCTCCCACAGAGACTGGGGATGGAGACGAAAGGCCTGAACCGGTTTTTACTCTGAAAGTCCTGTCACCAATAAAGGAGGTTATCCAGCGGTGAACTTCTTCTCGGATTCCGTAGGCTTCTAGTTCATGCAACAGAGGACCGTGTGAGACACGGTTGACGGCTTTGACATAGTCGAAGAAGGTAGTATCCGAGATATGATCATTGTTAGTCTATGCATGAAGATTAACATATTAGTTATTCAGGACCGATCGGGAAGATAGCCATGCTGGTTCGAAGAGAAGAGGTTATTCGTGAAGAAATTCTTAACGATAGTGCGTTTTAACAGTCGCTCCTTTATCTTGTATGGGATGCTGGTAAGGCTGATCGGTCGATATCTAGCAGGAGAGTGACGATCGCCTGTTTTAAATATAGGTGAGACATTGGCCTCTTTCCATGCCTCCGGAAGATTGCCTGTCCGAAGTGTCTGTTTAAACAGATCGAAGAGAGGCATCGCCAAACTGACGGCCGCTTCTTTGAGGATCCGGGGATGGATCTTGTCTGGTCCCATGGCACTATAAGGATTGATCTTAAGCAAGAGGTCCTGAACGTCAGACACAGAAAAGTCAGCTGTCAGGATGGGTTGTTGGAAGTGCCTCTGCGGGAGAATTGGATGCCAGTTTGGCAGATCCACATTGTAGACTGATGAGTAGTATTCCCTGAACATCTCGGCAACCACTTGGGGGTTGGAGGAGGTTTCCCCGTCGGGAAGCCGCAGAGAAAGCGCTGAGGGCTTAGTTTTTCTCTGGCGTCGTATATACTTGAAAAGAAAATTCTTATTCTCGTGAGCTATTTGTAGGATTTTCGACTGTACGTGTTGGGTGTGTTGCCGGATTTCCCGCTTGCACCTGTTTCGTACAGAGCGAAAGGCCTCTAGATCCTCTGGCCTATCCGTTAGCTTCTGTTTAGAGAATAGACGAGAACGTAATTCAAGAAGGCGGCGTATGTTCCGCGGAAGCGGTGCACGAGAGGAGAACTTCAATAGTTTTCGAGGAACAAATGCCTCATCGGCTTCGTGAATGGCAGCTTTAAAGGAAAGGTAGTTCAAGTTCACTGAGTCGGATGTGAGGCTGAGTGTGCTTAAGAACGTCCTTAGTGCGTTAAAGTCTGCGTTCTGGAAGTTTCGGAATGAAGTATTTGTTACAGCGTTTTGGAGCCAGTAACAGATAAGGTCAAAATTTAGTAGCATGTGGTCGCTATGCCCTAGCGGCGGTTTGATGACCACCCTATCTACCAGGTGAGCCTCGTTCGTAATGACCAGATCGAGCAAGGAGGGTGTCTGTTCTGGACGGTGCCTTGTAGGTAGATCGACATGCTGTGACCAGGCTTTCTCATGGATCAACATTGCCAAGGGTTTCGAGAACCCGCAGCCACAGTCCTCATGAGAAGCTGCCATAGAGTTGAGTTGGGGTGCATTGAAGTCACCCATAATAAGAAGATGGGAGAAACGCTGGGCAGACGTGAGTCTGTCTAAGATAGCAAGGATGGCTTCGTTGTCGGATGCACTGCATGACGACAAGCGGTACATAACACCGGTAAGAAGCATGTCACGTTTGCGAAGTTGGAGTTTAATCCAGAGCGTGTCGCATTCCTCTGGGTAGGTAAATTCCCCTACAACAGCTGGCACTGGGAGCTTCTGGCTTGGGAAAACGGCGCAGCCTCCCATGCGTCCACGGGAGGAGTACGTCTGGTACAAAGAGTAATCAGGGACATGCAGTTCATTATCGCTGATATCCGCGGAAGCCAGGTCTCTGTTAATGCAAGAATGTGAGGGCTAGTGTCGTGGACCAGCTGTCCGATTTCTGGTAGTTTGTTCAGAAGGCTCAGACAGTTGGTGTACACACACTTTAAGGCTACTTCTTCGTTTGGCTGGGTGCAAAAAGAGACAGAAGTGCACGAGGGAAAGCTTGGGAAAGTAGCCTCGGTAGTGAGGGGGTTTGAGTAACTGGCGGCGTAGTTCTGTGAGCCCTCTTGGGGGTGGTGGCCGTTTCATCACAGCCTGGGCATAAGTGAGCGTCCCTGTGGGACGCTTCGTCCGCTTCTCTTGGCCCAAGGTCGATGACTTTTATGCCGCTCTTACTTTCAGAGCGTTTGGAGGGTGATTTGCGGTTTTTCACCCTCGAAAAGTTGGATAGAGTTGTAGATGGGAAGAGAGTATAGGACGGAATGGCCCCGATGTAGCCGGGGAGAGAGCCACCGGAATAAGACATGTTTGGACCATTTTCGACGCCGGGGGGTTCCAAGCAGACTCACTGGGCTGTAAAGCTTAGGAATAAAATAATTTTTTAGCGGCCGTTTTTTTCGTGAGATGATTGGGGGTCTAGAAGATTGATGGTCTTTAGCACCTTTGGGATCTGTTTTACCGGCCCCCTGCATATCCACAGGCGCTTGACCTTCCAGTGAGAAAGGGGTAGTGGCCTCTGAAGTGTGTGCTTGGGGTGGTTCGTCCGAGGACACCGGTCTCCTCTTGACATCAGGGATAAGGACCTTAACGTTATCCTGGAGTTTGGGGTCAGCCTTGATACATAACCTTGTTCTAGCAAGCTGAGAGCGCTTCTGCCGCTCCACTGAGAGCGCTTCTGCCTCAAAATTTTCCCACCCCATCTTCTCGACGTCTGAGAATCATCCATTGCTACTATTCTGATCACCGGCGCATGCCAAAACCGGAATTCAAAATGTCTCTGTCTCCAATAATCCGCCTACCTCACTAACCAATTACCCGACGTCCGAACGAACACGTTTAATGGACAGCATATGACCTTGAACGTTCAAACAAATTAAAAGTTGTTGGGTGTTAACGCACACGATAAAGTAATATGAACTTATGTAAGCTGCTACATTCGTTGCTTTTCACTCACTTATCACTATATTGTTAATTTAACAATAGGATGTGTGAATTAAAGCTTTGTCGCCATAGCGAGCAGTGTACACGACAATGTATACATGTATATTGTAGAGTTGCTGACTGTGGTCACAAGCACCTATCGGCAAAATCTTCGAGGGGCTAATAGTACAAGTCAACGGGAACAAAGGATTGTGTGTGACACATACAGGTATATTTTTTCATCGACCAGTGTCATCTACATACGCAGTAGTCACTTGGGCGGCTAAAAATTCAGTCGTGGAATGCAACAACAGGCCAGAATTGCGTGTAGTGTCATTATCACGAATAAACCAAGAAACATTCGGACGAAAAAAACGCGATCATGTGCGTCGAGCTTACGCAAAGCGTTTTTACAATTTTATGCACTCTGTGCAATTTGTCATGCTAACAGACCACATCCGTGCGGTTCTGTTGAACTCCACTCATATAATTGTATTGTGCGAACGTAGAAACATGTACAACGTACACTAAAGCACTCCATACTCCATGGACGTCGATTGGAGTCGAGACGGACCGAATTAGTACGGTGTATATCAACTCCAAAAGTCTGATAAGTCCTTTATCTTGTCTGGATCACGCAACCTTCTTTAAAGTTTTTATCCAGCTAAAATTCAATTCTATAATGGCATAGTTTATTGAAGGTCTCCCGATGGCAGTTCGCGACCAAGTCCGTATTGCCCATGTCGCCCGGCCGATAGACCTTGACGAACTTGCGAAGATGGCGCGGGAGTTAGCAGTAATGTCCGTGGCTTCAGCGGATACAAACAGCAATACGTACAAGAAGACGCTTGGCCAGCAGGTTGGTTTATTGCGCAAACATCCGCACAGGTCGTCAAACACTAAACCACAAACGCGTACACTCATTCGCACGACAGACATGCACTCACATACATTGGGTTGCAGTACGTTGTCATTCGCCTGGTGAAAGTTCTCACACAGCATGTACACACTGTTCCGATGGTCCCTTCTTGTCCGTCGTGTTCGGGGCTTGTCCTTTTGTTCCTGAATGTCGCCTGTCGTTTCTGTTTCGTGTCTAAACCACGAGGTCCAATGTGTCTGAGAGCATTGTCGTTGCAGCAGTGGGGAAAGCCTACCTCCCATCTTTTTCTCCTCGAGTTTTGGTGGGTTGGGTAGCCCGCTCCGACAGCACCACCTTAGGGACGCATGGACAATTCCGGATATTGCAAGCAGACCGACCCCTCTTCACCGTTACCAACCTTCTTCAACGTGGCATACGTAGCTGTTCTTTAATACGTCGGTCCCCCAATCAACCCGCGGTAACTTCGATGTCATTAGCTCCATTTTCTTTTGCTTTTGTCGAAGGCCTTCAAGTGTGAAGCCTTCTAGGGGGGGACGTCTGTAGAGACATTCTTGGTTTGCCACGTATTCCAACTATTTTGCTGTTTATTTTGACCGTTGACACTATTGATATTGTTTGGTTGCATGTCTGGATTTTCTCGTAGGTTCGACCGCCCAAGGTCACAATTGCAATTACACTTGCATCTTACGGACGCTAGCTACTGGTCTGTTGCGCTTTGCTTCTGTTGTGTTTTGCTTACAGCTCGCTTTCCCGGTCTCTTTGCAATAAACGTCGTTGTCCTATAATCAGTTTTTCTGATTTAATCATTGTGGAGAATAGGCACGATTCTAGACAGAAACGTACCAGTCCTCTACAGCATGACGAAAATAATTGGTATTCACAGTTTCTGGTATTGATATGTTCGCGGAGCTTGTCATTGAGGTTGCAGACGTTTCATCACCAGGCGAGGTGACATCATCGGTGCGTAAATGTTTGACGATGGTTGTCTGGTGTTAGTAGAACCTTGCTGGTATTCACCGCCTTTTGGTCGGTTTTCAAAGTGTCAGCAGCATAATGGACATTGTATCCATTCCCAGGCCAAATGTTCAAAGCTACGTCAATGAACACTTCACAAGAAACATAACTTCTGGACAAATTTGTTTGATAAACCCTTAGCATTATTGAGTACATTTTGAATTAGGACCAGACACCTAAATATATATTATTCGCTATAAACTTAACCATATATTCATCGCAGTGAAATCGACACCAAGCCGTAATGCAAATTAACGGGTATCTTTATTTCGGAGTTATATTTCTTGTCTTACTTCCGGCTAATATAACGACTATTTTTAAAGCATAAGTGTTTTTAATGGCATCATTTCTTTAGCAGTTAAGACTGGTTGGATGCGTTGTTTCACTCTCGGAAACAAAAATGATCCAAAAGGGTCTCGTTGTAAATGGACTGAAGCATAAATCTTGGATCAACACACAGTTTCATGAAAAACTTCATGCACATTCTAACAATGATCAGAATAGATGTTTTTGTTTTTCGTTGTACACATGTTCAGAGGTGAACAGCCTCAAATTATCGCATAACTCGCACATTTTATCAATCACATTAAGCTGAAATTTAATATTGGAATGTTTAACAACCTGCCGAACAAAACAGACTATTGGTGAGTGATCTTTTGTCTATAGAACCCAGCCTTCTTGCACAATCAAATAATCACATGAACACCAGGTATCGTAAACCCCGTTGATTAGTCATTTAAGTGCTTCCCAATTTTTTGGGTCAGTAGACACTGTTTCAACATTGAAGCATTTCGACAGATCGGTAGTTTCTTGCAGCTTCCGAAAGAATTAGTGCATGATACCGTTGGGCAGCTTTCAGGTTTCATCGTTATTCGGCTATACTAAGCGGTTATTTGGTTGTCACATAGTTTCTCAGCTGCATAATTTGTTTTTTTAGTTGGGCCGTATGAAATCTTAGTCGCCTATGAATCTTTTCGGTTTTATAGCAGAATATTTGAACTTCGTCGTTTTGTTTTAGACCATTAACTTTGGGACAGAAACAACAGTGGTTGCTGCACGCGAAAAGTGGAATTTTCACACACAATTAAGGATTTAAACTTCTTTCTTTTGTGCGCAGTGCACCATCGTTAAGCACCATTAAAAGTATCCCAGTCTGATTTCTCCGCATTGCATATAAACGGTAAATATGCATTATGGAACTCACACATGTCAGTTGACTTTTGTTTGTTGATGAGCGAAAAGTCACAGTATTATAGTGCCTATTTTATTGATTGCCACTAAAGCAACAATTGAATACATTGAATCCTTCATCCTAATCCAGTAGATTTCGGAGTTACAAGCTAACGCGACAACTGCGCAACGTGTGCTAAATCACCTTTGGCCGTGCAGAAGGCTAGCAAATTGCGTTTTACAGGGTGTTATCAGAATTTTCACACAGCACTATGTTAAAAGCAGCTAACCATGAAACTGCTCATTTTTATTCCACTCTGCGTAAATTTATCGTGAATATAATTTTAATGGTAATATCGGCATCCAATTTCATATCTGAGATATCAGATAGACCAGCCCTCACGTATAACGATGTCTGAAAACGGAAATTCACACAAAATACCGCTCATCAGAAGACGCATGTCTTCGCACGCGCGACAATTTGCAACATATCTGACAGGCACCGAAATACATGTTAGATAGCCATTTCATTTGCACATTTTCTCTTTCGGCCTAATATTGTGCCAATTTACGCAGATATCAGTAGGACAATTCGGCGTGAGCTTCACGGTGCCACAAAACTGTCGCAATATTACACTGATCACTGTTATGTGAAGGAAAAATTTTTACGATTTGGCTGTCGAAACATACTCGCCATGCGTAGACTTGATTTATCAAACTTCCTTAATGTTTCAGGCTGAAATACGGTGTATTGCCTAGTCAAAACTTTGGTTTCTTTCTAGTCTTTAAGGGGGTAAGTTACACCCACTTGAGTCGCAGCCTGTTAATCTCATGAAGAAATTGTGTAAGATTCTGAGCCGGAAGCGTTACTGGTTTCTTTTGTTGGCAATTGAAAGAGTTAACTTATCAACCATCCAGTGTCTCAATTTTGCTCTTGAAGAGAACTGGTCCACACCAGTTTTCAACCCGTAAATGGTTATTTTGCTCTTACATTACGACTGCTTTGCGGGCGCGGAATACCTCAAGCGTTGAATGACACTCTGTCTGAACCATAAGGCTCATCTGGAAGGCGGATCGATTTAACAGATTGGAGTAGATGTGTATGTTTGTGGACAAAGAATTTTTTACCGATCCGGTTGCCACGATGGAAGTAAGGAAGCAGAGACAAAGCCAGCCACCTCTCATGTTGTAAAAAAGAGCGGGTTTGTGATAAGTACCCAGTGGCCACAAGTTTACTTATAATTGAACTCGTGACTGCGAACTCAAATCACATGATACATTGGGATAAGCGACTTATGTCAATGCAAATGGAGAAGTGTGCCATAACCCTCCACCTAAACTGCTCTGTAAATACGATCGAGATTTTTTAAATACTATTTATAATAAGTGAATCTATTAAACATTAAAAGATTCCACAGTCATCTGTTCAAACAGATGTCATGTGTCGTGTGTTGTGATATTTTTTCACCACGTATTTACCAGTGCTTACGACAGATGGTAAATTCAATAAATCCAGCTAAAACTACCGAAGCAGGATGAATTATGAATTACCCATCCAGTACTGCATAATTTCTGTCACTGTCAAGGCGTGGATATGAATAAACAGGTTTCTCCAGATGCGTAGATTTGTGCTTTTTCGGAACCCAGTTGACCTAGCATATCACAAAATATGCTTGTCAATTTCCGCAAAGGTTAGCTTTGACCACAGTAATTTATGGGGATTATCGCTATACGTCTTAAGTACCATTCGTTTATCAATTCTATTTTTCAAGGTTGGCGAAACCAGTTGTTCAGCTAAAGACGTTCGGATGGAGATAATTTCATTGGAAGTTATTGTTTGATTTATATCAACGGTTGCGTGAACACATTTCTGGATTCAGAAACCTCATATCATCTTACTTGAAACAAATATTTGAAGTCATCATTCCTTTGAAAACGTCCAGTTTTGACGGTTCTTGTTAAGATACCCAACCGAATTTATCAATAAACCAAACAAAATAATTGTCGATTACAAGCCCATCTAGAAACGAATTGAGTGCCGCAGAAAAACTGTACCCAACCTGCCTTGGTTGTATATAGGCCTGACTATATTCATGCGTCATCGTTATAAAGTTTATGTGGTTTCACGGACCATCCTACTTTGTCACCGTACTAAGTAGAATAGATTGTTCCGTACTTTCGTGAAAACTGCCAGATTGTTCTTGTATAAGTGGTTCAAGATTTCCAAGGTTATTAATGTTTGCTGCTGGTTGTCTACAACAACAAGTGTACAATCGACGGACATTTCATGTAAGGGGGCGTTGATAAGAAAGTTAGAGTCTGATACTCAATTTTAGTGACAAAACTACTATTCAGACTTGGTCCTAGGTGATTCCTTTGGCTGTCCCGTCTACTGGTTACTGGCTTTGTCATGAAAGCTAAAGTTATATTCGTGAATGAGTGATCCGAGAGCCCTTTAGTCAACTTGTGGGCAAACCGACTTTTATCTCATGGGTTTCAATAGAATTCAGTCAGTACTAAATAGCTTAGCGCATTGGGACGCTATTACTGTTGAGGAATTGTTGACCTACATAAACAGAACGTTTTGTGTTTTAGTCCTATTGTCCAGTAGGTTAACCTGTTCAAAAGCTTCCCGAATGTTGTATTCTCTTTCAAGAAGTTCAATCGAAAACTCAGCGGGCTGGTGATGCGGCTGAAGGAGCGTATAAATATTCTGTCTTTGAAAGAACACAACATCGAGTTCTTACACTTCCCGTTGTGTCATCATTAAAAAGTGACTTCGCGAATGAATTCTCCTTTCAAAATTGTCAATATTCCTTCTTCAGTTGCTGTCCTACTTTATCGGGTTTATCTTACTTCCACCAAAGCTACAACATTCCCCACATTTCTCACCTATCTCTGCATTCCACACAGCACTCTTAGGATTGGTTCAATCCTCCAACCATATCATGTATGTTTGTTACTTTTATTTGTAATTACGGAAACTATAAGAGGAGTAGGTTGTTATAGTAGGCAGTCTCATTGCTTGACTTGGTAGCGCACTAGGGCCTACAACGAGGCACGAGGCAGAAAGCGTGCATTCAAACAATCTATCGAGCACAGGGAAATGAAGTGATCCTCGTTTGGCCTCAATAAACCAAATCATTGCAGCAATATAAGTCAGAATGACGGTTCATTCACACGCATGTATTTCTATGCACGTGGGAAAAAATGTTGTTATTCGATTTTGTAGTGTTGATTTTTGTTAAACGTGGCCAATTCGTAAATCGTACATTGTCGTTTGCTGTTTGTTTCCTTTCAGGCAAAAGATTAGATCATCTATGGAGGGGCGAGTCAAAACGATGGGTCGGACTGGTGGCCGCACTAATTGAAAACTTCTTCTTCGGGTCTTCGTTTTACGGTTTCAATGCACTGATACCACCCTACGTAGAGATGGGTGTGTTCCGAAATCTCTGCAACGGAACGGATTGTACTCAACAGGAGCGTATGTTCGGGTACAGCTATCTTGCAGGACTGATGTGTCAATTGTGCTTGGCTCCAGTGACAGGATTGTTGATGGATCGGGTTGGGCTGAGGGTGACCAAGTTTGTCGCCATCTCCATTCTCTGTGTCGGATAGTTATTCTTCGCGTTCACTTCAGCAAGCGCATCGTATCTTCTTTTTCCGGCTTGCATGTTCGTGGGTTTGGGCTCAGTTGCAAGTTTGTTTTGCAATTACACCATTTGTTCCATGTTTGTCCGTGTTCGTGGTTTGACTGTCTCGTTGTTGACCGGGGTCTATGATTCAAGTTCCGCGATAGCCTTCTTCGTGTCACAGACACATCCGAAAATCACCATCCAAACGTCTTTCACCATCCTTGCATGTGGTGCAATGATTTATGGTTCCCTCATGGCGGTTTTCATATTGACAGAGAAGGAGGGAGATATGGTACCACCTGGTCAGAACACGCTGGAATCATCGTCCACGGAATTTTTCTCGGTGAGATATGTAGATGACGTTGTGTTTGGTCTGTAGTTGAGCGTGAATTTAGTGGATTGAAATGTAATATTTTTGCGAGCTTTCATTCTTAAAATGCTCTCTTCTAGTCATATTATTATTGGTAAACCGAACGGAAACGCTTGTCTCTAGCTTTACTTTGAATTAACCTTGTCACCGACGACCACATGTGTGTTGACTGATCACGCGTTAAGCTGTTGTATCCATACTCATGAGATGGGCATGTTGAGCGCTAGTCCGTCCACTCCACACATACCAGCAAACAAACGCCTCGTTACGTTGTTTTCAATGTGATATATAATCTCATCCTGACTGTTGCGCTTCAATCGCAGGGCTACCGACTGAACTCGACAAGATGATGAGTATGTCCATTTTTCTCATTTTTGGACAACCTGGACGTTGTTCCTAACCGTACTACAACTACAAGAAGAGTTGGAAAACGAGCAACACTCGGACTGAGTGGATTATGAACTTTGTACCAGGCGTATGAAAAGCGCAATTAGGATCAACCGTAGTCCCCCACCACCTGCCAGGCTCAACATTTATTCATGATATCGGCCTTAGTCTTAGTGAGTGAACCTTAGTTTCTGCCAATCACTTTAGACACAATGCACGCTCACCTAACTGCAGCGAACGTAAAGTAAGTTCTGTTTCTTTGTTGTTATTTGCTTCGATTACAACGCACAGGATTAATGTCACCTGCATTGGCCGTAATGACTGTCACGGAGTGTCGTTCGCAGTTCATTATGTTAGACATGCCAGCCTTATCTCGTAAGCTTTATGAGTTCATAATCCCAAGGTATGATGTGGATATTCTTGAAGTTAACTGCACATTTGAAGAGATCTGAGTAAATATTCCGAGTTGTATCAGACGGAATCCTAGCCACACGACTTTTGCATATCTTGGAATTATGAAAACAATTGAATCAGCGACTTGTTTACGAGGACGCCCGCTACCGCTAAGACACGTCAACAATATAAACGTTATCGACAACAAGCCAGGAAAGCTGTCGAGCAGTACATTCAGTGATGTAACACATATGCATTGATATATTTATTGAGTAAATTAGGTGGAGTAGAGGGCAGCTTTGAACGTCGGATTTAAACGGCCCCATTTCTAACTTCGCTGAGAATAGCATTGATATGAATCGATCACGTCATATCGCCACTCAACGTTGCTTCAAAATGATCAGCCGGGAAGTAAGGGTTCATTATTTGACTGGAGAGATGGACAATTAGTAGAATGTTCACCGTATTAGCCACCGTTCGCGACAGAAACCAAGAGATCGCTACACACGAATGTGCTGCGAGAAAAGCTGTCAGACTCTGATCAGTATCCCAGTTTGAACAAACTGTCCAGCTGAGAGGTCAAGTCCAACTAATACCTAAAACGATGACCCTCGCATTGACAATTAAGAGGTGTGACCACAAGCCAACGTAGCTGTTGCGCAGGCTGACAACAACAGCAGGAAGTAGATTGAGCCTTAGAACAAGCGATGATTGTTATAGTTGCTAGATAACCAAACTGAGTGGACTAACTGCAGTTGGTGAATTGTGTAAGTAAAAATTGGTGGTTAACTGTTGAGTGCCGGGTTCTTCGAGAGTTTTGAGCGGCGTTTATTTGGTAATACTGTTCAATTTCTATTAGGCGGTAAAAGAATTAAATGAGCTGGAAGAGTAGGGGCTAAGGGACTGTATGTAATCAACGGTGAGTAAACTGCCTGAGGTTTGTGACCTAAACTTAAACAGCCACTCGCGTAATAGTCATACTTATAAAACTTTAAACGCTACAGATCTGCTTGAAATCGGACACAATCGGCCATTTTTTCCCATGGGTTGGCACTTGCCGCCTTCTAGCATTGACAAATCATATGGTGCTCTTCGAGCCGAAGGAAACTTTCGGTTGAGAGTTGGTATTAAAATGTTTGCGCATTCCTTATTGTCGATTGCAGCCAATCGGTCCGGTTCGATTGCTTTTCTAGATTTCAACCGATTAAGGTCTGCCTGGTCAGTTGAACTCTCAGTGGAGATACATTCGTCAGTGTGTACCACAGGCACGTGTGCCGCAGTTCGGTAACCGTTCTAAACATAGCTGTGAACAAACAAACAACTTGAGAGATGACTAAACTCAAAGTTTGAACTCCTATTCGAACCTGAATGCCACAATGTCATGTCAGTTGTACTCATTGCAGAACGCTCGAATGTTTGATGCAATTAGCTTGCTCATGTCAGTTGAATGTACAACATATCTGCAGCCTTGGTATGTTTTCTGTCGTACTGGTCAATTTTCACTTAATAGCATGTGATACGGCAACCGTTGTGTTGCCACTTCGGTTTGCATCACTATACCGAATAATCTGATGATAATAACTGAATAAATCGAGTGTATTTTATCGACGGATCAGCTGTTATTCTTAAGGACAATATTTGATTCTAAAGGCACTCTCGTAGCCAAATATGGTCTATCTTGATTTGTGAACAGTTGCATAAGCTCTGAACCCGCTTATAACTTTGATTGATGAGGTTAATAACCGATGTTGCCACTTTTTATCCAGTTCATTTCATTGTCATCGTTTATCAAAAAAGTTGAAGCTGCTCGTGTCTGACCTATAAGCCACATCAGAAGAAGGAATATATGTCGATATGCTGACAGTTCCTATAAGTTCATCAGCAACGAACAAAGTACATGCAGGCTATAAGTAATAGATTGGAGGTGGACATACCCATAAAGAGTATGATGTCGTCAGTAAGACGATGGCCAGATGGGTTATGTCTGCTACTTTTGAGCACACAACATCAGCTGGCGAGGTCATCGAATTGGAGCTTCGCTAAAAACCAGCAGGCCTGGGTTTTGGTTACATGACAATATTTTGAATACGCTAAATGGCTCGTGATATGAGAGTCTTCGCAATGAGTGACACTGAAATTCTGACGGGTGGTTCATCGGTCTGGGATTATCGCGTCATCAGGACGTGTGCTTCTACTCACCGAGATTGTTTTCTTTCTGATCCATTTATGTAGAAGTCACCGCAACTGGTATACAGCTTGAAAGATAGAATGGTCAGAAAAACTGTGATTACGATTATATCTGGTTAATTTCATTCTAGCGACGCTTCTTTGAAGGCTAAATACTCGTGCTTCGGTTCCACAAATCACAGTGATCTATCTAACACCATCAACAGACTGACAGTTTATTAGTTCACAACGAGACTGGCATTCGGTTCCTAACCATTGTTTCTAATCGCCTAGTTCATCAGTCGCTGTAAACTTTCCATTGCCCAGTCTCAGTACCACCCGGCATACGATCTGGTGTTCTTCAGGTTGTCCATTTCACCCTCCATTCCCATTCTCAACTAATGTGATACCCGTGTCAGTTCCTGTCGACATTGTCCCACTCAAGTGTATAGATGATGTAGCTTAGGACATCCAGCATTCACATCCTGTTCCAACAGTTGCCTCATAGAACCATCTTTCCGAACTAACAGGATGACCATATTCCCCCTGTTCATCGCTTAACAACATTACATGCGTTAGTGTGATCTCACAGCTTGTCACTTTCAATCAAGATGCGAAGCTTCTTAACGCTTACTTCCCTTGAGTGGCGTGAGTAACTCGTCTCATCTTAGTTCCAATTAATATTTGAGAGCCGCTTTGACTATTAGTGTGACGTGGATTCTTGTGTTAATGATAGTTTTCTCAGAATCACAAGGTCCTCTTCCTCATTTTTGGCATCTCAAGACTCCCCTTATCTTTATTTCTACAAACATGACTATGCTGTTTGCTGGAGGTTCTATCCCCTTCTTGTTTTCAGAGGTTTGTTTTCGAAGGATTTCAATTTTTCTTGATCTATTACATTACAGCAGAGTCTACTGTAATCACCACCGACTCGATTGATCCTGAACTCTTTGCAACGGTCTTTCCAAATGTAATTCCTCTTCCTTGACTATATCTGGGTTCCAGCGCTTGGTCGCGTGTACTTAATGATACTCATTCTACATTAATCTGCATTTCGGGTGCATACAAACCGACCTCCCTTGCTCAATGGTTGTCTACAAGATTGGACCAACAGCACATTTTAACTGATGTTGATTATGGCTATCCTCCCAACTGTTAAAGAACTTCATTATTGTAACAATTGTTTATGTATAGTCTAAATTCGGGAATTTCCTCTATAAGATGCACATATTAATTGTGCTGTCTATCTAATCCATGGTGTTTCCGTTATAAATCTGAAATCATTTTTTTTAGATAAATGTGCTGAAACACCGAACAACGTTTGGTATAAATGTTAGTGTTATTTGCTCACATTTGACAAAAGTTCGTAATGGATCGCCATCTCATTTATGACACGCTTATAACTCCTCTGGATACCACTGACGTTCATGTTATTCGGCAGGTTGTTAAGGCCTTGTTAGTTTCGTCATCGGATCGATGCAGAGTGTGGTGTTCTTCGCTTGTGGTAGGATGTAAAGAGTTGGATACTGAAACGGGACTCCAGGTGGGTAACCAACGCAGCATCATAATGACGCTAACTTTGTCATGTTAGATGCAGCGATGAGAGCAAGCACATAGGAACATATTGCCCATAAGGATGTGGAAATGAGGGGGGAGAGAATGGGCAGGTTTATGATTCACTCTTATCAAGAGTACCTTAGAATTCATAAGAAGTCAGACTTACAAACAGCTGTTTTCGGTAATTCTCATCAGGCTTTTACAGTTGTATGGGAATAAGTGCGAGTTTTATATGAAAATTATAACGAGTTAAACAGGACATTAAAGTTAGAGAAGTGGTACTGATCACAGTCTACTGAGCGAGAGTGGGGGTGTTGATGAATGTGTGTTATACGAGTGTTATACGTGCCTATCATGAGATATACGTTCATCAACATCAGGCGGTTCACGCATGCTTGATTTTCAAATTGATGTGGAATGATTGGCCGGAGAAGGTGGAGGGTTTGTACGAATTGTTTTTGGGCACTCAGGTAGGGGTTGTGCAATCTAGAGTTTGGTACCAGGATCGGAGGAGCAAATACTGTCGTACGATTTCCCTATGAGTGTATTAGTAAGAGAGAATTTCCTAATTTCTACTAGAATATTCTGCGTCGTTGCAACATACAACCATCTGCCACATCCATTTAACGTCATACCAGGAACGGAAGAGACTGGTGTCTAGCAAAGATCGATGAACTAACTTGTAATCAAACTCAATGTTTGGGTGCTGTGGAATCATTCTAGGAAGGGGAGGTGAACGTGTATGAGCAGTAATTCCAGTCTGAAGTAAAACGGCGAGTGAAGAAGAGAATTAAGTTGATTACTACATTGAATCCCATCAAACCACAAGCTCGGTTTCCCAGAATGGTATGTTAATGAATATTCGTCTGTCATTTTGAATCGAACGATGTTAGAAGCGTTATTGCTAGGCCCCAAATTTTCTTGTTCGAAATCTGAATCTAACTGACCAGACGTTGAAGTTAAGTTTGAAAGCTTTCATGAACAACCGGGTGAACTCGTTCCATCTTCAGAATTAAACACGAAACACTGTAAATCTACTTTTGTGAATATATGCTATGAATAACAAGGTGCCGAATTGTGGTCTGTTAGAACGGAAGTATTTAGACACTGTGAAAGAGTTACGAATTAATACGAAGGTTCTATTGACGAGACCAGATAAACAATTCGGTATTGTCCCTTTAGATAAAACCGACTACGTTAAAAAGATGCTAGCAATAATGTGCGGCAGGTCAAAGTCTACTACGACGAAAAATGATAACGATAGAACATCCATATAGAAGAAACTCCAAATTACTTCGTGACATTAAACAATTAGAATTGATTGACGCACGCACTGTTGAGCGCGTCAAACTAACGGAGACGGTCATTTCACTCATCTATGGTCTCCCTAAAGTTCACAAAGATGGAATGCCCGTAAGACCGATTCTTGGTATGTACTGTTCTGTGTATCATGCTTTAGCTCAGTGGCTGATGGGGCTGCTGGAACCAGTCAAATCACAACTGACCCCATTCAGTTTGAAGAATACTATTGATTTCATTGACGCGATTGTTTCGTTGAGTATCAAGAATCACGAAATGATTTCCTTAGATGTTACGTCGTCATTCACAAACTTTACGTTAAGAGAAACTATTAATCATCTGTGCGCTTACACTGAGAACAGAAAACTCAATGTTGGCATTCCCATCGCGAAATCAAAAAAGCTATCATTATTCTGCATTTCAAACGTTCAGTTCCAATTCATTGGAGGAAGCGTTGGTGAATGAGTGACGGCCATGAAACATGTAATCGTCGACGTCAAGTGGTTCACGCCTGTTTGAGTTCAAGTGGCTGTGGAATAGTTGGCCAAGGGAGATGTAGGGTTTGTACGAACTGCTTTTGGGCCCATAGACAGGGGTTGTAGAATCTGATGGTAATAGCCTGAGCCGCCGATAACAGTCGAAACTTGACAGTTCCGTTTGGAACAAGACAAAATATTTCATTCAAATGGCTCCTGTAAACCTGCACTTAGTTACGGCCTGGTTGGACTTAGTCCTACCCAGTTTGGCCACAAATATATCTGCGAGCAGCGGACCTAGAGGTGAACCCATTGCTACCTCGTCTTTCTGCTCATATAAGTATCCAGTTAATTGCAATTGAACACTACAGGTGCAAAATACTAACAGTTCTTGCAATTTTCCAACTATAATTCCGACATCAATTCGATTGTTCTCGATATAGGTCAGAGATGGTCAATAGTTTCTTGCAATGAAACTAGCGAATAGAGAAGTCACATCCAAGGAAATCATGCTATCATTCTCGATATCCACTAACTCGATGCTAAATCTACAAAGTCGAAGGTGTCCTTTGGGCCAAAAGAAGTTGGCATTAATTTAATCGGCTCCAATATCTTCACCAGCAATTTCGCTAAGGTATGATACGGCGAATCGCACATGTCTATGATCGGTCTTAATGGCTCTTCGTCTCTCTGAACTTTGGAAGAAGCGTACAAACATAGAATGACCGTTCCCGTAGATCTGGTGCTCCCGAAAGTTGAAGCATCGATAACTTCTGGTCGTTTCATTAGGCGGAGTAATTTGGATAGGCTTTTGTCTATCGCCGTCGTTTTATCTCTATCATTTTCCGTTTCCTGAAACTTTGAGTTACCTGATAGAACGAATGACATCTTGATAAGGTAATCAATTCTGTTGAGTAAACCTATGCCCGCTCATTTGTCAGGCTTTACGATTAAAATACCCTGGCTGGACTGTTACTCTCACATAGCGTCTAAGTGTTCACGCTTCAATAAGCTGCACTTAGGCATTTTGCTCTTCAGACAAGTGTAGCAATCGTTCACGAGGGTGAACTTATAATGTTCAGCATTAAATTCTGACGAAAGAATAAAACCACTTAGTTACGCAGGCAATTTTTAAAACTGAATCCCAGAGTGTAAGCGGTTACATTTAGACTACGGGTAGCAAAATTTTCGGCCTAATGATAATGCCTCCAATATAGTACGGCTTAGAGTTATAGAAGAAACCTTGTGAACACACCCTTCTGGTTCTGTTGAAAACTCAGCTTACTGCTTCATTGAATTCAAACTATACAACAACTTTTTCTTCTTGCTGTCCATTTGCTTCTGCACCTCCTCCTGTACGTATTGGTTAAATAACCTCCTGTCCTGTTCGGGGAGCGTCTTGTCAGCAACCATATGCTGAGACAGATTAAACGCTAATTCGTCAATTGTTGATGACCACTGTTCTCTTTCGTTTAAAGCATGAAAGTGTAAGGTTTTAGAAGTGGGTGGCACGTTGCAACGACCTAAAATATCCCAGTAAAACTTAGGGAACTCCTTATTGTCAATGAGAAATCTCACAACAATCTCCGCCACTCCGATTCTGGTGCTAAACATAACATAATCCTCAAGCCGTTTCATCAGCATTGGGTTTTTCGACTGTTTCAGTCCTATCCAGATTGCCGTAGAATTCACAAGAAGTCAATCTTGCAAACAGCTGTTTTTGCTAATTAGAACTACATGGGAATAAGTGCGAGTTATATATGAAAATTATAATGAGTTAAACAGATATGTGGTTGTTAACTGCACTGACGGTTTGGTCCTCATCGCAGAATCCTCTCCGTCCCATACAATATTTCGATGTACGCAATTTAGGTTTGATTGAATCGACTTTGCACGAGGAATGTAACTATCTCAGTTGTTACATGAGCAAGTGATGCGTCCATGTCACGCAGTTTAATTATTGCCTTGTTAACTTGGTCAGACATTATTTTTACTGATTAGAATGTCCCAGTGGACGCCGACTAACTAACCTTAATAAACTTGTAGTCCACCTTTACTATATAGAATCACTGGGGATAAGACGTCAAAGCTTCTGAGCCGGACAAGTAGGGTCGATCTCATTCACTCTGTGAGCAGAAATTGTTGTTTCTTATTTACGATGTGGATGCCGTTTGCCTCCTATTCACTTAATTTAGAGTAATCACGCTCCGAGTTTCAAAATATGTTCCACTGGATGCATCTTGGCCGTGTGCGTTTGACGTTACTATCGGCTCTGACGTAGTTCAGACGGAGTTAGGCCATATTCTACAACAGCACGATGATGATTGCTGTCACATTGCCTAAACTCGATTCCAGGGTTTTGATTAATTCGAAATGTGGAAATCTGATGTGGACAACCATTGATGCTTGAGACTGTCGTTTAGTAGACCAGTCAAAAGTGTACTCACATTATCTACGCAAAACTTATATATATTCTAAACGCTCCTCTCGGCGAGTTCATCAAGCACATACACTGTGTCTAATTAAACATAACATTTTCTTCCAATATTTTTCACGCAGCACCAGCGGCTTTCATACGGTGAAGAGACCAACGACAGTAAAAGTGTGGTGGACGTGGACGAGGAGGTTTTCCGTGTGGTCAACCAGCGATACCCGAACACGAAAGCCTGTTTCCATGATCTACCTCTTTACCTGTTCGCCTTCTCATATATGACCGCTCTGATACGGTGTTCTTACTTTTTCGCTCGTCTAAGTGAACAACTGAATTTTTCATTTAATAAGAACAAAGTGGTGGTTGATCAATTGCTGAAATCCTCCGCAGCAATCAGCATGTGTGAATTCTTTCTTTCCCCCATCACTGGTTTCATTTTGGACATGTCCAGACGCGCTTACAAAAGAAAGCTGAAACATCAACTGAACGATCCTGATCCTCGACTGACGGACGCCGAAATATACTGGACCCATCTGCGTGCCCTTGCTCCGGCCCTTTATCTATTGGCTAGCTGTTCCACAATTATAAGTGCACTACATTTTGTCGTGGGACAGCAGTGGTTGTATTATATACTTTTTGTGGGTATTATGCTACACTCTTCTGTTATGGCAAGCTCAACCATTACCGGTGTGATGATGGCTTTTCCTGCGAAGCGGTTTGGTGTCACCATTGGGATAGTGACTATGGTGGCCGGTGCATTTCTCGCAACTCAGTACGGTCTGTTGGAACTGCCGGTTAATGTTGCCAACGGAGTGTTGGTAGCAATCAGTTGTCTCATGTACATCCCACCGCTGATCCTAACCTTCAAACGACATTAGAGTGACAGATCAAATCTTGCATTGTGTCCACGTGACTAATTAGACCTGTGAACTTTATTACAGATTCTCGATAGGTTGTGTTTAACTGGCTGAGATGCTAGCTAATTACATTTCCACTGGAATTCATCATCCGTGTGGATGGACTGAAATGCTTGGGCATATTTCTTAAGTTGTTAATCCAACCAACCTGTATTTTTCAACCATATGTGACTTCTGGCATTTTGTAACGATGATCAATTCAGAAACTTGTGATTTATCTATATGGTGAGTGGGAAAAATTACATTCGGGGATTTTGTGGCTATGCAATCAGACATTATGGTGACGATGATAGACTAAGCTTAGTGTCGATGTATATCAAAGAAACATTCCGAATCCGGAGTGTTTTCTTCATACCAGAACGTTTTTCATCAATGGCACTTATCTATCCGACACATTTGATTTTTGTTCTGACAAAAAGTGCGCAACGAGTTATATCCTGATTCAGAAAATGCACTCAACAGTGGTCCAGCTTATACTGGCCTGCTCAGACAGCTGAGTTTTCCCGTCGTTTCAACGGGCATCTTCATACCACAGCATTCATCGCGCAGACAACTATGTCACGAGCATGTCTGCTGCAGGTTCACCAAAGGATACACAGTTTGTGTTCACAGCTAGAATTGGGCGAGGCGAACCGAGTTTATTACGTAAACTTGTAGAAGAGTTGGTGTTGACCAACGTGATGTGCTGCCCAACCAATGGCCTGCTGTGTCAAGGATGATGAATCAATCGGGAAACGTGTTAAGCATGACTACACAGCGGAAAGTAAGTCAGTCGGTTGCATGACTTCAATGACTCTCAAAAACGGTTGAGGGCGTGATGTGTTTTGGCGTCTGTATGTGGGTACAAGATGAATAGGCGGTTAACTCCTCCAATTGACAGAGCACTGTCGGTGAACAATTCACCTCTTCCTAATGCATTGGAGAATTCATCAGTCCGGATGTCACGGGCATGAACGAATAGTTTGATTCTGGTATATGACTCTTGGAGGATATAATTCTTGATAACCGGATTATTCACGATAATGAAACTGATGCTGATGGTAGGATAGAAGCATAAGTCCCTATTATGATAGGATCCCTCAAGTTGGACTGCACCAAGTGCATGCATCACTTTTAATTGTAGTGCGGTATTGAGTCTTGTTCAAACCAAGATGACACGAGACTTAAGATTTGAGAACGTAATCAATCTTTCACTGGATTGCTTAAACGTGAATCTCCTGAACTTCGTTTCATAATGTAAATCTTTTGCAGGTTTCTTATTCCGAGTCAATTAACAAGAGAAATAACCATGCACATACTGGTACAAAATGGCGTTATATGGTAAAAATCTTGTAAACCACACAATAATAATAAACGTCACTAGGTAATCATCTTAACCAAGTGACTGTTGTAGCGAGTCACCTATCCGATCCCATAGCCTCTCACATATTTCCCCCGTGAGCAGGGCATTCAGATCGTTTCGTCCTCATTTTTTGCCAAAACAATCAGCTCTCCTGTCTTCTTAAACCAGGTCTAATCTGCAAGCTATCTAAGGAATTTCGAAAAACAATCCACTCAACAAACAGTAACAAGAAAAGGTGTCCAGCATACCAGCTTTCCAGCGCAAGGCAAAATAAGGTTATTTCGTTGCATCACCTCGCCGCTATCATCTTTAGTTTCTGGAAGAAACGGAGATAAATTTTCATGTGCGAAGCTCTTTTCCCCTTTAAGTAGTACTGACTTACAACGACTGCGGACGAACTTATCTGTTCATCGATTAGACCGCATGTCAAAGTGCGTCCAAAATACTCATATGGATGAGTTAGTTAGTCAACCAAATACTGCATAATCTGTCTTTACTTGGTCACCAGTGAGTGGTAAAAATCACACTGTTTATGAAAGCTTTTAGGCTGAATGTGTTATGAATTCCAGGACGATCATAGCTATTTTTCTAAGCCATCTGGGAGTGACACGTTTCATCATAATCAGGAAACCCAACTTTAAAAAGTCAGTGCTTCGGCTGGATTCAAACCAGCAACAGTCACAGCACGACTCAACGCTGCAAGCGCAGTACCAGCTGAACTACGAAACCACACCAGGAGCTCGGGAATTTCACATTTGGACTCTGTTACCCACCCTTCCCCCTGTCTCATATGGAATCCACCAAATGACCCAGGGGCTGGACTACCCGGGCAAGATTTCTCAAAAAGTTCCCGCTGGAATTTACCAACGCTACTGCAGACCACAGAAATTGTATTACTAATGAGTAGCGTGACAGATTTGATTTTAGATGAGGTCCAACTGTGAAAAGTCAGGGCTTCGGCTGGATTCGAACCAGCGACGGACACAGCCTGTTCAAACGCGGCAATCGCTGTACCAGCTGAGCTCCTGGTGTGGCTTCGTAGCTCAGCTGGTACGGAGATTGCTGCGTTGAGACATATTGTATCTGTTGCTGGTTCGAATCCAGCCGCAGTCCTGACTTTTCACAGTTGGGTCTCATCTAAAATCACTAGTCTGTCACACTACTTATCAGCAATATAATCACAACCGTTGAGTACACATACCGGAAGCGTTCGGAAAGACAATTCAATGCCGTCCTATTAGAATGTATCTCCAAGTGGGCATGGTTTGCATTCGTTTTCAGTTCATCTGAATTGTCAATTGCTTTACGCATTTCTACAAGATGGTTGCATCTTCAGTCATAGGTGAGGAGCTGAGGTTGTTCCCCTATTTTACAGTTTGTCAAAATTTTCAATATCTAGGTAATCAGAAGTTTCGGTAGGCCACCACAACCACATTAGATATTAAAATCCAGAGTAATTAGCTGAGATGTCTGTTGAGCCTGAAACAAAATGAAAACTAAAAACTGGGATGATCACTATCCTCAATCGTGAACATAAGGCATACTTCTTATAATCAAATCTACTGGCTGTATGAAAAATAATGATGGAAGCTGAGTGCGTACGGGACTAGCTGGTCTGTTCTTTGGTCAGGACAAGTTGCTGTCTTGAATACGCTGTTCGTCTAGACAATGTCAGTTGAATGCAGCCTTGTCACCGAGAAAGAACTGTTATGAAATGTGGACCATAGAGAACACAAACTACAAGAATGGCAAGCGTGATAATCATGTTTTCTATTTATAGTCTGTGTGTAGCCAATCTTACCATTGTCTTGATCCCGAATTGTGGTCGTCTCAGAAGCCCCTTACAAATGTGTAAAGACTCTGTGTTACTCGGAGTCTCATCACGTGAACCAGCATGTTGATTTGCTGACTAGAAAAAATCGGTTAGAAGTTGGGACTGAACTTGCACGTATACGCAAACAGCATGACTTGTTGTCGTCTACTCCGAATAACGCCTTGAAAGATTCAAACGCCTACAAGTAACGTTGTTGATATTCATGACAAAGATCTGAGGTTATTCCTAACAATCTGGTTATTGTGAGACGTTTTCACACTTTTTGTGGACGCATCTTTATTCCTCTCAGAAGTCCAAACTGACGCGCACGTGCAGTGAGAAGTGAGTGAAAATGCCATACTGACAAAACCTCAGTACTTTTGTGGAAGTAGTAAATTTGTGAGTGGGAAGTTAACAAGGAGAGATCAAGCTTAACTGGGACAGTCGAAAGCAGTTTCTACTTTATTCCTCATGTTTTTTTCAACTCCGACTGGTACGACTTAGTTACATCTAGTGGGAATAAAAGTGAAATTCTGTGCTCCAATAGAAACGGACCTGAACATCAGCCTTGAAATTTATGGTATGCAAAAACTTGTCATACAGACTTTACATTCCAGTTAAGTGGGCTGATAAACGAGCCCTAAGTCCACCAGTTATATGTGGTCTAGATACAGTGAGGAATGTATTCACAGTAACTGTAAGGACGTAGGAGCCAAAATTTCTGGATTTTTATACGCCACCAGATGGGTACCTTTGATAGAAATAGTAAGTCGGCGTGGATAAGGTGAGTCTGTGAACTCACTGTATGGTTGTAGGATAAACGGACGTGCAATAGAACTCAGAGAAATAGACATACGCAATATGATAAATTTTACTTACGATAGTTCGTCATTTTTCAGTTTAGCATAGCTTACTTGATAACGTTCACGTGCAGACGTTTGAATGAATGTTTGAGTAGCGGACTATTTCACTTCGGTTACGGTGTCAGCGTGTCGTTGATTAAGAACGCCAATGGTGTTCTGTAGCTCATCTAATTGGTGTTCCGACTATCTGGTTTGACTTCATGGTCGGTTTATATGACGAAGTGGTGCCGTCTGTTTTATAATTTTGTCCCTCCTACGGCTTTGCTACACAGATCGGCGGTCCGATGATTTTACCTTGAAGAGGCTTCAACTAGCCCGACCATTTACTGACCTACCTGAAGTAGCAATATTCAGTACTCTGGAGAGCAATGAAGCATTTTTTGTTTTCGGCCAGACCTATCCCATAGTCGTAGAAAAATCATCCATCCTAGATATCAGATTGGTTGGTTCAGTTAGGTATAAGGTATTGTTTGGGATTTCTCGTGATTGAGAGCATCAGCACAGCTATTTTCTTTGCCGGGAAGATGACAGTTGTCATCCATAACGTGACGGTTGAAAGGGTTACACCGGCATTCTCGGTGAATTCATTGAAGCTACAGACGTTGTATTCCTAAGAGTCAAGTCAGTGATCTATTGTGAGTGGCACGTGGGCGGGCCAAAGATGACAGGGTCAATTGGTTTCCGTTCGGCCGGGTTTACAGTGGTTTTGGGATGGATGGTCAAAGAAAGTGAAGCATCTGTACGACGTGCTTTTGCGCGCACAAGCATCCACCTTAGAGTTTGAAGGCAATGGCTTCAGCTGTTGGTGTCACTCGCATTCTGGCCGATATGAGGTTGGCTTGACCGACCTTGTAAGCGATTGGAAGGCTTCCTCCAGTTGGGTTGGATGGCCAGTATCAATCCTACATGACTCCATGCACTTGAAATGGGCGTCAGCTAACCGTCACGAAGACACTTCTGGGGGGTTTTCACGGACCCTTTCGGGTAACGGCCTTATGGTTTTCGTAACCCAGCTTGTTTGACAACAACGAATGAGAGAATGAACACAAAGTTGACGAAAATTCGGGCAAACGATCCTTAGAGTGTAGTAGCAGTACTGGGTGTGGTGCGGGCAAGCAGCTCGATCTCAAGTCTAAGGCCAATTTGTTAACCGTTAACTTTGTTCTTATGTGATGGACAGATAAAAATGGGCTTTCGCTCTACTGTCGGAATGAGTCCCTCTTCCGTATTAGAGCGTAAGTTTCACATATGGATCTCTCAGGATGCCAGCCTACAATGAACGTTTCTCGAAAATGCTTTGCTTCACTCTGGAGAGTATGTGATGAACGAATATTTTGTTCCCCATTTTTTGGACAACGCATCAAATTCCCTCCATACTACGGCGAGGTCAAACTGTGTGGAAGTGTATCGACTCGTTCACATCTTTTTTCTACGAGATGATATTTGGGTTGATCGATTTGGTTGACAAAGCAACACGACGTATGGGATTGGAAGCATGTCATGATATTTTACTTTGATGAAAAATCATAAACTAGAATGTGCTTTATCAAAATCAGTTAGTGTGGCATGATTGTCATGACCGTTTTTAATGCGACACTGTTTTACGGCACATCAGAAAACAAAATCACGCACATATAGAACCACGCTGTAAACGCATGTACACAAGATTTCGGACAAAGTCCACTATCAAGGCAATGGCAAACCGATAATCGATTCCAAATATTTGTTCAGAAGACTTTTCGGGAAGCGCTGTGATGGATCAGTCCTAAGTACAACAACAATCCGAGATGCCACGTGGGCGTTTACTGACGGATGCTGAGTTAACGAATGGTATGCACACGTATGCCAGATTGTTCTACGTGTGCGAAATTTTATCATTTGATCTACTGACGAACATTTGGATTTCTACTAGACAGACACGGTTATGTGCAATTGGTGGTTGTAAAGATGGAGTGATATTTTATCGTATAAATCATGCAGGCATTCTTTTCAATACACGATTATGTACTTGCAGGCTCAGCTCGTTGTTTATCTAATCACCAGTATGACACCAAGGTATGAGGAAGTGTTCAGAATGACCACCTTGGTGTTTCGGATGGTTCTTTAAAGGATTGGTTGGATCGAGGGAAAACCAGAAGACAAGCGATCATAGCACATAAGTTTATGGTGCGTGTTGATACGTGCCAGGTCTTCATAAGTGCGAGTCAGATTCGACTTAGAGAGGCATTTACCGACCACCGTTTGCACAAAAGATCTTTGCATTCTGGTATCTAACACTATTCGTCTGCAGACTGTTTAGTCGGACTTCAGTCTGAACAGGATAAGTATGACCCATCCTTAAAACGCCACGGCGACAGGTTACTGTTTAGGTACTGATTCCGGGATGTAGAAACGCTTGTGTTTGTTGATTCCCAATTTTTTTTCCACGTCCGTCCTAAAGACACGCTACCCTTACTGTTAGGTTGTGGCGTAGCTAGTCCTTGCTGTTTGGTTCATACGCCCAAATTTTCCTCGCCCTTACGGCAACGCAAATCAGGTATAGCAATGAGAACACGGTAAGTCCACAAAGAAACTTTATTTGTTGATTTACTCACCGTACCCAAGCGCACTCCAACGAGACAAGTCAAAAGCGATAAGGAGTTGAACTTGATAGAACCATTGGCACGACCGCACGCAAGCCTCCAAGGAGGACGAAAATCATCAGAAAGTGCAGTCAAACGTCAGAGTTCAAACAAAAGTCAGACCGGTTGGGGTGCGTTCTCAATGGCAATGGCTGAATCTTTATTACCCTAGTGAGTGTAGCCTACAGTGGTGAAGATGACACGGATTCACCATACAACTACGAGCGAAGCTTTGATACACACTCTACCACATTCACTTCGATGTCAGTGGCTCATAGTCAATTTGAATTCACAAGATAATGTGAACAAGTACAGTGGTAGTAGTAAGGTAATTCCCGTGTCACGAAGACTTTAGGACTTTGAAAAATCAAAGACGATCCCATCACAGTGTACAACACTTGTTTGTTTCCGCATATCAGTCATCAGGTTTTTCAGTTCATTTTGACAATAACCACTTCTGGGAATCCAACAATTGGCCTTCATCTGAGAACGCAACCAGAAATATTACGCTTGCAATAACAAGCGAAATAGTTGATACACATGAAAATCAAGGTAGGTGAGAACCGCAGACGGTTAAGGTGATTCATTCAGTGTTTGCCTTTCCATAGGTACGGGCGTTTTTGGACTGAAAATGATCATATCTTGAGTAGACATGTGAAAGCTAACAAAAAGATTACTTGTGTTATGGTTGGTAAGTTGAAAAGCATTTGAGGCCATTAGAGAACAGCAGCTACTGGATGAAACAGCACATTGAAGGCATATAACGTACCACAAGAGTATATGATGATTTAATGTCAACACCTTATGCGTGGTAATATTCCGCACATAGGTTAATCGCTGCTGGATGGAAAATTTATCGGTGTTGATGGAGTGTCTCGACACAAATGAATGGTGTATAGGAGTGCTCGAAGCTACGCTTCTTCCTGACAATTTAGTATGGCGAGTCAAGACTGTAATCAACGATTACAACTGAGAGGGATTCACGGAACTTTGTATAAAACTTGGCCTGGGTGATATACGGAATACTTATGGTCGTGGGAGCTTTGTGGATTGGAGTCTGACCGAGCGGTGTTGTTGTTGTTTTTATGTTTGGATACATTGTGTCTAGATTAAACACGTGACCGGCATGTGATAATCTGACTAATCAAGTTGATGGGTCAGTGAGATTCAGCCGGTCCACGCATAATTGTCCGAGGGTGATGAACGGCTTGCACACACTTCTTTTGGGCTTAGAGTTGATAGCTGTGGAGTTTGATTGTGTTCGCCTCTGTCGCCGATAACAGTTTTGTCCTGACGTCTCTGGAATCCATCCAGGACACCTTATAAATAATGTTGAAAGTCCTTTCATCCTTGATTTGATGTCTTATATCGACCACACGCGGTCCGATAGCACTCGAGATGGGTTTCTTCAAGCCGCTACAGTTATTTCGGAGGGTTTCATGGTTCCGGTCTGATAGCAATAGAGCGGTTTTCCTAAAGTAGTTTAGTACTACCACTGATCAACTGACTGGTCGCATCATCTTTAAATGCCATAGTGATGGGAGTGTGCTTTATCTATACTGTTCCCTTCACTGATTGAGTATTTTTTTGTTGCGCATTCTTATCTCACAACCTCTGTGGATATCCATTATGCCTCAATATATATCTCGGATTAATTGTAGTTCATTGTGTGGCGTCTGTCGTGCATCTTTCGTCCTGTATCGGTTAGGCAGCAAAGCAAGTTTCGTTCCTAATTCAGTGAAACGAGATGTAAAAAATGAATGTGGCCTACAGTTTGCGTTCTTTCACTATGAGTGGATCAGTACGTTTTAGTGCATCAAAAAGCAGACATATTTCCATTATCTTCCTCCACAAAGGACTGTGTATTCAGGTATGCGTGACTAAATTCCGGTAGAAAGTTCTGTGCAGCAGTGGTCTCTGTGATCACACCGAATATGCCATTTGAATAGCGTCTACAAAACATAAGTTGGGGGATTACGGGTCCTGACTGATTAGGCTCCAATTCGGCTACAACCCATTTTGCCAACAAACCATCGGGTGGGAGTCCCATAGCTACCTAATCTTCTTGTCTGTATATGTCACTGTTGAGCTGGAATTGAACAATGGGCGTGCAAAACATTAATCTGTTTATTTTTTTCAACTGGAACACCAACGTCCGTTTGACTTTGTTCAGCGTCGTTATATAACTATTCCACTGATTCGTTGAGCGACACATTTGTGAATAGTGGTATGATATCTAGAAAGAACGTTCGTTGGTTCTTGTTGTAGGGCGATTCGACGAAATCCAAAAATTCTAACATGTCATTCAGACTAAACGGAGTTATTTTTGCTCTGAGTGGTCTTACTAACTGAATTGGTTACCTGACTAGACTATAAAATGATGAATTATTCATGTTTACAACCAGGGTAAGGAGAACCTGCTGTGGCTGAAGAAATATTGAAATGAAGTAATTGACTTAGTTCAGCTCCAGAGCTAACTTCGACGTCACTGTAGTAATGCCTCAAATAAAGCAAATCAGGTATTTATTCTCCGGACGCAATGGTACAGTTTATTCCGAACAAGGCAACAAACCAGCAAACTGTGTTATTAATATGACCTCCAGAGTAAGTGTAAATCAGAGCTTGCTTTTTGCCTTGTTCATCTACTGTGTTCGACGAGAATGATGAAACGTTCAACAAAGTGTCTGATTACTAATCGACAGCGAGATATCACGACTAACAACACGTATCTTGTGCACATCTACTGATATCTTTCATATTCAAAAGAGCTTCCAGGCTGTTCCGCCCTAAATATTCACAAAACTTCACCTGACTACTTCTTTTCGAAGCAGTCTATCCGAAAACCTTACCCGAGCGGAACGGCAAGAAATTGAGCTTCCATCGGTGTTGCTGTTTCTGCTAGCGTTTTATGAAAAATTCTAGCACAAACTCAGAGTTCTCTCTAATTGTGGGTTTCAACATTTTTATACTTCATCACGGAAATCGTTGGCCACCGTGTAGGAGTTACTAGAGAAACGGTGCCTCTTCTTTCGTACAGTTAAAAAACGGATTGACAACAATCAGCATTCTGAACCAACGATGCTGACAGTTATCTGAAAGTAACACGTGCATATTCAGTGAAGCCTACGCTCTCCTTTTATCAAGGTTACTAGACAGACGAATAGCAACAAAGGCACATTCGATTTCTGAATATCAAACTTGGCTGAGTTATTTTGCTAGATGCGGCGTTTCATCAGCGCAAAATGAAGATATTTTGCGATATGTTAACATTTCGTTTGCTCTCACCAGCCGCAAAACTTAAATCATGCAGGTTATATAGGATAGACGAATAGAGATAGATAGCGTATAAACACGCACACGATCATATCGCGTGGAATGTCATCAACACCACAACCTTCTAGACTTCTTCATTTACTTTTGTGCACATAGCGTTGGCTGGTGGTTTCTGGTCAACATATCTTCGCTAAGGGCCATAGTTTAAATAAATCAAGTTTGTCACATTTTCTGCGCTGCTTCTTTCTGAAGCATCCAGACACTCGCCACTGTGGTAGTTCGTTCTCAACAACATCTTCAACACAAGAGCATAAACCTGGGATATTTTCAGAAACATCAATATTAGTGATATGCACTGCATGGTAGAAGCCGGTAACTTACAAACAAGTTGATCGATGTGTCTACAATAGAAAGATTAGTCATCTAAATCAAATATGCGACATATTCTAGTTCCCAGGTTATTAGGCACAATTCCCCGAGATGTCGTGAGGGCATCGCTACGATGATGCACTTAGGCTGATTCCAAACTAAGCAGCTGGTTTGGAGCACACTGCTCTTGAATTGCTTGGTTGGACTGCTCCCAGTTATTGAGTGATCCAAATTTCCATATTGCATCAAGAAGTTATCCGTATCATTCTTCAGTTCTATGAAATCAGATGGACTGACAGACTTGGTTGCACTCTTATCAGCCACTATTCACACTTCTGCGCGTTAAAATGGGTACAGTTGTCAGTGACCAACGCAGATGGTGCTTCTTCCCGACTGAATGTTTTTCGCAGTGCGGTCAGAGTGAAGGTCACAGTTACCGACGACCTAAAAGAAATTTTCGGCCAACGTGAACATGAATCAAAGATTACCAAGGTGTAGTGTTTGTTGAAGAATGGACCACAACTGTCAACGTTTATCTGTTGGCAGTCTTCGTAAGTCGCTGGCCATGGTGTTCATTTTGATCATTGTGTGCTGATTGTGATGACTGTGTGCACACTGGGCACAAACTTTCAAAATGCTACACAGACCAGCATTCAGTTTATGCTAATGTGGGAGATAAAACAATCATGTCTAGACGTTTGCAGTATTTAAGAAATCTTTGTCGTACACCTCAGTTCCAAACATTGTATAACGAAACCAAAATTACTTGGTAGAATTCAAGATTGTCAGGAATCAAATCAAAACAAGGAACTGAATGTGGCTGACTAAGTAAACAATCTGAGCCACCATCCACCTGGAGTCGAAACACGGAGATGAATAGTCAGCATGAGGAATGAATTTTGCACTACGATACCGAATGATTGTAGTGATTGTAATTCATAACCGAACACTGAGTGTTACTGTTCTACTTCACAGAAAATTAAGCTGTACCAATTACTGACCATATTACGATTTCGCTGGGTATAACGCTGCGTTATTATCAATGCTTATAAACTAGCTATGGGTTTGAGCCAGGTATACTTCCACGTGCTGTTGCCTATTCCTAACTGCCACAATACTGTAGCAGTACTCAGCCAAAATCATCACTTCTTCTTTGGGCCATTGCCGCAGAAGACTTGGTAAGTGGCTTGTTAGGATCATAAATTAATTTAAAGGCTTCATGTTCAGTGACTGTAGTGAAATGAACACTGAAAAAGTAGTTGTTAAATCTGGTTAACGCCCGTTAAACCGCCACTGCATCCCTCTATTTTATGTGCATATGCACGCTGTGCTGAACTAAGGCGTTTAAGAATACTAACGTCTGGATGACCCTCTTTCTTAGCGCAACTCCAATACGCGCTGGGAAAACATCAATAATCAATGCTGACGGTAAATTCAGGGGAAAAATATACGTAATACTGTACCTGAAGACAGAAAATCCAACGGAGCCCGAAGAGTTCATTCATGTGTGTCAGTCGGAAAAAACTGTTTTCCAGAAGGAACCCGGAAAAAAGTTTTGCCTTACCAACGAAATTAGGAATAACTTGAGAATACCACCAAACAGAACCCATTAGAAAAAAAGGCTCATCAAAAGCTTTTGAAGTGGATGTCCTAGACAGATATAAAGAACGATAAAGATCGGGACAATAACCACTCTCACCAACGAGAAACCCTGAACACGGGAACTTGGACGTACGGAAAATGCATTTGAGAGAATCAACAGCAACATTTAGAGAGCAAAAACGCCCAAAAGGGGTAATAATTGTTCACCATATGTGGGAAGAGCACCCTCTAGATTGGCAGTAATGGTGTTCATAACACCTTGCAATATAACGCACTCTACATTCTGAACGAAAAACAGAAAATTGTACCGAAACAATCCGTTGCGTTTTGTAGGACATTTTACACTTTGATGGTTGTCCGAGCATTTAAAGCCTCATCAAGCGGAATCTGTAGGAAAGCTGATTTTAAATCAAGCTTTGAAAAGTATTTTCAACCATGAAATTGATGCAGAATGTCAATAGTGGCACAACTTCTTTGCAAGGGGAATTTTTGGAGCTTGAGTCAACAGTAGTAAAGTTGAGGCGTTTTACCGTCATCTTTGAGCGTGGCCACAGTGGGTGTAGCCCAAGCCAAAGATTGCAGGAGCGTTCATATCATTCTGTCCCACAAGTTGTTGCTCACGTAATTCAAAAGGAATAATCCCTCAGCTAATACAAATCCACTTGCCCGTGAGTTCAAGCGAAATTAGTTTAAGACGAAATTATGATATACACATACCACTAGAAGCTTTCGAACTCTGAAGGAGTAAACCGTGAACTTTGTACTTAGATGCATGCGCAAACAATGAAACACAGATGTTCAAAAGTTGCACAATTTTTAAACCAGCAATCGGCGACTAGCGATCAGTAACCAAAAATTGGTGACCGTTAACACTTGACTGGGAATCAGAAAGTGTGAGGTGACAAGAACCAAGAACTGTTAAAGCACGTCCAATGATGCCCTTCACAGAGGCGTCAGGAAGTTCTACGCTTACCGTATTCATGCATTTCATGAAATCTAAAAGAATAGATGAATCAACCATCGACAGTGAAATGTCCGCAATGAATAAATGTTCAATAGAATTATCAGCTAGATAGGCCTGTTCACTGTGACTGCTAAGATCAACAGAATTAGCAGCAAGGACAATAGGATGAAAAACAGAGCCAACTTTACTATAGTTAAAACTGGACTATGTGAGAAGAGATTTTGAATTGTGACAGATGGATTGAATGTGGTCAATTTTATCAAAGTTGTGAAAATTGGCGGTACGAAAACGACAAGTCACTCGAGAATGTTTGCTACCACAGGACTTAAGTCATGTAAGAACAACGAAATATCAACAAAAGTCAGCGGTCAGAAGAGGTGACTATTCGAAGTGCATTTGAAAATAATCAACTTGCATTTAACTCAAATGCTATCCAACGGAACAGCTGTAATTACACCTATATTTTGAATATTTACATTTTCTGACCGTCATCTCTGATGACATTCTGGTCTTCTCAAAACGGTTCACATGTCACATCACCGTTGACATCCTGACACTGTTCGCATGATGGTCTGTTTGATTAGAAGGCTGAATTCGGAAGTAGCGAAAGCTCCCCTGCTAACATAATTAGGGGTGAATTATGTAAGTCCCCAAAACAGTTTAATGGAAGGATCCGGAGATCATTTAGGAATTTGTTTGAGACTTGGGACATAATCTCTGAAGTAACCCTAACGAGTGTAACGCACTATTTTTTTAGTTGGTCCAAGTCGTTGAAAATGAGCCACCCTTGAAAGAACCTAAAATACCATAGTTCACCATAACTTGCCCCAGATCAACGTAGTTCACTCTTACAATAACACCAAATTGTCGCAAACTGTTCTGAGGTGAGATCACCTTCGACTTCCCCAAAATTCTAAACTCCCCGCGACATGAGATTTGCCTTGCCAGCACTACCGCGCCTGTTCACATTACCTTGTATATGTAAATTTACTACAAACCACTAGCATCAAAGTTAGTGTGCCGGCATGGGTATCGCAGTTTTACTCGTAGCTGTATAATGAATCCGCGCCACTTCTACTGCTGTAGGTTACATTCACTAGGATAACAATGTTGAGCTATTACCGTTAGGAACGCCGCTTAACCAGCCTAACGCTTGTTTGAATTCTGAAGGTCCACTGGAATTTTCCGTCGACGCACCCTTCCACTCTGGCGGCCGCTGTGCGGTTGTGCTCAAGGTGCTCTCACGTCCAACTCCCTAGCACCCCTTAATTGTTATGTTGAAGTCTGTTGTGAACGGTGAGTAAATCAGTAAATAAAGTTTGTTTGCAGATTCATCGTCTTCTCCCTGCGACTTCCTATTCACGGTAATATAAGGTTGAGGAAACTCTGGGCGTGCGAATTCAGGAACTAGCACTACAGTTCACACACTATGATACACCAGGAGTGGAAAAAAACCGATCGAAAGTGATCAAGAAAAGTCGATTGCAGTGAACAAAATATACATGTTGGAATCTTCGCTTGTACATCTCATCCATGCGTATTTGATTCTATTTCCTGGAAAGTGAAAGAATTTTAAGCTATAGACCACCCGCTGGAAACATAAAGAAACAATAAATAGACCACATGAAGACGATGAAAATGGATAAACTTAGTGTCTACTGGAACAATATAGCCCCGCTTTCTTTAAAACACTGTCACATGATATGTGGATAAACAATTGGACAGCATACATCATGCGAACTTTCTTAATAGCCTAGAAACAGTATGTATCTATGAGTTTTGGAATTATTTTGCACATCATACTGTCGACACATTACAGTATGCAAAGCTTAGTGCAGCTTAAAATCAACTTTATGTGAAGACGTGTTTTAGACCTATTGGTGGCCCACACGATCTAAGGGTGAGTTTCATAAATGCCAATCGCGCAATTTTCCTCTTTTTATCTTATGTGTACCTCCACTGTCTTCGGATTTTTTACCCGGTAGCTTCCTCCGCGGTCATGGGCGTCATAGAAATAACCTTCTGTACCTTATCGACCCCTGACAACGTAATCATCTCCTTGGTTAGCATGGTTTCTAGGTCCAGATAATATTACATTACTGTTACACGCCCTATGATGAAGTCTGTGAAAGCGATTTCGTTCATTCTTCCGGCCCAAATCATTCACACTACTAGCTGTGCTCTGGTGGTCTCTCCTATGTGAGGCAGAACAGTAGCCTAACAGGCGAAGCACACATTGGTTTCAAGTGGTCCATCTAATCGTGTTAGAATTGTTAGCCGTACACTTCGATAACGTTGTGAATGGCTGTCTTTGACTATTCGCTCCAAGTTCAAGGAAACTAGCTGCATTGTTCACGAGCAGAGCATGTGCGCGGATGTCACGCTCACCCTGACCTTGAACGTCCGCATGTTGAATCAGGGGGTGTTGTTGTCGTTGTAGACGTTCCCCCTAGACGATTATGCCTCCAACCAATTCCATCTACTGTGCGGTCATTTCCTGAAGCATGTAAATTGTTTTAGACAAGTCGGATGAAGCAGCATATTAGTTTTGGGGTGACAATGCTGCCAGCAATGCAGTGGATGATTTGATGGATGGCTGTAAAAACCGCGGCCTTGAGGTGGGAATAAAAGGCAGGTGGTCTGGAGATACATGTTAGCAATTGAGCGGGAAACCGACAAAGAAGCGGTTGAACAAGATCGGATTTAGGTAACGGCTGGATCCAGTTGGTGGGTTGGAAGAGATGAGACGATGGAATGTGGGAATGCTCAGAGAGGAAGAACGGGGTCTGCAAAGTACACTTAGTTGAAAGCCTTGAGTAGGGGGCGTAATTGCTTGGAGATTCAGATACATTGGTTCTAGGTAGAGGCCCAGGGTTCCCGGGTACAGTTGGCTTTTCTTGCTAAGTGTCGAGCGGCAGTCTGTTGGTCTGAAAGGGAATCATTGAAAGCAAGGTGCAGCATGGCTCTTGGGGATTACAATGAACACCAAGAACAGAATAAGATCACTTGTACGATGAATTTTTAGAATCAAACAATACCTTAAATCCACCTGTGGAAGCGCTGCTATTGATTTTAGAAGAAGGGCTGTTCCATAAGTTAATGGCCCCATGAGACTAGAAGTGCTGCCCAAGGAACGTCCGAGGACGAAAGTTAAAAAGCTTCCTGTTACGGCTTCAACGGCCGTCATCATACGTTACAGTGAAGAAATGTTCCACAAGACCTACTCTGAGGAAGGAGTGTGTGAGAACTGAATCATCGCGGAATCGTCGAACTTCAAGTGGATACAAATCAAGAATTTCAAGTCGACACTTCTGTCTTCATGAGTAGCCGCTTGTTTCCAAGACCTACAGTTGCAACGGTGGCACTAGCAGCATGTACAGGCGAACAGCAGTCAGAGTCCTGGGATGATGGCTGGGACAAAAGCTTCTTGGGAAATCTGCAATAACCAACGGGATTAAAAGTCACAGATAAGCGTTACTTGAACCTACGAATGCGTTTCCTCACTCGCAGTTACCTAGAACGAATTCACATCTGAAGTGACCGCATAACGACGGGCTTCCGAGTACTCCACTACAAACAAGACTAAGAAAATCACTATCTGTAATGCTAATCATTTTGCAGAGCCAGGTGGAAAAACCAGTGATCCTCCACAACTGTGGCAAAGTGGAAGGGCCATAATTGGGCCACGATGCTCTACCACCATCTATCCCCATCAAACTAAGTACCGCGCGACAGGGTTCGCCACAACGTAGTTCTCTCTTGGAAACAGTAACCACACCGTACGCCTGAATTCGAAGTTCACTAGCTGTTACAAGTGACATGTAATAGACAATGATGCAAAGTGTGTTACTTGTTGTGAATCCCAAACGGAACTTTGTTCACTTTCAATTGGCATGCTATTCACAGGAGTGTAACGTAGATATAAAAAAACGCGAGTGGAAGGTAAGGAGAGAATATTTAGCTTTAATGCGAGATCCACTTGGTGTTGAAGCGTCCGGTGGTAAGTAGTTCACAATATACGTATGCAAACGATGGAGATCGGAACGTGATGAAGGAACAATAACTGATAGTAGCAAGTTTGGAATTGTGGTCACATACCTTCACGAATGTGCGGGGAACATCATCAGTAACAGCAACGTTGCTGAGGTGAGTAGTTGAAAACAAAGTAGAACCCGCGGTTTAATGAGTAATCGGGTGAACAATGGCGGACGAGAGGTGTAACAACATCGGAATTAACATCGACAGAAGCAGGAGCCTAAGAGCTTTCCGGTAAGCGTCTGTACGACTGACCAAATTTTTGCGTTGGCTCATTGAGCACTTTTCTCAATCTGTACATTAATGGTTCGAACGAAGAAGCAGAAAAGTCACCCGGTGAAACATATGAGGTGTTCCAGCGAATACATGCTGTATACCATTCCTGCATTCTGCAGGTTGAACGACCATGAAGAATATAATGATATTTGAGTCGTTAGGCAAAGAGCAAGCACTCGCTGCGCAAAATTAGTTGCACGACTGAAGAAAGTGTCACTGACTTGGTGTCAGGCCTCGTACAGCAGAAGTACACAGAACTACGTGCACTGGACGGACAAGCGAGGAAACAGGGTTGCGGTTGGAATCTTTGGAGAAACCTGTAGTGCTAGATCCTGAATTCGTACGCCCAGAGTTTCCTCAACCTTATATTACCGTGAATAGGAAGTCGCAGGGAGAAGACGATGAATCTGCAAACAAACTTTATTTACTGATTTACTCACCGTTCACAACAGACTTCAACATAACAATTAAGGGGTGCTAGGGAGTTGGACGTGAGAGCACCTTGAGCACAACCGTACAGCGGCCGCCAGAGTGGAAGGGTGCGTCGACGGAAAATTCCAGTGGACCTTCAGAATTCAAACAAGCGTTAGGCTGGTTAAGCGGCGTTCCTAACGGTAATAGCTCAACATTGTTATCCTAGTGAATGTAACCTACAGCAGTAGAAGTGGCGCGGATTCATTATACAGCTACGAGTAAAACTGCGATACCCATGCCGGCACACTAACTTTGATGCTAGTGGTTTGTAGTAAATTTACATATACAAGGTAATGTGAACAGGCGCGGTAGTGCTGGCAAGGCAAATCTCATGTCGCGGGGAGTTTAGAATTTTGGGGAAGTCGAAGGTGATCTCACCACATACCTATATTGTTGGTAGTGGGCAACCTGCCATCACGTAACGGGGGTTATCGACGTGTGGTCTGCCTTCTTTTGATGTTGCTCGCATCACTCTAGACGTGGTCAGTACATTCCACTGTGCTAATCTGGATTGAAACTAACCTGATATATAATTAACGTGAACTGCCGAACTCAGTATAGAGGTTGGTGGATTTGGCAGTGTGGCTGAGAAGGTTGCGTATTCCCGAGATCTTGAAATCCTATATAAATATTTCGACATGTGGCATGCGTTCACGTGAGTAATGACCATGGCAGAGTGCGACTGGTACGAAGAGGCGTCATTCACGAGCCACATCGGCGATGATGCGTGCTGCGGCCAGATAAATGCGTTTATGTGAGATGCCGAGTTGAAGACGGGTGAGAGTGTCGCGTAATGACCTTCCACCCGGTGTACTCCACGAGGTTGTGCCCGAAGTGTATCAGTGGGTTTTGACAAAGACCTGACATAGGTAACACCACTGCACCTCTTGTTGTGTTGTGTGCTTGACGACTTCACGCAAAAAAGCACACAACACAGTTGCTATCTCATCTTAAATGTCAAATTGTCGGAAACAACAAATTATCCAAGAGGGAGGCGTTCATATTGGAGTAACCAGACATGAGTCTGTCTGTGGCCATCGGTCAATGGGAAATCAGCTAATAAATACAATGGTTCAACAGATTTGCTCAATGTTTGGCGCAGGTACGAAATTATCAGACATAAAAAACAAAAGGCCGTCGAGGTGACAGAAAAATTCTTCATTCGACGAAATGTACGGGTGGTCAGCGATAGCGCTATAAAAGGCACTGACACGCGAAGTAGCTGGAGAAACTGGAGATCGGCCGTCCACCAGCAAATGAGTCGGAAGAGTGTGTGACACGTGTGCATTCGGGTTCACGCCACAGTCGCATGACATGCAGACAAACAATCGGGTGGCATAAATCATGTGAACTTTCTTAATAGCTTAGGTACAATGTGCAACTATGGGCTCTGGGACTAGTTTACACATCACACCGCAGGCAGCCCAGTGAGACCCCCAGGTCGCTACACAGCTCCCCCTAAAAGTGTACTCCGACAATAGTCCCTCGATCTCGATGAGAATAACTGGGGCCAGTCACTGTTGGCCTGATTTGATTCAAGGCGTACCAGCTGATATCCAATCGGCGTGCGATTAGTACGTCATGATGATTGCCACTGAACATATACTTCCACGTCACTTATTGAAGTTTGGTATGTACATTTTGTGATACGGCGCGTAATCCTGATACAAGCATGTGGTAATCGCTCATTCTTTGCGTCCTGCTTACTTCGGATATATGGGATACTGGTCCCGCGTTAAGTTCTATCTATCCAAAAACATCACATCGGCGTCGCGGCAGTGTTCAATAACAATCAATCCTATACCTCTCTAAACTTTGGATATCCATTCATCCCCTCGAGATACTGAGAATTATATTGAACGATTTGAACTGTGGTGTTGAACCGCATACAGCCTGAACGAGGAGAAAAAATCTGCCATCTTCCTCCCAAGAAGAGGAAAGGAGTCTTATTGTCTTCTGAAGAATCTATCTTATCCAGATTCGCTGATAGATCTTTCAAATAAGCGCATAAAGGATATACTACTCGGCCATGTCACCCCTGTGAAGTTTGAGGTCGCCGAACGAGCCAAATACATTACCATGCAGCGCCAACCCAACCTGTCAGTCTGCGACTTTATTCTCCAGATTTAAACTCAGGCGGCACGATGTGATTCAGGTGATCACTCGGAGGTCCAACTTCGTGACCGACTTATCGCGGGCACTAATGCTCCGGGTCTAAATAGACAATTACTGTTACTCCCAAAACCTACGTATCAAAATACCAAAGTCATCTACGAGCAGTACGAAGACGCCAATAATACAGTCCAGAGTGTAAGTTCTAGTGAGGTCCCAGTCTTGTTTGGATCGATAATGAACTCGAAATTTGGTTTAAATTTTCTTGCTGTCACTGTCCGTTCATATTTTTCTATCTTGGTGCCCAGTGCATCAAAAACTATACACGATCATTGCTATTCTTTGTCAAATAGCATAACTCATTGCATATTGTATTATTCGTACTCGATAGTTCCCGCACTATTTTTAGCCTCCTTGCATATTACTCATCCTTGTCGACAATGACCCGTGTCAAATCTAGCAGTGCTGGGACTCAGCAGACACAGTCTGTAGCAACAAGCGCCTGCAGCCGGTATGGATGTAAAATATCCGTACAAAACGACATGCAGTGCGACCAGTGTCAGAAGTGGTATCACTTCACTGGTCTTAACGAACACCAGTACAAACAGCTAGCTTCCTTATCTCTTATTTACATCCGTATGAGTTGCAGGTTCAGCGAAAGCCAAGGCACCGCTCCGCAGCTGACTGGTCTTACACGCACCACGTCAAGTGGGGTGACACAGAAAACCTGCAACTGTAAATGCGGGGCTTTTCTGAGCTCTGTATCTCCTTCCATTTCTTTCATGGAGAGTAAGATAGAGGAGTACCAACGGACTCTGTCCAAAATGAAATTGGAACTACATTCTCTGAATGAGTATATAGCGCTTGCTCTCCCTTGTGTTGCAATTACCAAGAAAGCAGTTGCCCTATCAACTGCCCACATAGAGGAGGCGGCAGTAAGAATGAAGAAAAAAGCTCTCAGGGAAAAGAGAGTTGTCTTATGGGGCCGATTCCCTACAACCTCTTCTCCAACCGAGCTAGATAAAACAGTCCGAGGGACTTTCTTCTCCTCGGATGCAACAAACATGGTACTTGCGAGTAGGCTGCAGGCCAAGACAACCATAAAGTCATTTGGCCTTTTGGTAACTTTGCCAGCCATGCTCAGCCCCAAGGTAGTGGTGGGCAAAATAGAGGCTTTATAGTCCGCCAACACTCGTCTGAAATGCATATCTTTCGACCGCTCCCGGCAAGAGAGAGCGAGACGCGAAGAGCGGACTAAGACTAGGCCACAAATCTTGACAGACCAGAAGCTACAACTGGAGACTAAAGTCGTAGTTTCTGCTCTCGAATTAGCCACCCAGACTCCCGTGCCTGTTGTGGAAAGCGGAGGCACCGTCTGTATGGTCGTTTCAACGACCGACGCCTCGGGCACAAGCACAAGCATTGAGGGTACTCACACCGCGCATGAACCGTCTTTAGAGTTACGCACTCGGAAACCCACCAAGCTGCCCAGCAGAAGACTCTTCCTCCCAAGAGTTCGGAATGGAAGCAGCCTGCAAGGACCGCCTGCCACAGCTCAAAAAGCATCAATTTGGCCCACCCCTATAAATATCTCTTTCAGTAGCCCCATAACACGGCGCCCTTTGCCGTCTTACAAACTTCGCTCCCAGCAAACGAGGAAGTCAAATTTTCCGTGGGTGAGAACTTTCAAACACCCTCCCAAGCAGCAAAATTTGACGGGGACGCAAAGTTCCCAGGCGGCACCCAGAACGCTGATCAAACCGCCGTTAGGGTCGCTGACGTACGCACAGGCGATGATGTCGCGCCCACAGCCTCGAAGAAGGGTCGTCAGAACAACTCGGAAGAACAGACCGAGTTCAGCCCCACCACCCTCCTCAATTCTAGGCATTCTTTCCCAGGCTCTTCCTCGCACCATCCCTACTATTTTCTCGCGAACTCCAACGAGGAAGTAGCTTTCAGATGCATGTATACCAACTGTCTGAGTCTGTTAAATAAATTACCGGAAATCAGACAGTTAATTCATGACACCCGACCCCACATGCTCGCATTCACGGAGACCTGGCTCACGGGTGATATCAGTTACAGTGAACTGAGGGTCCCGAAGTATTCAGTTCACCGGGCTGACTCTGCCCGAGGGAGAATGGGGGGTTCTGCGATTTTTCTTCAGCAGTGTCTCCCGAAACCCACGGTTATTGGTGGCTTCCAGTCCTCTGATAAATGTGACGCTCTGTGGCTTCGACTACCACTGCGTGGCCAAGACTCACTCCTAGTGGGGGTTATTTATCGTTCTCCTTCATCAGACATCCCCGACGACGACACCCTTCTGATAAGCCTGGAAAACTTCCTAGGCCTACAACGCTTCACCCATTTGCTTATTATGGGTGATTTTAATGCACCCAAGGTGAACTCGGTATCAGTTTCTCACCAGGACTGTGAAAGCAGATTCTCGACTTCCTTATTAACGCTGATACGTCGGAAGGCAGCTGTTAGTCTGGCTGAACCTCTTTATAAGCTGTTCAAGCAAACACTCCAGACTAGCATCCTCCCTAGCGCATGGAGAGAGGCGATGGTCACACCCATATTTAAAGTGGTGACCGTCACCCTCCGGCTAGTTATCGGCCAATCAGCCTCACTAGCATCCCGTGCAAAATAATGAAGCACCTACTAAAGCGCGCCATCCTCAATTACTTCTTATCAAATAATCTTTTTTCTTCCACACAGCATGGCTTCCTTCCTAATCGGTCATGCATAACAAACATGCTTACTTTCATGGATAGTCTGACGGAGGCCAAAGACAATGGCCTCATCTCTGATGCTATCTTCTTTGATTCTGCCAAGGCTTTTGACCGTGTCCCACACGGCCCCCTGAAACACAAACTGGAAGCCTACGGTATTCAAGGAGAGGTTCTTCGCTGGATTGCCTCTTTTCTTGATAATAGAACGTTTAGGGTCAAGACCGGAGCAGACCTTTCGTCTCCCTCTTTCATTTCTGCGGGAGTTCCCCAAGGGTCAGTTCTAGGTCCTTTGTTATTCCTCATTTACATCAACGACCTTCCAAGCAACATTTCCAGCAGCGTCCTCTTATATGCAGACGACCTAAAAATCTGGAATGCCACTGATCCCAGCGCACTACAAATTGATCTTGACGCGATCAAGCGCTGGTCGGACGATTGGAGTCTCCCACTAAATGACAATAAATGTGCTCACATGTCACTCGGTGGAGATTCTGGCAATGCCTTCATGATTCATAGCGCATCTGGCACAGTAGATATCATGAGAATCGATCTGAAGAAAGATCTGGGCATCTGGTTGTCATCTAACTTGTCCTTCACGTATCACCATGAGATGGCGGCAAAAAAGGGATTTGCCGTTCTTATGATGATTAGGCGCACTTTCCCCCGCATGGACAAGAACGCTTTTCAAACGCTTTACGGGACTTATATAAGACCGCTCCTCGAGTATGCCAATCAGGTCGTGTATACCGGCCTGAAGAGAGACATATTGTTTGTTGAGCGTGTCCAGCGCGCGGCTACCAAAATGGTCGCGGGACTGAGTAATGTTACTTACGAGTCTCGACTTAAAATTCTTGACCTTTGCCCACTTGAATTTCGAAGACTCCGCGGTGATTTAATACACACACTTCATCTTTAGAGTAGGTCTTGTAGAACAGTTTTTCAGTGTACCGAATGATGACGGCCGACGAGGACATAATAGGAAGCTTTTCAAGCTTCGTCCTCGGACCTTTCTTGGGCAGCAGTTCTTTTCTTACAGGGTTATTAACTATTGGAACAGTCTTCCTTCTGAGGTCGTCAGCAGCGCTTCTAGGGATCATTTTAAAGCTCTGCTTGATTCTCATTTATCTAAAATTGCATTATACAAATAATCTTTTTCTGTTCTTGGTATTCACTGTAATCTCCAAGTGCGGTGCTACACTCTGTTTTCAATGATCGCCTTTCAGATCAACAGAAGCCCGCTGATACTGAGCAAGGAAAACCGAATCCATCCTGGAACCCTGGGCCGTTGCCTCGAACCCGCGTATCAATCGCTGAAATCGCTGAAACACAGTACTCTGCGATTATTCAATTCAGATTTTAAATATGGTTCTCGGCTAGTTTTTCAAGATTCTTCACATCAGACGTCACATGTCACTGGCAGATTCGGGAATTGTACCTCATGTGGAGGGAAACATTCCAGATATACCTGCATTCACTGCAGTTCCATATGCCACAGGTTTCGGAAACGAGATCATTTACGAAGTGCCTGTAAGTCGAAAAGAAACTGCCAATTTATATTGACTGGTCAAAATGAGGCTGATGCTACATATGATTCATCTACTTCAGGACATCTTTTTCACACCTTTTCCACAGTACTTGTAACAAGGCATCGTTTTATTGTTGACACTGGTAATGTGGAATCCATTATACCACAAAGAAATCTATCACAGTTCCATCGAAATTACACACTACATCCTTGTTCTGCAGCCATAAGATATATAACTGTTCATTTCATTTCTGTTTTGAGTACAGTCACCCTTCCGATCTTTAATGAACACCTGATCGCAACTTTGTTGTTACCCCTCATGGCCCATCCATTTTGGTGCTAAGGGATTTAGAAAGGCTTCATATCCAGGTTTCCCTACTTGTACCACCGAGTGATTCCACAAACTTAAATGACCTAATTCCCAAGTGCTCGATGACCACGGGCGGCATGAAGATACCCCCAGGCGCACTGGGCCAGACGTATCTATCTGAGAAGACCTTGGCCGTGGCCCGGATGCTAGTATGGGCGGTGGTGTAAGAAGTGTCGAACAAATGTCGTCGGAGAAGGATAGGAACCACTGGACGCTGGTGTCTAGTAGAGGTCTCGCAGATGATTGTGCTTGCAAACACCGGCAAAACTGATCAGTCAGACGTGGAGCCGATTGTTGGCAAGGAGCGCGGAAATCGTTCTTCGGAAGTTGTGCGTCGGCCATGGCGTCCAAGTCGAGTGAGTCGTGAACAACTAGTGCCGACACTCCGGATAAAGCGTCAGCCACAACGTTATCGCTGCCAGAAACGTGGCGTACATCGAACGTAAATTGGGATACGAAGTCTGTAACGGGGAATCAAAATCAACACGGCTTAAGCCATTTTGTTTCAGTTGTCTCATTGTCTCTTTTCCTTTACCTTACAGGGCATACTATCAACGTCGTGCCAACTGATCAAACACTGGAAGACTCCCGCGAGAGAGACTAATCAGTATGTGTATTTTCACTCTCTGATCTGTATGTTAGGTGCCACGCGGTTCATGAACGTTCATGCCCGAATCACGCCTTGCGTCTTCTCGCTTGCCCGTTACAAGTCCAATGGTCGAATTTCGCGGGGCGAATGTCCTCCAGAACTGATGCAGAAGGAAAAAACTAACGGTTTGTGGTCGGTGAAAACCACAAACCGGTGTGCATTGAGAACATGTCTGAAGTGACAAAAAGCCGAGTAGACCGCTAAAAATTCAGGACCGAACGTGCCATATCCTGTTTCAGCCTGAAGTGGACGTCTGGAAAAGAAAGCGAGCAGTTTTCAGAGTCCATCGATGAACCTTTGGAGTACGGCGGCGTCTAATCCTTCCTTCATTCTATCTAACAATGCGATGGTTGTCGTTGATACCCCTAGGACTCCACTGACGCGGCCGTGGAATATATCGGTTAAGGGCTGCACAAGCTGGGCGCAGTGTGGAATAAACCGCCTGCAATAGTTGACCAGCTCGTTAACTCGACAAAGAGCAGCGGGAGTTGTGGGACGGGGGAAACTGTGGATTTCTCTTAGTTTATCGGTCAGTGGTCGAATACGATGCTGGTCAACTTGGTGTCTCAGAAACTTTATCGCTGGCTGGCCAAAAGACGATTTTTCCTCATTAATCGTTATCTCGAAAGTCGCCAGTCTGCCAAAGAGCTGTCGCAGATGAATCTGGTGTTCTTCTTCAGGAGCGCTTGCAACCAATGGATCGTCGATATAAGACGAAATCCATACCCCGTGTGACGTCGCCGATAGAACGTTGAAGCTTATGTGCGGCGTCTCGCAAACCAAACGGCATGCGTAGAAATTCGAATAAACCGAATGTTGTGATGACGGCTGTCTTCGCGACATCCTCGTTCGCAATCACGACCTGGTGGTATGCGCGCAACAGATCAGTTTTTGTGAACACAGAGGTGCCATGGGGGTTAGCCTGATACTCTGTATGTGTGGGGCCGGTTACTTATCGGGTGTTGTGCCATTGATGGGCCAACGATAATTCCCACAAGGGCTCCAATCGCCCAACACTTTGGGGACCATGTGGATTGGAGATGCCTAAGAGCTACTGGACGGACGGATGATTCCGAGCTCAAGCATGTGTTAAAAATCAGCGCACACTATTTTCAGCTTGTCTGGTGTCAACCTACAAATTTTGGCAAACATCGGCGGGTCTGTCGTGACTATATGGTGCCTCGTGGAACCTGCGACGGCAGGCAGATATAAAGATTGTCAAAGAACAGCCCGATACTTATCGGTTAAAAGATGTAATGAGTTCAGTTTCGTAAAGCTCTCATACTAGGGACTGACTGGTACCTCATCGATCAGAATCCCAGTAACAGTTAGCATTATCGTTGGCTCGACTAGACGATATCGTCTGTAACTTACCAAAAGTTTGGAGTGCTGGAGAAGATCGGTGCCAATAATCGCCATTTAGACGTCGACGATCGTAAAGATCCAGCAGAAGGGCCTACGAAGACCTAAATTAAGTGTGAAAGAGCGCCGATCAAACACCTTGATAGTGCCTCCGTTGGTCGCGCAAAGATTAGAAGTGGATGAACTGTTGAAGTCGTGTACTTCAGGTGAGATCACGCTGACTTTGGCGCCTGTGTCGGTAAGGTAGCATCCGCGACTCATGGTCTTCCAGAAAAAACAGACGACCAGGCGGACGAATTACGTCGGTAGCCATGCAGATTGGGCTGCCCTGTTTGCTGACTGGATCAAAAGTATAAAGCTGTCTCACCGTCGGACTTTCTCGCCAAATTGCTGGTGATACAAACAGCCATCAAGATTAGCGTTCGGTGACAGCTGACGAGAATCACGCGACCCTAAGCGGCTACTGTGTCTTCCAGTGGGGTAGTCGGGCATGACCTTGAAAGCTGCGTCTTTGAAGCCTGAAGTTGTCTTCATTCGACAAAATGTACGGGTGTTCAGCCATAGCGCTATAAAAGGCACTGACACGCGAAGTAGCTGGAGAAGCTAGAGACCGGCCGTCCATCAGCGAGTGACTCGAGAGAGTGTGTGACACGTGTGTGTTCGGGTTCGCGCCACAGTTGCATGACATGCAGACAAACAATCGGAAGGCATAGGTACAATGTGCAACTATTGGTTCTGGAACTAATTTACACATCACACCGCAGGCAGCCCAGTGAGACCTCCAGGTCGCTACACTTTTCCTCTGACACGGGGAATATCCTCAGGGTGAAGTTTCCTGAAAGTAACACGCGGGCATCGATTTTCCTTTGACGGAACGACGAGTCAGTGTCTAGCCCCCCGGACGCGTATTAGGTCATATTCCATCCCCCCAAAGCTAACTCCCTGTATTTCTGCGCATCACATCCGGTCAAGAAGACTGGTTGATAATGAGCATCGGTTTCACAAACTGACCTGCCAATTTGTAGACGGGAATTTTCACGTGGAAGACTGCTTGGTATCCGTGCATGCTCTTGGGGTTGTCAGACATTTTGCGTCTAGTTTACCCGGGTTGATTAAAATTGGTAGAGTGGACGTCTGGCGGGCGATACGCTGGTGGACACAATTACCAAACTAGGAGATATCCGTGTCAATAACACCGGACCTAGGTGATCATAGTCACCAGAAGGCACTTGGCGTGCATTGGCATATGCCAGGGGAGTGTCTAAGTTTTCGCGTCTCTACCGAAGAAGCCATTTACTCGGGGGGTCTATTGGCATCCATAGTATCGGTGTACCACACATTGGGGTTTATTGCTATGCTAGTTCTCTGCGGTCGGATGTAACTTTGGCGCTTATGTGGTGCGGATATCAAATGGAGTACGCTATCAGTCGAAAAGTACCAAGGAGAATATCAAGGGGGTGTTTTGATGACAGACGCAGCTATCGTAACGCGCTGTGTAAGACCCCAGTGGAAAACGCCAGTGCGCTCGGAGTTATATGTTTCCAAACGCTTTCGGGGTGGTCCACATGGCTGTCGGCTACCCCGGAGTTATCCTGAGTGGCACCTTCGAAGTTCTTGTCTCCTCCGAGCTTAGGACGTTTGGCTGTGGTCTTAATCATTGATTAGGGTTATATTCAGTTAACTCAGGCTACCATCTGACAACATCATACTTTGGGTGGATTCCGTCGTCGTGTCAGACTACTCGAGAAACACCCACTGTCCATTAGTCACCTTCTCACCAACCGCCTTCAAATGGTTCGTGACTATGTCCAGAGCTGCCGATGGTTTCAAGTTCCGTCCGAGTGGAACACGGCAAACACGGTTTCACATGCAACCTGTGATGCCTGTTCTCAAAAAATATATACGTCGCTGAGTGGCCAGACCGTCCTGCGGTGACTTGAAAATTTGTGGTCATCTGACAAACAGCCGAAGTGGCTTCAAGCTAAGAAACCGGAATTGAGGAAGACTGCGACAACAGCCACACACTAGCACACAGGGGAGCATGAGGCCTGTTTCACGCCATTTACATTGGCACACCCTACTCCGTGCGATATCATGGTTGATACGTTTCATGAATTATTTTGTTCTTGTGAAGACTACTCGACCGCGTTTTTGTGCTGAGACTTTTGTGTACGTTGTGGCCAGATCTAAAGTGAAAATCTGCCGTTCAGCTGCAGCAGAACGCTCTTTGTGATAACTGTACGGCGTACGTCTTACGTCAGCTCGATCAAAGCCTGTCACTGTGAGCGATGTCTTGTGTCTCAGTGGAAGAGTTTCAACCGAGCTATGTTATTGCACTCGAATGATGGTATTGCCGTCCCATGGAGTTGTCACGGACACGGTCACCAGACACTACCATGAGACTTAATGTCACATGGCAGCTGGCCACGTTTTATCGTCCAGCTAGAGGATGTTGTGCATTGTCCATGGGTGCGCCGCGTGCTTCTAAAATGCATGAATTGCAAAAAGTTTTACAGCGAAGCTCACCAGCGATGGCCTGTTTTTCCCGCTGATCACACAGCAGCCAGTAGCGTTCTGTCCACAGCTCGTGGCACGGGTTAGTTCGGACCTCTGAAGGTTCGGATTGAAAGGGAATTTGTCAATATATGACCGCTCGTTCGCTCGTCTAAGGTCAACAGCTATATATTTGGAGGTAGCACAGTTTGTGTTAATGGACTTCTGTCCAGTAGCTCTGGTGGGGTTCGTTTGCGGTTGAGGTGTCCTGGAAGTTATGTATAACGATAGCGGGCTCAACTTCGTAGGCTTGTGATCAGAGTTGAGTGGCAATCGCCTGCCTTCGACCAAGACAGAACCCATCGGACTCTGACAGTTCTTGGCATCGGCCGGCATCCTGATTTTCTGCTGCTAGTCATTGGAGGGGAACGTGAGATCACATGATTTACACAGTCCGGCGGGTTATACAGGCCGTCGTAGGGCGACAAATGATGTTGAGCAAGGCTTTATGTATTTACTTGATAAATGTCAGGAGAGTTCTAGGTGGCACCTTTAGTCCCAGTCTAAAATGATCCGGAAGGTCCCTCGATTTCAGGACCGGAAGATCTGTCGCTCCTAAACCCATCACCGGGCCTGCCTCATAATACTAGAAGAGTACACGAAGGGATAAGAGTAGGCCCAACACCTGGCTACTGTGTTTTGGAAGTTCTGAATCGGAGTGTACTTACCTTCATTCCAGGCGCACCATAAGCGGGCCGAGGTTGGGCAAGACGTGAAAGTTGGTGGCCTTGTCCTACATTTTGGAGGCCCTCGGTCCGTGAGCGTAAGGCACAAGGTGGTGGTTAATAGAAATTTGAGAGATGCTGACAACTGCGTTTGCTAGGTTATTTGGGAACAATCAGCGGTACGATCGAGAGGGACATAGTATCCATATAATAATAATGATAATAATAATGGTATATTTCTGGACGCATTTGTGAAGAACACGCTCAGGTGGGCGTGATCAACGTAGAGATTTTTAGGCATATACATAGTCGAACACCAAATTTGAAAATTGTGCAACGAGTCAGCTATATGAATAGAGCAACAAAACAGACAAAAGCAGACATTATATGAAGGAAGAATTCAAGTTTAGGCAGAAATCTTTGAGCTACATAATTCTGAGACGATAGTACTTGGGGTCTGCACAATTCGATAAAATAATTGATTTGTTACATCGCTTGGGACTCCACAAGGTGATCACTGTGACATGCAGGCCAGCTGACTCTACTTTGAATGCCCGTGACTTCGCGGACCAACTTCCGGGCAACGTGGACGTACCAGGGGACAGTGTTCTTTCGATGTAGGAGGTTCGAACAACAGTTCTGAAAAGAGAAACAATATGAACAACCATGAGCAAAGGCCCAGTAAGCCATGCACATGACTTACACAAACGCGACCCAAAACGGCACCGACAACACAGCAGCACTTCCCGCCACACAACTCAAATTCAATTCCTGCGCGCTAGCTGGTTTCGGTCGCGCGTTACAATCACCGGCCTATTGCTCATGGCCGTGTCAAACACGAAGTGGTTGGAGGATGGAGAGAGTGTATTGGCGAAGAATTTCTTCAATATTCAATGTAGATAGTCTCGAAAAAATGTGCAGAAAATTTTTCATGATGTGGGCGAGGTGGGGAAGCATATATCTTCGGGGGGAACGCACGGACATCTCGATCGGGCGTCATTCTTCGTTCAAATTCCCACGAATTTCAAGGAGCTCGCGATATGCCCAACCATTACGGAATTTTAAGTGTCTGGGCGGGGTGGGACGTTTTCCTACGCTGGATAAATCAGTGAAACCAAGAATGCAGAGCGGAATCACGGGATAAACGGGAGAACGTGAGACTGACTATGTGAGCACTGACGAAAAATTGAACATGATATTAATAATAATGGTATATTTCTCAACCCATTCTGGCATAACCTTCCATGTGGCGTCGATAGCATTGTGGCAAGTGATAATAATAATAATAATAATAATAATAATAATAATAATAATAATGATAATGGTATATTTTTCGACGCATTTGTGAGAAACACACTCAGGAGAGCGTGATCAACGCAGTGATTTTTAGCATATACATGACTGAACACCAAATTTGATAATTGTACAACGAGTCAGCTGTGTGAGTAGAGCGACAAAACAGACAAAACTAGACATTATATGGAGGGAAAATTCAAGTCTAGGCAGGAAACTTCGAGCTTCATGGTTCTGAGAAGATAGTGCTTGGGGTCTACTCGATTCGATAAAAAACTTGATTTGTTACATCAATTTGGATTCCACAAGGTGATCGCTGGCCTGACGCTCAAGGTCGTGCCAAAAAAACTATGGTCGAAGGATGAAGAGGGTGTATTCCATGTAGATCGTCCCGAAAAAAAGTGCAGAAAATTTTCTCATGATGTGGGCGAGGTGGGAACGCATATACTTTCGCGAGGAATTCACGGACCTCTAGACCGGACGTCAATCTTCGCTCAAATTCTTAAGAATTTCGAGAAGCTCGCGATATGCACAACCACTGCGGAAATATAAGAGTCCGGGAGGGGTAGGATGTTTTCTCGCACAGGATGTATCAGTGGAACAAAAAATGGAGAGAGGAATTATGCGATAAACGGGACAACGTGAAACTAACTATGTGAGCTATGGCGAACAATGGAACGTGATATTCTGACATAACCTCCTTTGTGACGTCAATAGCATTGTGCTGATTGATGAGAAATATACCGCATGCGAACAGCTTCTATTGAATAACGAGAGAGGAGATCGATTATAAGCTATTCCTGGTGTACGATTATTGCCGAATTTAGATGTCTTTTATCTTTGTACAGACGGTATATGGAATGAGAAGAATGTTTGACAACACCCAGAGGTTTTCGGGTGGTCTATCAGGGGAGGAAAAGGGAGAGTTTTGGCTCGAGGTTATTATGCAATCATGAGACAAAAAGATTAAGTTTTCTAACGATTTTGGGATGTCCAGCTTTTGCATGGTGGTTTACATCTCAGACACACAAGCTATCAACAAGTATGGGGTGAAAGTGTGCCAGGTTGTTTTGGTTGTTACTAACGGGCATGTATATTGACACTTATACGTGTTGACTATAGACATTTTATCATGTTCGCTGGCAAGTCTGAAAGTACAAGGTCTATCCTGAAAGCGGTAGTTTTGATCGGTTTCGAGAAGTGCATGACTTAACATCACGCAAAACAGGGGGTTTTTCGTCAGACGTTGTTAGGTCCGTTTCCGAACATAACATCCTCAGACAAGTAGAGCTTGAAAATGGACATGACGTTCATCATTGCTGGGAAAGTTTCTAGGTTTCGATTGAATTGGTGTATATTATTACTGGACCTAATTGCATACGGGAGTGTGTTCCAAATGTAGGAATATTTTACTAAGAAAAAATTTTAACGCAGTTTTCCCGAGATTTAAGAGCTGCCAAAGTGAAGTCCTTGTTTCTGAGGTTATACTTTGACCTGTGTTGTAAGCTAGTCGCGAAGCTGACCGTAAATTTACTGCCATATACCAAACTATACATGAGTGAAATGTTGAGCTTGAGTCGCCGTACCCAGAGAGGATCGAGTGCAAGCGTCCGGCAGCGTTCTGTGTGCTCAAGAAAGATGGATAACCTAATAATCTTTTCGTGAATGCACGTTGGAGTCTTTCCAGAGTTAGCCTATCAGACTTGCGCAGGTGGCCATATATGAACGTGTAGTACTCAAACTGGGGTCGTACGCATAGTTTATAAAGGTGCAACCGTGCAGCAGGTAGGAAGAATGAGTGTTTAATGTAACCTATAGTCCTTCTGGTGTTAGCGAATGGGAAAGATATATGTTTTGCGAAGTTGAATGAGTTTGAGTAGCGCATTCCCAGGTCACGTACTGAGTTGGCGGTGACCGTCCAGCTTTATAGAGCCATCTGGTACGTGCCAACCATGCACAACGATAATGGATTTATTGGCTGAAAATTTCATCAGCTGTTAGCAAATAACGCGAGAAGAGATCAATTATAAGCTTTCCCTGGTATACGATCACTGCCGGATTTAAATGTCGATTATATCTGCACGGCCGGTATATAGAATGAGAACAATGTTTGACAATACCGAGAGGTTGCCTGGTGGCCTATCAGAGAAGAAACTGGAAGAGTTGCGACTCAAGGTTATTAGATAGTCGTGAGACGAACAGGTTGATTTTTTCCAAACAATTTTAGTATACACGGCTTTGCATGGTGGTTTACAACACAGACACACAAGTTATCAATACGTACGGGTTAAGGGCGTGCCAAGATGATTGAGTTCTTACTCAAGGGCATGTATATCGACACCTATGCGTGTTGACTATAGACATGTTTTCTTATTTTCTTGCAGATCTTAAACTAAAACATCTACTCTGAAAGCGGTAGTTTTGATCGGTTTGAGGGGTGCGTGACGTAACATTACGCAAAACAGGGTTTTTCCTTCAGATGTCATTAGGTCTGTTTTCTAAGATAACGTCATCAGACAAGTAGAGCTTGAAAATGGACATGACGTTCGCCATTGTTAGGAAAGTTTCTAAGTTTCGTTTGAATTGGTGTATATCCTTACTGGATCTAATTGCATAAGGGAGTTTGTTCCAAATGAAGGAACATTTTACCAAGAAAAATTTGAACACAGATTTTTCCGGGATATAAGATCTGCCTTCTCGATAGGGTGGAGGATGGTGGTTTCTCCAGCAAGTGAGGTCAATTACCAGGCAAACCTGCTCACGGCACGCAATCAACCCATGGCTGCCCGAATTTCTGGCAACCACGCTGGGTTTGAGAGCCGGTATCGAAGTATCCACCTGTCCTGTGTGCTTGACGAGTGTTGTGTGTTTTATAGAATGCCGGTGCCCACATTCTCTATCTTTATCCTTTTTTTCTCATTGGCCCTTCTAACATTCGGAATCCTCTTGATAATGGTTGCGAACCTCCCTGGCAAGTCATGACGTAACCATCCAGATTACGCGCAACAAATCTTTTCTCCTGTGCACCTTGATCTTCAGGTATTACTAAATCTTGATATCGTTTACTTGTGTAAATCTGTTTTGCGTAGTTTCTTCTTGTCGGCTCCCAACCGCGAAGCCTTTGCTTATTTGTGCCTTGGTTTCATTCTACGCTAAAATGCTCCGCCATTGTGGACTGTTGCATTTAGTTACACTCACGTTAACCGTTAATCTTGGGATATGTGGGTGTTCAGTGAATTCAGTGTCGAAGTTTATCTTCTATTTATTTTATCGCAAGTTCCTTACACTTCATTAGTAAGAAACCCGTCTTTACGGCCGTTTTCATTTCCGGGTCCGAGTCGGCTGCCCCGCAGGCTTGGAATATACAGATGCCCGCTGCATCACGGACACGACTATTCCAAATTCAACCAAGATACAGATGCTGGGAGCAAAATAAACCTAGCCCGATGAACCACTAGACCTTCGGGATTATCACCTCCTTTCAGTCCGTTATATTTCTACAGTGCAAAAGCTCTGAAAAGTTCATATTGCAAGCCATAAAAATACAATCAGAATGAAGCCTTTGTTCCAGGCTAGAAGACGGAAGCTTAGAGGAGGCTTGCGTTGAATGATCTTCCGTTGAGTACTGGAAAGATTGAGCAAGCTTGTTTTCAGCGTTCCAGAATTTCCGAATTGTGGACAAACATACAGATGTTTGGTAGTTCGATAGAAGTGTGAAAAGTGCAATGGCTACGGCGAGTAACACTTTTGACACTCGCATTTCATTGTACACTTCTGGTGGTTCCGGTTTTCCACCTATTCTATTTTTAATCAAGCTGTTGCCTTGGGATTTTCGCTCCTAGGACAAAAACTTAACTTGCTCCGTGCTTCGCCAGCTTGGCGCGTTTCTGTTGTGCACTGTATTTTCCATGGCCAACACCATCATCATTACCATTCGGTATTCGATAGTAAGAGTTGGTGAACTCAAAACATTTGAAACTCTTCGTTTCGCCTAGCTGATTTGATGAGCCCGTTCTTTTGCATACCAGCTTATTTGTTTTTCACTTGGGTGAATGCAGTTGCTTCCCTCCGTTTGTGCATCCAGTCATGATACAATGCTATAAATTTTCTTAATTTGACTCAGTTAGTAGATCTTAGAAACCCATAATCGTCTAAACGCTAGCCAGTGCCTGAAGTTATATATAAGCACGTTGACAGCCCCCTAACACTACTACTGCTCTAGTGGTCATTCTCTTATAGGAAATGAACCCTACACTACGGCTTGTTTAATTAGAAGTAGCAATTTCCAGCAACTTCATTTTGTCTGGGGATACGGAATTTCGTCGATTGTAGTTCAGAAGCCCAACTGAATTCGCCAATCAGTTTTGCAATGTTTTAAGAAAACGGCCTGCAAAGTATAAGTATGAAGCCCTAAAACCGTGACAAATTACGCGGGTCAGCCCCCGATAAACAGGTGACCACCACAATTGTTCCACGAGATGAATAAAGGTAGCAATCACATTGCAAAATTTCTAGCAGGGATAAATCAAACTGTCCGCAACTGGCACGTAAACGAAGAAATCTCTCAAAACCCCGGCATGAAGGTTTTCCGGAAACAACGCAAAACGAAAATTTCTTCGCTGTCTCACAAACTTCCACAAATAAGCTACAGCACGGTTTCGCGGATTGTAAACTTTTGGAGAAGGTGCGCAAAGGTTGTCAAGGTGTCTTAACGAACTGCAGCAACAGAGCACCACTATCTGTGTCAGAAGAGGCCGTTATGGTTGGGTCAAGATGAATAGGGAGAGTTGGTTGGCGACAGCATTCTTAAACTCTGTTAACGCAGTGCGTGCGGCCTCTGTGAAATCTACGCTAAACTCTACAGAGACCTGTCAGTGGTTTGTAGTGGTTGACCAGGCTATTAAAACGACGAAATTGCTCAATGTTATCCGGCTCGAGGTGTTCGTGGGTGACATTCACCCTATCCATTAGCGCGACGATTCTATTTTCTGGGATCTTGTGGCCCGGAGATTCCGTTGTGGTCTCACCTGGTTCACATTTCTTGGGTTAACCTTGACACCGTTCTGGGTTAAACAATTCAGTAGGGCGCGACTATGCGCAAGTTGTTCCTCATGTGAAGAGTTGGCTACCAAAATACCACCTAGATAGGTGTAGATATAGTCTAAACCACGTGTCAATCCATGAAAAGGGCATTGATAACTTCAGGTTCAGACCGACTGGTCTTTGGAGAAACTTGAAAGGATTGGAAGGGATGGTAACCGCGGTTCTGTGATATCGGAATCCGGCTTCAGGCGCATAAAAAATTTATCTTGTTGAAGATGGTCCTTCTATACAAGCAGGCAGTATGGTCTTACGTGTGCAAGACTGGGTGGTTGTCAAAAACGGCTGCTTTGCCCAACCCGCGGCAGTCAACGCAGGGAGTCACCCACCCGATTTCTTGGAGACCACATGCAACGGCGAGGCCGTTGAGCTTTCAGAAGAGCGCAATAATTCGAGTTCGAATGTGTTCCCGATTTCTGTTTCGAAGAGTGATTTTATTGGGAGCCTGACAAAAGAGCCACGCTGAGACGATAAGTTCCTTGGCACGGTTATGGCTTGAGAGACTACAGACTGCCGTTGAAACGTCGTTCGATGCGGGAGTGAATTATGGTAAACAAATGAATAGAGTCATAAGTTGCTCAAGAGCCGCGGTTCGGGCGTACGTAGGTATGACCGCAATTGTTTCGCGCTCGCCGGATGTGCTTAGTCTAGTGCTGGGATAGGTTGGCATACGGTGTCTCGTACCGATCGTAAGATCGAAATACTGGAAGAACTCTCTACCAGCTGTGGCAAAACCTACCTCAAAAACTGTGAACACAGCGGAACGCCCGCCAGAACCCTATTTCGGGGGAAAAGGAACGTCGCCCATAGGTGAGTGAGTAAAAACATCGGAAGACATGTCGCGAGATGTTGAAACTTCGAGTTACTCTGATCAGTGGTTAACGTGAAAACCAGTCAGTTTTATACAAGCTGCACACGGCAACAGCAAGCGAACAAATGAACGACATAGGTTTAAATTTTCTCGCTCTGAGAAACCGGCTGAGTCAGCACTTTCTGTGCACAAAAAGCTGAATGGTGCTGTATGATTAGCCTCGCTATTTGCGATCACGTAACAATATGTCTAGCAATTTGACACAGTTGACTAGCTGATTGGCTGCTTAGATGTCTGGCGGTCGATGAGGCAGGACTCTTGGAGCTTGTAACAGTCGGGAGGTCGTTGTTTGAGATTGCAGCTGATATACGCTTGCCAATGTGATCTGCCATGCACTGATGCGAACGGCGATCTATCCAGCACGTAGAGACACCACTGCAGCAACGACCTGATAGGTTGTGTTTATCACCGATATGGGAACCAACTCCTGGTGCGTGAAAGTAAGCGCAGTTGCATAGCTTGGTGAGGGCGTTGCAACACCGAGATCAATATGTGTCTGACGTTGATGGTCGGATGACCACCTTGAATTAGGTGTGCGGAGATATGCTCTTTTTCTTCACACTGCAGCTTGCCACTTTTGGTTCTTCTTACTGTATGTATCCGCAGATTCCTCAGGGTAACCCTTGTCAACCAACGTCTTCCTTTCCCTTTGTTCAGTCTGCAGTGCATATCATTCTGGATCTGCGAAATAACGTTATCGTTAACCCTCGTTTACACGCAGTAAATGTGAGACTGAACAGTTGCACATATTTTCTTCTCCGTGTAGATTTTCCGTGAGCAGATGGTTACAATGCACCATCTCGACGTCTACTTCTAAAAATGTCTAAGCACCGCGGACAACTGTTAACTGTCACTTCATAAGACGCAGCGGGATCTAGGGGGATGGAGTTCAGACAGTTGTAAAATAGAGTGAGAGCACATTCATTAGTAAAAACCGCAATGCCATACACGAAGCGTTTGAAGAGGAAGACTCCGGAAACTCCTCCTTTAAAGTGTCTCACAAGCATTCTCAGGAAAGCATCCGCCAGTTTGAAATTCAACGGGCCGTCGTAAACCTGTTTACAATTAACGAATTTGAATTCAAACGGAATGTTTTTCATACAGGTAAAAATGTTGTCCTTAGGAAAATTCAGTAGTGCACCCAAACATATTCTGACTGGAAATGAAGTCAAAATTTCAAGTCCCAGACAACAGCATACCTGTCTATCATGTCGACCGAATACATCATCCGTGGACGCACTGATTTGCTCCACGAAACTTCTGTTAGCTCGGACGAACTAAGGAAGCACTTGCTTAAAATTATTCCTCAGTCATAGCTACGGGCAAGCCTCTGATCCTGGGCTACAGCACCTTCTTCAAAAGGCCTTCTTATAATTCAGCCGGCACCTGTGACATCCTCATACGGAACAATGCTCTCGTCCTGTAATGTCCACGTCTTACCGCTACATAGCGTTTGATACACCGCATTCTGGCATGCGGAAATCAACTGAACTTTTGAGTGAACACTTTGTATGGGATGAAGTAATCCGTGACGTCCGAATTTCGAGCCGTTATTGTCTCCAGTGCCAAGGTTTCTAGGTCCACCGCCATTTGACATTCTTCCTCTGTCTGACACACGTTCTATTGTGTGCACGTTCGCATCATGCATCACCATCCAACGGTTATCGGGGTGTTTGAATTTTTTATTTGTTAGCTGAAACCCGCCTTCAGTGCTCATGGCAGTTCATCAAAAAAAGAGGCACTACCGTTAGTCCTTCCGACCTACAGAGAAAAAATGCAGGAGGCCTTAAACGCCATTGTGACCGAGCCATATATTGGTTATTCACTTGGGTTGGTTTCATCTGCGTTTCCAGCATCAGACTATTACAGCATCTGTACAGTTGTTTTGACCACCCACACGCGAAAGCTACGCTTGATGTGGCCTAGTGAGCAACCATGAGCTGCGCATGTGCGCGCTTAACTGTTCATCGGTATCCACATCTTTGACGTACTCATGGAATGCGTCAACCCCTGCAACCCACATCAGCGAGCCTGCTTAATCATGCCATTTTGAGTTGTTGTGTATCTGGAAGTAGCGATCATCAAAAAGAGGCGTTTATCCTTATCCACTCACTCACTGATTTTCGAGTTATTGGGTGTTTCGACACGTGAAAAACAAGATGAACGATGTGATGTTTTTGTTGATTCGGGTCAGGATGATCGAATATCAAGTTCGAATCACTACAAGTGAAAATGAAAGTACGAGGGCAAAACGTTTGCTCAGAGGTTCGAACCATCGAACGTCCACATCCTACACCGTGGCTCTGCCACCGGCCAACCGTCCAAGACCACAGTGTCAACATCATCTGCTCTTACACCTATAACCCAGTAGTCAAACTATCGTGCTGTATGTCCTTTATATAGGTCTACGTGCAACGATGACATAAAATTCGGGTAGACATTTATTGCCACACGTAACTTACTCTGAATTAGTGATACAAACTTTCTTTCGAAGTCCCGCTTTTCTGTTTATCTCGTACCACCTATCTGAATTGCCTACGCCACCGTATTGTTGACTGACACATACTGACGGTTAAATTTCTTGCTCAGAGTTTACTGGGCTGCAAGTTGTATCATTTGCTAGCCAGCAATTCATGCACAAAGCCAGTATCATGTGGATAAACCTCCGATATTTCGTCTCGTTCTTCCTCGAATCCAAATGTCCATGGCCGCCTTGATAGACTGTCTATAGCCGTGGATGTTGACAAATTCCACCGTTGGTTTCTACTCTTATACACGCCTTTTGCAGTTACCGGACAAACTATCAGATTCTCAACCCAACTGACGGTGCTCGAAACAAGTTTTATTCGAAAACAAATTTTTTTTCTCAGAGTTGTCGCCAATAAACGGAATCACGAGAAAAGAAAGACAAAAGCACCAAATCTCAGGGTTCGAGTGGCGACGAAGTCGTTGTCCTCTAAGTTATCGACCGCCAACCGGATACGTTAACGTGATGAATTACTCCTTTTTGCCTCTTATGCAAGCATATCACCGTGATTTTTTCCATTTTCAGACGATCCAGACGAGGAGTGCAGTGAAGTGGCTCCCAGCTCTCCCAAGCTAGCACGAATTGGCCCACCCACGAGAAATTTTGTGAGGAAGTTGCCCCCAAAAGTACCCGCTTTCCAGTTTCAATGCACTAAGTGCTTCGGATTCAGCTCATTTGGCACACGTGTTTTGAACGGAATATCCCTCTAGTGTTTCATCATCGCGATCTACTTCTTGCTGTGTAGTTTGTTTAGCTTGATTATCAGAATTTGTAATGACGGTGCCACTATGAAACCGGCTTCATTGTACACCGGTCAGCTCATTAATCTTAGTCCCAGATCACGATTTCTAGAGTTATCGTGGATAAAAGTATCATACGACATTCCAGCTTATTACCTCGCCTCTTGGTACAAAACTTATGGTAATAAAAATCTGTTACTGGACTATATTTTGTGCTTTAATTGGCCCCTAATTAAGAGCCACTCCAGCCTGTGCTATTTTCAAAAGTGGATGTTCCTACCGCTCATTTGTGACACATTTGCTACATGTTACTGCGCAGATGTAGAAAAATACACATATATAATGAAATGTGACAATATGATGCATAAAATAATGATGTACATAACAATATAGTGATCGTATTAGTAACTAGAGTTGTCGTTTTGTTTTTAAGACATGTAACATACTACAGTCTTCATGGCGATTTTTGACGACCGTGAACCTCACCATTTCGCAGTGCTCCAAGAGTGCTTGCAAAGGGGTGTGAAGAATATCGGTTTTATATACGTAGGTGGGAAAAGTCGGATGTTGACAACAGTTCTGAGGTATGGATTTCTACTCAGTGGCTACGTTCATGATATTACAAGTGCCCAGGCATGGGGCACTGTTTGAGTTCGTCCTTGGAGCGTGAATAATGAAAAAAGCGGTTGCGTGCGTTAACGCATGGGACTTTTGTGGCGTTTGAAGTGTTTCACGATTCATTATGCCAATCTCGCGTAACCGCTGAATCAAACTGCATCTGGTTAAAATAGACGAAAACACTTTTTAGTAAAACTCTGTCATGCGCATGTGTTCCCTCTTCCTTCTACTTCCGGTGATTTGCAGCCAGCTAAAACATTCCATTGTCGGGTTAAATTTTAGCTTTGGTGCTCCACACTACCGATTGTACTTGGGACAATTCGAATACCTCCTCAATACTACTGGACGATTCATGAACGCTTTTCATTCTCGGTGCGTCCGATTCGTGAACCCACTTTTTATTTTGTAGTGGGGTTTATTCTGGTTCGCCCAGCCCCACATAATCGGCAGAATTATATCCGTGCGTATGAGTGGCATTTCGGGACAAGCAGCGTCTGGCCGCCGTTGATTATGTGATCGGAGATGGACGTTGTGCCCTCGATAGCCTGACAAATCCCGAGTTACGCGTTCACGCCCTGTTGTTTAGTTGAGCAATGCGTCGCTTCCACCAAATTGTTGTCCCGTCAGCCAAATGTGACGAATTTTGGCTTATGGCAATTGGTTCTCTTTCCTGATCCGATGATCAGCCTGATCATAAGGTACTTATCTGAGAACGAGGAGCCAGTGTTTCGCGTGATAGCATTGTAGCATAACTGAACCGGTTACGCGTAAGCACAGTAACCATGAACCAACCGCTCACTCTCAGGCTGGAGGTCCCACCGTGCACATTCTTCAGAACGTGCATTCACCACAGAAGTTGGTTGACGTGCAGGAGCTACTGTGCGATTGCCGTTTGTATTGTCTCACTACAATCCACGATAATTCTCCCGGTCTCCACGGGTCCGAGGCAGATCACGAACTAACGGAGGTAAAAGGTTATGGCCATCGTCCCTTTATTTGCCAACAAACCGAAGCAAGTCGATAAACCTAACCTGCTAGCGTCTACAACAACCAAAACAAACAGGCTGCAGCGTTCCTTACAACTCTTATGTGTGGCATAGTTCTCGATAGCCTTGAGATGGAGCAGACATAATTCTGTCTGTTCATCATTCTTTAGCATGAAGTGCACCAGACAGCTTTCATTATCTACGTTAAATTAGCAGCAGTCACTTCCGTTCATCTTCGCGAATAACCAGGCGAGAATATTATGCACACCCTTTGTCGTTGTCCTCTTTTCGGAATGTTGCCCGATGTGTTTTGTAATGTCAAAAGAGACTGCCGTTCAGCGGCCACTAACGAATTTCTTTGCAAATTTAAAACAAAAACAAATTGTGCCTTGCATACACCATGGGCTGTACGTCAAATCAAAAGGGCAAACCCGATCTACTTCATGACCTTTATGCTGGTGAGCCAAATGTATATCCCAGGAACGGACGTTTGACTGTTGGCGATGGACTCATGTTTGTGTAACCAAAACTGCATTTCAAATGTATCTTGTGTGCGCAGATGTCATTTTGGGCAATGCTACATTAGTTAAATTATTGTGGCTCCACACCCTGGGGTGCCATGTTGGTGAGTGTAAGTGCAGTGGATGTTATATTTTTCTTCTCTGAGGCCAAACGGGACCACGGTCACCGGTAGGATATTGTTCGGACGTCCGATTAAGGCATGACCTTATATGTTTACTGTTCGAATCCTCATTGTTTAATGACGTATTTCGGCTTTACCGTCAGTTTATGGGTTTTAGTGATTGTCAGAAAAACCGTATTTACGAGTGGCCCCGCAGGATGGTTTTCAATGAGAACATATGCAGTCTGATAGTTCGTTATGGGCTGTGAGGTCTGCCAGCAACGAGACGTACCAGTATTTCGGGGACACCTCGCTTCCTTGTAAAAGTGGTTGGGCACTGCATAAGCTGAATGTCACTGTGTTGTTCGGTAACCACACCACTATTCCTGTGAAAATCGGAAACAAAAACTTTAGAGATGCTGTATCAGAGTGATACAGTGTGTGTGCATTTCTCCAGCACATCCTCGTACACTGTAACGATGTCTGATGAACGTCATTGCAGGTTGAACACTGAGCGCATAAGATTGTCTGAACCGCTAGTGGGACTGAACTAACTTCCAGTGATTCCGAAACCATTGTCAAAATATGCCAAGAAAATCCTCCTCGAAAATCACAGCGGTACACAGATAGCACATGCGCATATGTATATTACACGGTATATATTATTTATTATTTACGTGCTGTAGGCATATATGTAATATACATATTGTACATAGTCCAGAATGCACATATATATTCATATCCTCCCAACACATGAGTATGTACACATGTTGTAAGGCCTCGAATATGTGTGTATGCATGCATATGTAAATAAACGTGAAATTGTGACTCTATTTAAGGCAATTTATTTCCTTCAGTTGTACATGTGTGTGCATATATACAGAACGAATGTGAATTTATGCATGTTGAACAACACTGCTTCATGTTTCGTTCGTGTACGTGTGTACTTTATTCTATTTCGGAAAATTTTTGAACATTCGTGGGCGTACCGACGTGCATTTCTCCATCTCGACTGGCCAACTCGAAAACTGCTACTTCAAGACCGGTCCTCTTACGGCGATTTTCGGCTCATCCATCTAGACTTTCAGGGCATTAGTTGACGTGGACACCTGCCATTTTTGCATCAATCCAGAGGACATCATGAAATTGTGATGCAAGCACCTTGGTGGCCTACTAAACCGCTCTGCCACACTTGGTTGGGTGATTGTGAACAGCCTGCCGCAACAGGCCACGGAAACTTTACGTGCTCTCGCCCCGGATTTGCCAAAGTTGCGGACAGCGATTGACCAGCTGCGCGACGGGAAGGCTGCAGGCGAGTATGGACTGTCAGGTGTCTCCTAAAATGGCGGACGGGCGCTGGAACGCGCTATGCTCCGGTTCGTTCACTTCATCTGGTAGCACAATGTGATGCTCCCAGAGTTCAGGGACGCTGTTGTCGTACCCTTGTTTAAAGGTAAGGGTGAAACGCAATGCACCGACTGCCATCAATGAATCAGTCTTCTAAGCTGCGCAGTTAAGTTAATCGCCACAATCCTTCTGAACCGGCTGAATGCGGAGTCTTGGAGGCAAATAATCCTGAGGAGCAGTGTGGATTCCGGACGAGTCGGAGTTCCTTCAACCTGGCGTTTGCTGCTAGGAGCATCAGGAGAATTGCCGGGAACGGAAACAACCCCTGCGTACCCACTTCGTATACTTCACTGAGGCAGTTGATTCCATAACTTGTGAGGCGTTGTGGAAGGTGGTTGGCAAGTATGAATGTCCGAGTAAGTTCGTCAGTATGATTAGTTAGTTGCATGTGGGCACCAAGGTACAATTGTGTGAAGCGACCTCTGACGATTTGGATATTTCACTGACGTGAAGCGGGACTGTGCATCAGCCCAAGCCCCATTTAGTTTATACTCGAATGCCGTCGTGACAGTTGTACTTCAGGACTCGCGGTAGGATGGCATTGAGCTAGAGTATCCGACGGAGGGGGGCCCACTGAATATCCGCCGTTTTGGCGGACCCAACCCGATTACATACACCAACGATGCGCATGCCTGTGTTCGCATATGACAGAGCGTTATTTGCACAAGGCGAAAAAGAACTGCAAGGCGCTGTGGCGGCCTTCGCGTTTATGGCATCCAAGTTTGGACCGGATATCAACAAAGGCAAATAATCCTTTTCATATCAGCCTTCTTCGGGTGGAGATGCTGTTTCTGCACACCTACTCAAAATCCATATTAATGGAGACGTTGTCGATGGATGCGCGAAATTTCGCTATTTGGGCAGCAATCTGTCGATCTGTCAGTGGGCCATGAGTTGAGGGCTGGTGTGGCGGAGGATAATGTTGCTTTTGGACCCCCTGAAAGACGAGTCTGGAAGAGCCACAGCCTGAAGGCTAGCGCTACGCTCCTTGTCTACCATTCAGTGGTGCTCTCTATATTGCCGTACGGCAGTGAAACGTGAACATTGTCAACGAAACACGCGCTACTTGAGTCGGTCTCTTGTGCAATATCTGAGGCGCACATTGGGTATTCGGTAGTGTGACATGGTTCCGAACACTGAGGTACTATGGCGGGCGTACGTGAACTGTATGGAAGCCTTGCTAATGTTGGATCAGGTCTATAGGCTAGGTCACGTCCGCCGAATGGACGGTGACCGTACTCCGGAACAGCTGCTTCATGAACAGTTGAAATCAACTTGGCGAAATCTTGGCAGCCAGAAAGGGAGATACCAAGAGGTTATCCAGGTGAGTCTTCCACGATGTAACATTGGATTTAGATGCTGGGAAGACGGTGCTAAACCGGATGGCCTGGAGGAATACAATTCGGATGGGCATCCGCAAGTTCGAAGATCTTTTGTTGTTCAGACAAAAAGGAAGCGCGCGGTACGTGATGGAACCGTCGTCGCCGTTGGTGGTGGTGACGTGACTATGTAGCATCGCGACTTGTGCAGCCGCGAATGCGCCAGCCGCTTGGAATTAATGGGTTTCGCCAACCGTAGCTACTCTGACAACTTAACTCAAGCTAAAAACAACATCTGGGTGTGCAGTATATGTTCGTGTATGTGGGTGCCGCTTCCGAGTGGCTCTCACAATGAACAACACGGAGACCTACCACAGGCGGGAAGTGATGGGAAGCTTGGTTTCAAACAGCTTGCGGTACATGCTAAGTATCTTCGCCGTAGTGTTATTTGAAACGTTTCTGTGCAGTACGGTAGACAACTGAGGTTGTTTGCATTAAGTAATGAATGGCTAAAAAATATGCCTACCATTGACCGGCAAGCAGCTTGAGTTGATCTGTGCTTCAGTACACTGTTCTGTATAAACGCCACTCGGCATCAATCTAGTTGAAAACAGCGCAGTGAAGTAAGCAAAATAAACTCCTGGGGGGGTTTCGTGATAGAGTGGGAACTGTTACCTTTTTCACGCCGTTCCGTGTGCACCGAAGTTGGAAACGGCCATATGGTAATGTCAGTTGCAACCATTTCTAGGAAGAAAGCTTCTTCGGCCAGTATCTACCTGAAATCCCACAAAAAAAGACAAAACAAAAATCTCGTGCAGACAAGGAAGCCGGAAATGTTGTCATTCATGTTCCACTGTCTTGTTGAAATACAATGTCAAAGCCGTATGATCTTATATTCTTATTTTGACGGTATCTTCAAAAACGCCGTGCAATTTAGCATTCATGGGTTGTAGGATGATCTATTTCATTCCAAAAATTTCCAGGAACACATTTAGACGGCTTGGAATAGTGTACTAACGTCAGTAGTGGGTTGTATTTGCGAAGACGGTGGAGAGTTTTCTCATCAACAAACTAGTACTTTGGGCACTTGTTATCCTTAACAAAAATTATTTGTAACTAATGAGCTGTAGGTACTTCGGCTGATAGCTCAATTTTAACAGTTTGAAAATATTTAAACACGAGGATTCGCGCAAAAATGGCCGTTTCCTCTTTGAGACGACCTTAAGGTTGATCTTTATGGAAGCCATAATTGCTGGATTTTTAACAGCAGAGAAACTGTCAGATAGTCTATCAGTTGACGAGGTGACGGGAATGGGGGTACGAAATGTTTTGTAATCAGGTATGGTGATCAAGAACGATTTACTGAATAGCCCAAGGAAGTGCCGGCATACTTCACCAGGCAATTGACGAGAACAACAGGATATTTGTGGGGGTTCCACCAAGTTGCGGCGCCCAAAGAGTTCAACTCACGGAAGGTGTTCACAAGTGTTCACGGTGACCACCACAATACTCCAACTTACCAATTCCAGATAAACACGGACATCACAAAGTTATCGTGGACTGCTGAAGCGCCATCGCAGCAGCGACAACATTCCTAATAAGGCGGGGCTAACAAAATTGGGTGGGAGGTCCAGGCAGTATCGTCAAACGACTACGCAATAGAGAGGTGAACTAACCTATGTGCACAAATTTTGTATCGTCTCACACAGTCATTTTAATCAACTTGAACAGCGGGCGAAGGCGACGTAAAAGTGTTGTGGTACAAAAATTAAGAGTCGTTTGTGAACAAAAGTGAGGAGAGCTCTGGTGTTTTTCCCCTCTGGAACACTTGTGAAACGCAAATGCTCGAAAACCTTGTGATAATTAAGAATGCGGACATGATGGTTATCAACCGTAACGAGCTCCTAGTCTTACATGTCTACCGAAACGCATCGTTGGACAGAATGGAGTCGGTCGGGGGGAGGGTGGCGATGTTTTGTGAGTCTGCTCGGCAGACGCATAGAGATAAATTGCTCTCTTGTCATTTCAGTCATTTGGGTCGAAGATTCAAGTGTGTGGGGAGCAGAATGGGTGGATGCTTCAGGTTTCTGTGATTCGGCTGAGTTACTGAATGGTTGGAAAGGAAGTACCTGGTGCACTTCAGCCTAGGTCGGTTTGGGACGATCAATATTCAGAGTCACTTGCTCTCTGGAACGTTCTTTTGTGAAAGCTCTGGCTGTTCGTGAGATCAGTTCAAATGGGCCATCGTAGACTTATCAAAGTGAGCGCCGAATCACATCACAACGAAAGAAAACAAGAGTACAAGTCATCAGGTCCTTGATGATTTGCTGAGGCCAGGAATGGTGTCGAGTGGGAATGTTACACAGTGCTTTCATTTGTAATTTGGAACGACGCATGTAGGTTGTCAGATCCTGGTTAAAAAGATCGCCTAAAAGATGAGCTGTTGTTCCGTACATTAGCCCAGCAGTGAAACACTGTGTATCTTCCTTGAAGACGAGTCTGACGCTCAGTAAAGTGAGTAGTAGGCGTTCTGTTCAGCCCATTTTCGACTGCGGTTTGAGTGACGCATCTAACTCTATGTAAAAACCTTGGAAAACTTCATTAGCAGCAGTAAGGCATACAGTAGTCTCGATGTGTTTCAACCCAGCGGACAGATTAAGCCGCAGAAAAGGGTTGACCGGTTTTGTGAATCTTGGTTTGTATTGATGAACATTGGGACGCCAAGATTGTCAGCTCGATGTTCGGGGAACGTTTTAGCGACTGTCTCGGACGGAGTATCGCTAAAGGGCACAGCAGCGGACCACCGTGTAGACCTTCCGATGCATGTGAACAGAATCGTTTTATCCTTTGATGGAGGTAACGAGTCAAACAGATCAGTATGGGGTAGGGAGCAAACGCCCCTCTGGAGTGGGGAAATTTCCCGTGGAGTTGACGGTTTGGCGACGTACGTTGTTATTCTAACTAGTGGAGCAAGATTTAGTCCACTGGCACAGACCTTTGTTCAAATCGGACCAAACAACGGTCAGTAATTACTCTGAGCGTGGCGCGGACATCAGGGTGGAACAAAGAATGCAAACAGAGAAAAATGGACGGGCGAAGAGAAAATGGTAGTACTGGGCGTGAAATGACCGCGGAAAACTTGCACAAAATAGCGGATTCAGAAGATGCAGGAAGATACGAGGACATTGAAACGCTGAGGTGCAAGTGAATGAAAAGTCACGATCATACACCCGAGTTTTATCAAGTTTTCGAGACCTATGCCTTGCGAGCTAGAAACCGCGTTAGAATTAAGTCTTAAGAACGCATCGGCAACCTCAATGGGGTTTCCGTTGGTGTGTCGGATATCTGTTGTGAGTTACCCTACAAAAGCACAAGGGGGATGTGCATCCCGATTATCATCCTAGGAGTAGACAGAAGACTTTTCGGCCGTTGAAATGGTGTAGTCCCTTCCGAGAAATGACGGACACGCCCAGTGGACAAGTACATGGCGAGCAGCTAACGAACAAAGGTGCTATAATCGGCTTGCTTGGGTGTTAGCTCCCAGGAATATCCTGGGGCCGCTCGTTATTCCCCATCGATACACTGTTGAGGCACTGCACCAGCAAAATGGTTGGATGCATCAGTCGTAATGGTCAGATGGGCATTCGACCCTGGATTTAACTTAGCGGAGTTCGTAGCCTCACTGAGTGCTTTCTTCATGTTGTTCAACGGTCCTAGCATCTCAGGACTTGAAATGACGCCCTTTTTCAGAACTGCGCAGCAGGTCGGTTAGTGGCTTCAGAAGCCGTGGGCAATGACGAATTGGGCGGCGATGATAGCCAAAAATTCCATAGGAACGTTGAAGCCTTTTGGTGGAGTTAGGAATGAGATTTCTGTGGCTCATGCACTTTGGTTTCTGAGTGTTTGATGCCACATGGTTCTGAAAATGTCCGGGAAACTCAAAGAAAGAGGAGCATAAAACGCACTTTGCTCAAGCGATCAAAATCCTGCTGTCATTCAAGCGCTCTAGCACAACAAGAAGATGCGTTTCATGTCTTCGGGGGAACTACTGGCGAACAAGACATCGTCCAGGTGAACAAAGACAAAATTCAGACCACGTGTAGCTTGATCCATAAAACGTTGGTGTGTTTGAGTCACACTTCGAATGCCTTTCGGCAGTTAAATGAACGAGCAATAGTCAAACGGAGTTGAAATCGCAACCTTAAAAATGTCTTCTTCGGCGACGGAAATTTGATAGCATGCACACAGCAGGTCGATTCTGGAGAAAACGCACATAGAACGTGGAGTCAAAGAAAAGTCATGGATATCGGGAGTGAGATAACGGTTCGGTACAGTAACACCGTTGAGCCCAGTATTATTTCTAGGGACCACGTTCAAGGGAGAAGACGATAAATCATTGGACGGGCAGATAATACCAAGCTGATGTATGTGATGAAATTCTACCTTAGCCATTTCCAGCTGTTTGGGAAGAAGACGTCTGGGGCGAGTGATCATTGGTTGTCCTTCGATCACGATGGCACATATCATGTTGTATTTCAAAGAATGCGGGTGACACGACGGATTTATGAGATGCGGGTAACGCTTGACTGGGATGACAGTTGCTACGCTCTGACCGTCCAGCTTTATAAAGTATTCTGCATTTGGTGACAGTTAAAGTAGCTGCCTGCGTGAGTGTTTGATGACCGGTATGTGTTGATAGAATGTTGTTGGCCACGTTCCCTGTTCTATTTGTTCCCTTCTTATTGGTTCGTCTCCTTGCGTTGGAATTCTTTATACCGATTACAAGCCTTTCTTACAATCTGACACTACCACTCAAGTTACGCGCGTGACAAATCATTTCTCCTATGAATGCCGATCCTGATGTATTATTAAATCTAGATACCGTTTACCTGTAAAACTTGTTTCCGCGTAGTTTTTTTCCTGCTTACTTTCCTTTGCCGGACCTTGGTTTGTATGTACCCTGGTTTCATTTTTGCCTGACCGCTTCGCCATTACGTGACTGTTGTATTCTGTCATATTTACGTGAACCGTTAATCTCGGGACTTGTATACTTGATGGATTCAGTATCGAGGTTTGTTGTTATCTTCTACTATTTGGTTTATCATATTGTTTTTGAACATTAGCACCTTACCAACAAGAAATTTGCCAATACGACCGTCTTCCTTTTGGATCCGAACCGGTTGGTCAACGAGCTCAGAATTTATAGACGCTTGTTACTTACAGACGTGACCAACGTAGATCCAGTGTAATGATAGACCTTGCGAGAGGACTAAGCGTTGCTCAAACAACCAACAGACATCCGGGATTAACAGTGACCATGTGCAACTGTTTTTAATTTTCTGGCTGAAGGTTTCATCACTAAAGCTTGACACAAATACTCTAATAAAATGACGTTTTCCTGTGCATTTTCGAAGCAAAATCTCAGGTTGCCAGGAGAAATAGTGTAGACATGTTTTGACACTAACAGTGACTAGAAATAGTTCGATATGCTTGATGACTTCAAATACATCACTTATATATATAGAAGAGTAACAGTCCCAAAACAATTCCCTGTATCACCCCACTGGTGACGAGTCGGGGCTTTGGGGTATGATCTTCCATTTTCAGTGTTCGTGTGCAGCCTCCAAAGCGTGCGGCAAGCCAGCTGTAGGTATAACAAAAGACGTTTTTTGATCGAAAATCGCTACTGACGCACACAATCAAAAGCCTTTTCTATGTTCAACAGTATAATGACAATCGCATCTCCCGTGTCGGTCGATTTTGTAACAATTTTTAACAATAGATGAATTTCACTTGGCCCGTCATGCAAAAACGTTTCCTGAGAAACCCCTGCTGGGAGTAGTTTATAAAGTTTTGTGATAATAACAATTTAACTGTGCGACAGCTTTCTATCTCTTCCAACACCCTGGTACAAATTGGGGCATGGTTGATCGAGCGATAGTGGCTAACGTCCTGTTGCAAGCCACTTTTATAGCGAAGCTTAATTATAGAAGTTTTCCACTAAAAAGGGATGAAACCTGGAGTTAAATGAAGTATATATTAGACAGAAGTGGAGGAATGTCCCTCCGTGCAGGTTTGAGGGCAACAGGTAAATGCCGTCAGGATGGAGATGACAAGTTTAGATAAAAGATGATGGAGATCACATATCCACTACATCGACAGACAAATGGCTCAGGAACATAGCAATGTTCACCGAAAGAGGTGGGGGCAACATATTTCCATCAGTGTTAAAGGAAGCAACAAAACGTGAATTGAAGACCTAACAGACTCTAATAGGGTCGTCTGTCAGAGTTTCATCTTTGAGGGTTGCTACTGTGATAATAGAGTTTCTTCCGTAGCTCCTGCTTATCGATAAAGTCACCAACCCTTAGCCCTATTCCTTGCTGTTAAGCACAATTTTTCTTTGCTTAGGTGGAGAGCTTTGAGTCTATAATCTGTAGCTTTAACCATTTTATACATTTACACAGTAGGAGAGAAATTGCATCTCTCATCGCCGTGATTTGAGACTGCTGAGCCTACCTTGCTCCTTGGGAGTAAGAGTTCTCTACTTACTGAAGACATTACGGCACTTGAGTCTTTTCGGAGTTGAGGTGTTCATGAAAAAACATGGAGCGTTTACTAATACTTCCCTTGCAGCACTATAGTCAGAGGTCAGAAAGGATGTGTGCACTTCAAGGACCTAAGTAGCATTGTGAACATGTTCCAGTCGACGACTTCACTTTGATGGTGATATGCGATGTTCGGCGTTTTCACAGCCTTGAGTTTACACATGAGGTTGACCAAGTTGGGATCACACTCTGAAAATTGTTTTGATAATTATACTAATGGTATATTTCTCAACCCATCTGTGAGAAACACGCTGAGATAAGTGTGATCAGTACACACAATTTAACGCGAACCACATACCGTACACATAATTGTTGATTGTACAATGCACCAATTATGGAAATGGGGTAATAAAACGGGAAAAATTATAAAGGAAAACTCTAGTTCATGAAGAGGCGGATGGTTCACTTGATTCTGAAACAATAGTTCTCAAGATGTTTGATATTCGATAAAAATGTTTGGTTGTTACATCGATTGTTGCTTCACAACGTTACTTCGAATTCGAAGATAAGTTGCCCCTGTCGTCTTGCACTTTTTCTTCTTCTGCCATATAAATTAGGTATAACTAAAGCATATGATCATCCTGCTGGTAATATGCCTCGTGTTTCTTATCCATGCCTTAACAATCAGTGTGGAAGAAAGGTGGTGGTCGGTGTCCAATGTTACATATGCGACAGATGGTGTCACCAGTCATGTGCATGCATAAGCACCGAGCTATATAAACTGCACGGCAAATACACTGACCTGTGGTGGGTCTGTCTAGAATGCAAAGCCAGAAGAAGAAAGTGGCTTAATCTTGCAGAGAGATCGGGATCGGCAATAGGAGATCCACACATATCGCCCTCCGGCACCTGTTTCCCAAGTCATAGCATCACTCAGTCTCGGAACTTCGATGCTGCTGCTGCAGCAAAAACCAGGGTTAATCATTGCGGAAACTCAAGGAAAGTTGAGAGCACTCCGACGGCCTTCTGCAAGCAGTTCGTGCACCCCACACCAAGAGGCAGCCCTCTTGTGCGTTCAACACCACTTAGATCAGCAGCTTTACACCCTAAGAACAACACCTCGGTTTCACCAAAATTCCAAAACGGCAATGAAGTTGCTCAGGGAACAAAAATGCCAACTACTAGCACAGTTAGGAAACCTGAGAAACCAATAGCATCGACGCCAAGGGGACAAATGAGGGAGGGTAGCAGGACGCCCGTCAATCATCATGTGCACCCCAGTCCCAATAGCCCCACAAACCTTGATGCGGTTCTCGCACGGATCGCGCAACACAAGGCCCATCTACGTAGTGTCACGGCCTCTCTATATAATCGGATTAGCACAGTCAGACAGTTTCAAAATTCCTATGAGGCCACCGTGAAAAGGGACAGGAACATAATTATTCAAGCCCCCGAACCGGTCATACCGGATGCTAAACATAGGAGGTCTTCGGAAAGACAACTAATTCTAAGTATTTTGCGAAACGCAGAACTACCCGCAGCGACAAAATGATGAGGAGCGCACAGACTCGGTAGGTGGATCACATCTAACGCGCAAACGAACAGCCACAGACCACTCCTAGTTCAATTTCGAGACCGCAACATTCGGGATCTGGTACTATCCAAGCTGACACGATAGCTCAAAGGGTGTCAGGCATAAAAGTCAAAGGAGACACAGCCACGGAAAGCAAATCTGGCCCATATGGGGCGATATCAGCTACACCAAGAGTCATAAGTGAGCGACTTAGCTTAAACCTGTGTCAGGAAACAAAACGCAGCCCCAAGAGAACGAGACGACGATGCCACAACCTTGGAGAGCCAAACACCGGAGAGAGAAACGGTTTACATCGGGCTGGTTCTTATCCTTACATGCAAAAAGCGGACCTATCCCTTGGAGGTTTCCTCCAAATGATTAGATACGACCAAATGGCGGATTAGGCAGATGGCCAGATCGTCTGAGCTAAAATGCATGCAAGCGAATATACGCAGCCTGCCTAACAAGAGAGACGAGCTGCAAACAGCGATCTGTTCCATAGATAATAATAATAATAATAATAATAATAATAATAATGGTATATTTCTTAACCCTTTTGTGAGAAACATGCTCAGATAAGCGTGATCAGTACACACATTTTAACGTGACTCCATAACGTACACATAATTGTTAATTGTACAAGACACCAATTATAGAAATAGAACAATAAAACGGACAAAATAATAAAGCAAAAATCAAGTTTGTGAAGACGCAGATGGTTCACTTGCTTCTGGAACAATAGTTCTCTAGATTTTCGATATTCGATAGAAAATGTTAATTTGTTACATCAATTGTTGCTTCACAAGGCTAACGTAGGCCTTATGTTCAAGGTCATGCTAGAAAAAGGATTTTTCAGGATGGAGAAAATGAATAGTCGAAGAATTTCGCCATTAGTTGATATGGATGAAACCTGGCCTAAAGAAGCAACAGATCTGGGGGATTGGGCGCGTGGGTTCCACTGGTATCACTGTGACTGCAGCAATGCTGTCGGGGGCGGCTGCCCATTGTTGATCAAACTTTCTATGAGGCAGTCTCCCGTGAACTACAACTGCAATTGCGTGGGTGTTCAGACCGCTTTTTGCCTACTTTACGTCAAACCTCCCTTGATGGTCTTCGGTGTGTACCGCAGTCCGGGTGCAACATCAGAGGAAGACGAAGTGTTACTAGAATCATTTCAGTCGGTTTGTCAATCAAGCCATCACCTGCTCGTTTTTTAGAGATTTTAATGCTCCTGAAATTAACTGGTCATTGGGATCCGTTAATGACAAAGGGTTTGACCACAAGCTGTTCAACCTAGTTAACAGATTCACACTAATACAGCATGTGAAAATAGCTACGAGATCCCGACCCGGACAGATGGCCTCAGTGCTAGACCTGATCCTAACTCGGCACAGCACGGACGTCACAAACGTACGGCCTGCAGCACCACTGGGGAAGAGTGATCACGTGACGATCTATTTTTCGTTTTAGTGTTCCATGTTCGTGAAGCAGGCACACAAGGTGCAACGGCTTCGCCGAATAGACAACAAGAAACTAATATTGGAAGCCGGTAAGATGGACTGGAACACAACGACCCCTATAGAGGACGTCGACAGTCTGTGGTCGATCCACGTCGATAACATCCGGGTTCTTACAGATGAACACGTTCTCCAGAAACAAGTCGGAGGAAGAGGTCGAAAGCCATGGGTTCGTCCCAGGGTCAAGAGAGCTGTCCAAAGTAAGTACATAGCTTGGAAGACATATGTAACATAGGGGGTTTGAAAGCTTCGTGGTTTACAAAATGGTTCGAAACGAAGCAATCAAGGTAGCCAGAAATTCTCGTCTAGTCTATGAGCTCAACCTAGCACGAGATATTGAACAGAACCCCGAGAGGTTTCATGGATATACTCAGTCCAGGTCCTCTCTAAGAGAGGAGATCGGGACCACACTCTCCTATAACGGGAATATCTTATTGACCGACAAGGGTATAGCGGACGCGTTCGTGGTACAGTTTCAAAGTGTTTATCGCTCAAACAACGAGGCACCGGAGCCCCGGCTAAATGTTGTGAGCATGCCCGTGGTGGATTAGATCATCACGCCCCACGAAGTTGAGAAAGCGATATCCAAGCTGAACAGCACAGAGTCCACAGGACCTGGCCGCATCAATCCGGCAGTCCTAAGACCTCTGGCCAAATTGTTGGCGTCACCATTTGCCCAACTGTTCAATCTCACATTAGAAACAGGGAGAGCGGTAAGCGACTGCAAAGAAGCCATTGTAATTCCCATCTTCAAAGGTGGAGACAGATCAGAAGTTGGAAATTACCGACCAGTAAGCCCGACGAGTGTTGTCAGCAAAATTTTCAAACGAATATTACGATGGAGAATCTGTAAGTTTCTCTGTGAACAAAAATTCTTCAGAGCTCCTCAACATGGTTTCCTAAAGGGGAGATCTTGTCTTACTAATTCGCTGACGTTTTTAGAAAATGTCACGGAGAAACTGGATAAAGGAGAAGTGATTGAGGTGTGCTACCTGGACTTTCAGAAAGCCTTCGATTCTGTCAACCACAGGCTTTTATGCTGGAAACTCCGACAAGTTGGAATCTCTACTAGAATCTGCAGATGGATGCAGGCGTTTCTAGTTGGAAGGTCATATAGAGTGAGAGTAGGAGGGACAAAGGTTCTCCGTTAAGTGGTATTCCTCAGGGATCAATTCTCGCCCCTCTGCTTTTCCTCGTATAAATAAACGACCTGACCAACGACTTAGTCTGCCCTTGTTATCTGTATGCAGACGATACAAAGCTGGTCGGGAGTTCGACGGACCCGACCGCTCTCCAAAGGGACATTCTCAAAGTTTGTGAATGGACATTAAAGTTGGATCTACCGCTGAACGTTCTTAAGAGTCATATCCTCGCCAAAGCTCTCCAGTCAACGCCCAGGTATTTAAGGGATGCGCATGGACAGACAGTTGAACTAACAACTAAGCAGCAAACAATAGACTTGGGTATTCGAGTCACCGGTGCATTTACTCCATCTGCTCACTGTACCGCATCCGCGACAACAGTGCGGTGGGCGTTATATTGACTGAAAGCAGCGATCGCTAACCCTTGTCCAGCGGTGTTCATTGCACTGCACTCGGTTATATTTCGCTCCCAATCGGAACATTGTGTCCAACCATGGTCACCATATCTTCAAAAGGAAATAGCCGCCCTCGAAAAAGTACAAAAGCTCGCCACACGTATGGTATGGAGTATGATGGGTTTAAGCTACCAAGACCGACTAACTTCGTTGAACTTATTTTCGCTCGAACGCAGGCGGGTAAGAAGAGACCTTATTGAAATGTACAAAATTACTCACCACACTGGAACAGGCCCCATGGCAGGTTTGTTCGATATGCGTCAGGACAGAGACTTAAGGGGTCATAGGTTCACAGTGAAAACAATATCACGACTGGCTGTCCGATATAACTTTTTCACTAGCCGGGCAGTCAACTCGTGGAACAAGTTGCCTGCAAAGATCGTTGAGGCCGCAAGCGTATATATATATATATTCAAAAGAGAACCAGACAAATACTGAAACCACCTTCTTCTTGCTCTGTACTGACCGAAGTATGATTGGTTTCCGCTATTTGGACCAGCCAGGTTTTGATACTCCTTTTCTTCTGTCCCTACCCTTAGACGACCACTGAACACATCAACAGAAAACGCAGTCTGGTCAATCTCCGGATCACACCAATCAAGCATCAGGACGTCAACAGGCACTGGCCGTCACCAAGACCTGGGTTTGAAAGTTGACAATTTGAATTTGAATTTCAAACGTTGGCCTTATATTCAAGGTCATGCCAGAAAAAAGATTTTTCAGGATGGAGAAAATGAACAGTCAAAGAATTTCGCCATCAGTTGATGTAGGTGGCCTTGAAAAAATATGTTGAAGCTCTTGAGAAGATGAAGGAAGATAGGTGGGTTGCATTTTTTCCCGAGAAATGGACGATCTTCTGGACTGGACTCCGTTATTTCCTCAAATCGAGGGAATTTCACGAATTGTCCAACCAGTACGGAATTTTGATTTTCCGGACGTTATGGAATGTTGTCTCGCGTTATAATTTATCGTGGAATCAAGAATGGAAGGCAAAATTACGTGATAAGCAGAAGAACTTAAAATGGTCATGTAAAGTATGACGAATGATGGAGTCTGACATTTTCTGCCTAAATCTTTTATACAGAATTCACAATTTTGTGCTTATTAATAAAATATATATCTCCAACAACTAATTGTTGTCGTATAACGCGAAAAGTGATCGATTCACAAATTATCCTAGTGTATGACTTCAACCGAATTCCGATGTCGATTTAGTATGTACGGCCGTTATGTGAATGGAAAGATGTTTAGCAACACGGAAAGATTATCAGGTGGTNGATCGATTCACAAATTATCCTAGTGTATGACTTCAACCGAATTCCGATGTCGATTTAGTATGTACGGCCGTTATGTGAATGGAAAGATGTTTAGCAACACGGAAAGATTATCAGGTGGTTTGTAAGGATAGGAGGAGACAAGTATTTATATGTAATTGTATGAGGCAAACAGGTTAAGCTATATACATTCTTTAAAATTTTTTAACTTGCACAACTATTGCGTAGTGGTTGATAGTCATACAGAGCTGATAATCGTTAAGTACGGAGTAAGAGTACCAGGATGGTTTGGTTACTAGTAACGGGGATGTTTAAGATGTTGTCATATGTTGGCTGTAGTTTTGTTATGCAGCTGTGATTTTTTGTCAGAGCTGTGTAAAAGATCTATCCTGCTGGAGAAATAATAGGTTTCTAAATGAGGAATATCTCAATGGCTAAGTTGACAGCTTTGATCGGTTCGAAGTGCGTGTGGCGTTACATCCTGTGGTATAGATTCACCCTCCGTTATTATTAGATTAGATCAGATGGTTAGATGTTATTAGGTCCGTTTTGAAAGATATCGTCTTCAGGCAGGCAGAGTTTGAAGATCAACATGACGTTCTTTAATGTTAGGAAAGTTTCTAGGCTTCGTTTGAATTGATGTATATTCTTACTGGTTCTAATTGCATGTGGGAGTTTGTTCCAAATGTAAGTATATTTCACTAGGAAAAAATTTGAACGGAGTTTTCTACGGGATTTAAGAGTTGCCAAAGTGAACTCTTTGTTCCTGATGTTGTATTTTGAGCTATGTTGAAGGCGAATCGCGAGTTTTACCTTAAATTTATTGCTATAAACTAGATTATACATGAGCGCAAGGTTTAGCTTGAGACGCCGTAGCCAAAGAGGATCCAGTTTAAGCGTCTGGCATCGTTCTCTGTAGTTCAACGAAGGCGGATAACCCACTAAACCTTTCGTAAATGCACGTTGGAGACTTTCCAGAGCTAGCCTATCAGACTTGCGCAAGTGACTATATATGAACGTGCAGTACTCAAGCTGGGGTCGTACGCACAGCTTATAAAGGTGCAGTCGAGCTGCAGGAAAAAAGAATGAGTGCCTGATGTATCCAATCGTTCGCTTAGTTTTAGCTACTAGGAAAGAAATGTGTTCAGCAAAATTGAATGAGTTTGAGTAACGTATACCTAGGTCGCGGACTGAGTTGGCAGTTGGAATAGCATGACCATCCAGCTTTATAAAGTCCTCTGGTATATGACAACCGTGTGTGACAATGGTGGATTTATTGGCTGAGAATTTCATCAGCCAGGTTTGACACCAAGACTCTAATGACATGATGTCCTCCCGTATATTTCCTAAAGAAGAATTGAGATCGCCAGTAGGAAAAGTATAGACAAGTTTGATGTCATAAGCGAATAGGAATAGTTTGCCATGTTTGATAACTTTACACATATCATCTATATGCATGGGAAGGAGCAACGGTCCCAGGACGCTTCCTTGAGCTGTTATCTCCTATTTCCACTGTTTGTGTGCTGTCCACAAGGTATGAAGCAAACCAGCTAAATAATGGGTCACGTATACCAAAGGATGCCATTTTGATCAGAAAGCGCTCATGAGACAAACGATCAAAAGCTTTTTTGCATATCCAGGAGTATAATAATAATTGCATTATCTGAATCAATGGATATTGTAACATGATTAGAGAATTTCAGTTGACACGTCATGCACGAACGTTTGCTGAGGAACCCATGCTGGGATAGGTTTATAAGGTTTTGTGATAACAAGAATTCAACCATGCGACATTTCATTATCTTTTCAAATACTCTGGAACAAATTGAAGTATGGTTAATGAGACGATAATTGTTGACGTTTTGTCGCGAACCACCTTTGTAACGGGGCTGAATTATAGAATTTTTCCGTTAGAGAGGGAAGGTACCTAACGATAGATGAGAGGGATGTCATACCCTCCGCGTTTGAGAGCAACAGGATGTATACACTCTGGACCAGGAAGGTAGGAAGGTTTGATAGGATCTAACCGAGAGCGTATTTTTACTGCATCAACAGTAACGTGGCTTAGGAGCGTGTTTGTTTTTACAGGGAAAGATGGAGGCAATACATTTTCCTCAATGTTGAAGGAAGCAGCAAAATACGAATTGAAGGCCTCGCAGATTGTTACGGGATCACCTACAGTAGTTTTGTTCCGTAATGTAACTACTGAGGTAATAGGGTCTCTTGTACAGTTTCTGCGTTTAAAAATTGCATCAACTCAGAGCTCTTCTCTTTGCTGTTCAGCGCACGTTTTTCATCATTTAGATGGCGCATTTTGATTCCGGTTTCTACAGTGTCGAATATTTTGTGCATCTGAATAATAAGGGAGAAGTCATGTGTTTTTTGGTATCGTGATTCCAGAATTTTGAGCTCACATTCCTCTTTTGGAGTGAGGGTCCAGCTTTTACTACACACACTTCGGCGTTTCAATCTTTCCGGGGCTAAAATGTTCATACAAAACCTAAAGTGTTCAGTAAATACTTCGGTTGCTATACTAGGGTCAGAGGTCAGAAAGAATTTGTTCCACAGCAATGACCTCAGCAGAGTGGCGAACGTATTCCAGTCGATCAATTTTATCTGGCGGTAACTTATTATGTTCGACGCTTTTACAGCTTTCGGGTCAAACATGAGGTTGACCACATTGTAATCCTGTGAACCGTTCTTTAGCAGAAGAGATACCTGTTGCAAAAATGAGATCTAAAGTGTGACCTAATCTGGTAGGTGCTAAGACATGTTGGCGCCAACCATTTACTTGAATACATGCAAGAAACTCTGCTTGATTTGCAGGGGCTGTGAAAGGGGTCCAAGAAATATTGGGCATATTGAAATCTCCACCAATTATTTTGTACTGTGTGGGCAATGTTGATACATAATTCAGTCCATTGATAAGATTGGTCATTTCGTCATGAGAGGTGTTAGGTGGTCTGTAGACACATCCTAAGTGTAGTTCACGGGATTCAGTTGACACTGATAGCCACAATGAGTCATCAATTCTATCGAGACACGGCTCATCGAGTATAGTTGCAGAATACTGCTCCCTTAGGTATTGATATGTTCGCCGAGCTTGGCATTTCGGTTGCAAACGTTTCATCACCAAGCGAGGTGACATCATCAGTGCGTGAGTGTTTCGGCGTATAATTTTGAATGTGGCGTCTGGTAAAGTTGGATCGATGCCTGCTCTTATACAGCAGAGTGGGTTGACCTACTGGTCTGAATTCTGGTTGGTCGCTTTTTGTCGTGTATGGCTTGACCCACTATTGGTTGATTTTGTCGCAATTTAGCTTTGAGCTGATGTCCGATTGGTTGTTCCCTGGAGTCCTTGGGCCGGAGTCTGATTGGCTGCTCTCTGTCGTTTGGGCTTGATGACGTTTACGTCTCCTCGGCGAACATATCAATACCGAAACCGTCAACCCGAGCTACAAACAACACCACCACTGCTCCCAACCATCAGAAACTGCTCCCTTAAGTAAATTAAACATCCACCCTCACGTCCTGAACCGTGATTTTTTCGGAACATATGATAACCTATAACTTTAGTTGTGTGTTCGAAGTCTCAAGGGTACACCAAGCTTCAGTGACCAGAATAATGCAAGGATCATATGGGAAGATGAAGGATCTAAAAATGTGCATCTTATTGACCAGTGAGCGTGCATTCAAAAGCAATGAACTTAGTGCATCTTCCTTATTCGACGTCATATTTAGACCTTTAGGAATGTCCAAGGCGGAAGGGTCTTTGTGATTCAGAGACTTTGGTGACGTCCCTTGGTCTGATGCGGTTACGGTGAGCGCATCGATAACTAGTGGAATGTCCCGTGCGTCTGAATCCATGACAGAAAGCTTTGGAAAAGTGTCAGTAAGGTGTATTGGGGCAATGAGGATATGGGAGGTGGACTGGGCAGGAGAGGTTTGAACGGGGTGTGGCGCAATAAAAAAGGGTCAGGCTGAGATGGATTGATCATATCTACATGCAAGTCGTCCGCAAAGGAATCATAGGATGCATTTAGGTGAGCATTAACACTGTGGGGGCTGTTTATATTAAAAGGGACGTTAAGCATGGGATAGGCAACTTTGGTGGGAATAGTGGGGTTCTGGTTAATTCTTGCCTTAAAAGGTGTGTCGCGTGAGATATTGCTATTGTTGGGAAGAGTTCGAAGATCAGGGGTTGGTAATAGATATATTCTTTTTCTCCCTGGGTGTGGGTATGGGTTCACATGCTCAATTTTTTCCCTCGTATTGCGGAGGAGGTAAGCACGAACGACTCGTAGGATAGTGACTTGAGGAGGGTTTATTGAAGCCAGTGCTCCACTGACGGACGTTTGTTGGGTTCCTTTGGGATGAATTTAAAGTTGGAGTGCCGGCGTGTGTCAGAATGGTAGATGGTCTGAGCCTTACTTTGTCTGATCTAGCTACCGCGTTGACAGGCTGAGATTTAGACGTCCCATTTGGTTCAACATAGGCATATTCATTTACATGCTGTTGTTTGGAATTTGACTCCTTGACGGGGGTCACCGTTTCGTAAGGCAGATTTATGGAACTGTCTATATCTACTGTTAAGTTGGTCAAGTCGGCTAGTATGATATCCTCTGTTGTGTCGTTGGTGTTTTTAAGAGAGACAGTGGCAGGCTCAGGTGTGACACAACAGGACGAAGCTACACAGGGTGAAGCTACACATTCATCATGACCCGATTCATTATCACTGGACATCGTCGGACCTTGTTTGAATGTGTCCTGAGCCACACGCTTGGAGGTGACAGTGTTGCGCAATAAGCGACGTTGACATGCCCTCTCAAGCGACGTTCCGTCCTGCATAATTCTTATCAGTTCAACAGGGGTCTCGGACTTGATAAGNACCTATGTGGGGCATTTTGCTTCTATATCCAATAGCATCGAATATTTTATGCATTCACATGATGAGAGAGAAGTCGCGTGTTTCCCGGTACCGTGATTTAAGACTTTTGGGCTACCTCGCTCCTTTGAAGTGAGAATTATGCCGTTACCGTACACATTACTATATTCTGACCTTTGCGGGGCTAAGATGTTCATGCGAGACCGGAAGTGTGAAGTAAATGCCTCGGTTCTAGTACTAGGGTCGGAGGTAAGAAAAATGTGTTCCATTCTGGAGATGTCAGCAGTGTGGTAAACACGTTCCGGCCTACGAATTAAGTTTGGCGATAGTGTATGATGGTCGACTCTTTATAAGCTTTCAGATCAAACATGAACTTGACTGTGTTATGATCACTTCCTGAAAGTCGTTCCAAGGCAGAAACAGTAGCAGAAGAGAATCCCGCGGTAACGGTGGGGTCTAAAGTGTGGTCTTGTCTGGTAGCGGCTGAACACCTTGGCGCCATCCGTTTATCTGGACACATGCAAGGAACTCAGCTTGATTTGCAGGGACAGTAAAAGGGGTCCAGAAGGTATTGGACATGTTTGGGTCTCCGCCAATTATCTTGTATTGTGAAGGTAAGTTTGATGCATAGTTCAATCCATTGATGAGCTTCGTCATGTCATCCTGAGTGGTGTTAGGTGGTCCGTAGACACTTTCTAAGAGTAATCCACAGAATCCAGCCGACACTAACAGCCGNTAATTACTAGCCCTTTTCGAATCGCGCGCAGTAGCAAAGTAGATATCTGTTGTTTAAATATTTTCTTAAATGTGATGTTAAAACACGTTGGCACCATTCGTTCACTTGGACACATGCGGGAAACTCAGTTTGATGTCTGGGAGCCGTAAACAGGGTCCCGGAGATACTTGGAATGTTGAAATCACTGCCGATTATTTTGCACTGTGAGGGCAAGTATAATGTAGAATCCAGCCCTCTAATAATTTTATTCATTTCTTTATAAGTGACGTTAGGTTGTCAGAAGACGGATCCTAATGCAACTCAGAAGGTTCACCTGACACGAATAGCCGCAAGCAGTCATCAGTCACATCATGATAATCCTCATTGAGCATGGTTCCAGAATATTGCTCCCTTAGGTAAAGTAAATACCCTCCACCACCTCTTTTACCTCGATCTCTGAATATCACATAGTAGCCTGCAACGTGTAGATGTGTCTAAAGTCTCAGAAGTGCACCAAGCCGCAGTAACTAAAATAATGTGAGGATTATTTGTGAAGTTGAAAGATCTAAGAACGCGCAGCTTATTGGCTAATGAGTGTGCATTCAGAGCAACAAACCTAGTATATTATTACCTTCGACATTATTTCTGGACCCTTAATAATGTCTCGGTGATTCAAAAACTCCGGTGACTTTGCCTGGTCTGATGGTTTTATGGTGAGCTCATTATTGACTTGTTGGATGTCGCCGGCGGCTGGGTCTACGGCGGAAATTGCTGGAAAGTTATCAACAGCGTAAGCTAAGGTAGCAGAATCTTGCGAGGTGGACTTGTTAGGAAAGGTTTGAGCAGCATGTGTTGCACCCTAAAAAGGTGAGGTTCTGATGAATTGTTCACACCCACGTATGTGTTTTTAGCAAGGATATCGCAGGTTGTTCCTACCTCAAGATTCATGCCGTAAGGAATATTCACAATGAAAGAGGTGTTAGTGTAAGGCAAACAACTCTGGGGGTAACAACAAGACTCTGGTTGAGACTTGTGTCACACGAAAGGTTGCTATTATCATAGGGATTGGAAATAAATACATCCTTTTATTCGCTGAGTATGGTTCCGGTTTTACATGCTTGTTTTTTACACTTTGTTGCCAAGGTTAGTCAGCTGGAGCGACTCGTAGGGTAGTGAGTTCAGAAAGGTTTGTTATAACCAGTCCCCACTGATTGCTGGTTAGTGGATTTCTTTGTGATTTGTTTAAATTTGAAACAATGGTGTGTCTTTGATCGGTGGACGGGCGCAGTCTTCCATTATTCCATTCGGTCAACGCGTAGATAGGTTGGGATCTAGGCGTTTCATTTAGATTAGTGTGAGCACGGTTAGTTACACGCTCCTGTTCGCTGGACGAGTCTTCGATAGGGGTTGCTCCTTTCTGACCATCATAATTCTTGTCAGCTCATGCAAGGCTTCAGACTTGATAAGGTCCTGACAATGGATGAGCTGACTTGCAAACGTATCTCCGTAGAAGTTGAATAGATGCGAACAGTAGATATTTTGTGTCCTCTTATGAAGTCGCATACGGGTGCATATAGATGGATCTACGTTAGCAACTTTCTAGAGCATCTTTTTAATTCTTTCTCAGCACAGCTCCTCTAACAAATTAAGTACGATAGCGCTGTTTAACCAAAGCATCTGTGCGGTGGCTTCTGTAGCCATTTTGCAGATGAACATAATTTCGCTTCGGAAATTATCCATATTGAGAACTTCAAACGCTTTGAAGACAAGATTAGAAGACAAGGCTTTCCTCCAGGAAACCAAATGCAGCTTAGTTTCTCTGTAGTTAGCAAGCTTGGCCTCCGTCTTAAACATCTCACCGAAGGGATTTGCCAATACACTGTACACGGGGATGGAACAATTCTTAGTTTGAGTGTTTCTGGTGGAAACCACCAGTTTATCGTCACCACTGTCAGAATAGTATTCAAAAGCACTTACGGCTTCCTCGCCACACTCAAAATATTGAAAGCGCCAAGCGGGTAAAAGATCCCTTTATCAAGCTTCTGACAGTTTGGTTCATTTCGACAATCAAGAAGACCTTTTTTCTTCTGCCGCAATAGTTTCGCTTGGCATCCGCGTGGCCATCAAGCCCACGCTGCAAGTTTGCAGTGCGGGGCCTCCCTGCAGTCAACCGCTGTGCTGCCTAGAAACTACTATTTTTTCGATCACTCAATCTCCAGTTTGATGCTTGTTACAGCGAACGTCTAGCCTTACTCATGCATCGTCTCCATCTAGTGGTCCCCCGTGGGCAAGAGTGTGGGCAGCTTGCTGCTAATGGCCTCTGCAAATGCACATGTGTTTTCATTTGAGTAGATGATTCGTAAGTGCCACGGAAATGATCCTACAGTGATCTTTTTGAGGTGCGTGAACAGAGGAACCACTTACACATCCTTCGATTCTCCACCAATATTAACCACTGAAATAGGGCGTAATGGCATTTTGAACACGAACAATATCGACCATCCAAAGCATACCCACCTGGAGAAGATCCAGTAACGACCGAGCGCTATTCTGCAACCTACAACCAGTCTGCCGATCTACACTGAATTTGTTCGTTAGGGTAAGCCTTGAGAGCCAATTGTCACGGCGCCGCCTTCGGCTCCAGCACTAAGTAAACCAATGCTGCTCATGAGGTAGGCTAGCTTAAATGTTTAATAGATGACCATGGTTAAACATTCACCGTCAGCTTATATCGCCATAAATACTCACTGAACAAGGCATTCTCAGAACAACTCGATGAAGCAGATGACTCTTTCAAGCAGAAAATCGCAAACGTTTTGGAGTCACTCAAAGCATGTTGATTGTTTCATGTCGTCGCTTACCAAGTGAGTTTGCAACACATTATAGTGGATAAACACACTCCTTTTCGCTTTACATGTTCGCTTGGTTGCCTACAGTCGGATATGCTAAACTCCCAAAATATGATCACCGGCTTTTCCACCCATGTGTCGCATGTCCCCAGAACCTTAAGGTGTAAAAACCTGAATAGTCCGTCACCCGTAGTTGTAAACATTCTTGGACAAACCACTTGAAAATTGAGTTTCTTATGGATAATGCCAACGATCGCAAGCTGTTCTCATGTCGGTTGGCACAGCATGAACATGATAAGAGCAACGATGTCTGGCCGCTGTTGTCCAAACGCAACTCTCAGAATGCGGTCGCAGCACTCATCTGAGGAAGGAATGTACAGACGTTCGCGGATAACTTTGCCCTGCATGCTGTGTGATGTGAAGAATACTAGTACACGATGTACGTGAGACCGCATACACGTTGTCAGTTGTTTGCTGCACAGATGTGATCCAGTTTGTTAGTTTGCACGTTTTTCTCCATGTGCGCGTCGGTGGCTTCACAAATCTCCCAACTAATTGCGTATTTGGCGCCTGTATCTGCAGTCCTCTTAGATGTTACCGCGCAGCGGTGTCCTAAAGAGATTGTAGTTTTCACGCCAAATATTTTCAGTCCTTTGCTCAAACTTATTTCCAGTTTGTGTTTGGGTTCTCTCGTGCGCAAATGGAGCTACTGATTTGAAGTACATGTGTACGATTGTTAGAATTTTAGTGGAGACAATGATAATGAGGCCAGTTCAATCTTATTGCATGCCGTGAAAACGGCTGACCTGCTTTTCTCATTGTTTTAGGGCAGATGTATTTTCCACCGACTTCGTGGAAAATAACTGGGAGTGAGGCTGTAATCCACTCGTAGTTAAGGTGCTGCGCAGCGTTGGCTTGTGACTTACACAACGAACTTGGAACCGGTAAAACAATGTGCCGGATAAGAAATCGGTGCATCAGTAACAGTCAGGGGCGAATTTCCGCGAAGGTTAGCAACAGAGCAATACACACCCAGCGACAAGAATTTATACATTCGAAGGTTGTCTACTTTTGTCCTGTAAAGCGATTTGCACTAAACCAAATTCACTGATAGGCGGCGTGATGTCTTTGTGCAGCACGGTTCAATGAGATGAACATTAATTCAGATAAATTTGTTTTCGTGTCCTGATGAAAAACGATGGCGGCCGGACTGAGCTGCAGTGACCAACAATTGTGTGGCTCCTCTAGGGTTCCCGATTACGATCATGTTCGCACACTTGTCCGTCCAGCACACAGGATTCTGTGTATGTCTGTTGTATGAGGTCAGATACCAAGTCAATTGCACTTTCTTCAGCCGTGCAACTAGTTGCACGAAGCGAATGCTTGATCCTTTCCTAACGACTCAGCCGTCACTACACTATTCAGGGTCGTTCAACCTGCATCTTCTTCAGCGCCGTTTAACGCACTGGGAGGTTCTATCAACTTGTCGCTTGGCGCGCTTCTCAGCGCCACCTGGTGGGTTGCCGTCCATCTTGTGTTCCCTTCCTTTCTTCTTCCGACTGACGCCTTTGATCCCAGATCAGGCTAGAGCTAACTACTGATCATGTGTTTCAGGTATTGCTGGAACCACCGTTTGGTTCGATGCCTGCTGGGTCTACGTTTTGACTGCTTTTTAGCAAAGGCGTTTCAAATTTTTGGTGGAAGAATATCTGGCGCACATTCTGCTGTCCGCCATGGAAGCATGGTAGGTGATGTTCCTTAGTTGAGTTTAGTTAAAACATTTGACCTTCCCGCTGACCGCTCAACACATATGAAGCAAAAATTCTACAGCCTAACTCCAGAAGCAACCGAATGGATCAAGGATCATGTTCAAGATGGACAACTTTATGTGCGAGGGATGGAAGTACAACCCTGAAAGGTGGTCAGGTGTAGTGAAGCTTTTAAGAGTTCACCACTGAACCAGATACTTTGCCCGACAACTGAGACACCTACCTGTGCATGCCGTCTGTTTAAAAATGATGTAAACACAGTGAGGTACCCTTCCGAGAATTTCGCAGTGCAATACTGTAGATAATAGTAAAAGATGGCTATGAAATGAAAACCGCCTCTCGGTGCTGATGGGTGTAGATGGCCACCAAACTAGCATATGAGTAAACTGAAGTCTGAAACTCTTCAAGTGTTCAGGTGGTTGTTGAAACGACGTGTTCAGAAGTTGAGGCGAATCAAGGCTGTAAGCCCCAATCCAGCTTGTAAAAGTAGTTTGAAATGAAGTTCAAGGGCTGTATTTGCCAGCGAGAAACCTGACGCAACGATAACCAAACTTTCTGGCCCTTACATTTGACCGGATTCAGATTGCTGCATGCGGGCATAGAGCCTCCAGCTAGTAAATTACAACCAGTCTTTGTATAAAACAAAATATGGATTTGCAGTAGTATATGTGAAGCTGAGATAAAAGAATTACCTTGTCTGGATAAGTAGAAGTAACGGATTATCATCGATAGTATGTTCAAGGAATGTGGTGCGCTTAAAGTTTCCGAACGCTTGCAGGGTTTCTCGGGCGTGGTTGTGTATCCACTTGTGCAGGGTGAAATTTCGACTTTCCAAAGATAGGAGAGAGATCTTGAGATGAGTCGGAACAAATAGCCGAGCTTGGGTATTTTCAAGTCAGGTGTTAAACTCCTGACACAGTCCACTGCGTTGGGTGGCAGTGGTCATCATGGTGACTGGTTTCAAGCGCCAACCTGGTAAGTTCGTGATGATGTTAAGGGCAGTGAAACGTTTTCTATCTTATACATGAAGTAATAATGATGATGGTATACTTTTCGACGCATTTGTGAGAAACACGCTCTGAAGAGCGTGATCAACGTACAGATTTTTAAGCATATGCACATTCGAACACCAAATTTGAAAATTGTACAACGAGTCAGTTATATGAATAGAGCAACAAAACAGACAAAAACAGATATTATATGAAAGAAAAATTCAAGTTTAGGCAGAAATCTTTGAGCTACATAATGTTGAGACGATAATACTTGGGGTCTGCACAATTTGGAAAAATAATTGATTTCTTACATCAGTTGGGACACCACAAGGTGAGTACTGGCCTGATGCTCAAGGCCGTGTCAAAAACGAAGTGGTTGGAGGATGGAGAGGGTGTATTGGCGAAGAATTTTTCAATGTTCCATGTAGATAGTCCCGAAAGAATGTGCAAAAAATTTTCCCATGACGTGTGCGAAGTGGGGACGCATACACTTTCGCGGGGAACGCATGGACATCTCGATGGGACTTAATTCTTTGCTCAAATTCCTGACAATTTTGGGGAGCTCGCGATATGCTCAACCATTGCGGAATTTTAAGTGTCCCGGCGGAGTGAGATGTTTTCCCACGCGGGATATATTAGTAAAACCAAGAATGCAGAGCGGAATCACGGGATAAACGGGCGAACATGAAACTGAGTATGTGAGCTCTGACGAAAAAGGGAACATGATATTCTGGTATAACCTTCTAAGTGACGGTAATAACATTGTGTTGATCGATGGAACATATACCACAGGCGAACAGCTTTGATTGAATGACGCGAAAGGAGACAGAATATCAGCTATTCCTACTATGCGATGATTGACGAATTTCGATGTCAATTTTCTTTGTACAGACGGCACACAGAATGGGAACAATGTTTGACAATACCGAGAGGTTGTATGGTGGCCTATCAGGGGAGAAAAAGGAAGAGTTGTGACTCAAAGATATTAGGCAGTCGTGAGACGAACAGGTTGAGCTTTTGTTTTCCAAACAATTTTAGCATGCTCAGCTTTTGTATGTTTGTTTATAATACGGACACACAAGCTATCAATAAGTACGGAGTAAGGGCGTGCCAGGATGATTAAGTTGTTACTCAAGGGCATGTAAATTGACACCTATGCGCGTTGACTATAAACATGTTTTCTTATTTCCTTGCAGATCTAAAACTAAACCATCTATCCTGAAGGCGGTAGTTCTGATCGGATTGAAAGGTGCGTGACGTAACACCACGCAAAACATGGGGTTTTTTCTGCAGATGTTATTAGGTCCGTTTTCAATGATAACGTCATCAGACAGGTGAATCTTGAAAATGAACATGATGGTCGTCATTGTTAGGAGAGTTTCCAAGTTTCGTTTGAATTGGTGTATATCCCTACTGGATCTAATTGCATACGGGAGTTTGTTTCAAATGTAGGAATATTTCACTTGGAAAAAATTTGAACGCAGTTTTTTCCGGGATTTAATAGCTGCCAAGTTGAAGTCCTTGTTTCCGACGTTATACTTCGCCTCTATTGTAACCCAGTCTCGAAGCTGACGGTGAATTTACTGTCATAGATCAGATTATACATGGGTGGAAGGTTAAGTGTGAGTCGCCGTACCCAGAGAGGATCGAGTGCAAGCGTCCGGCAGCGTTCTTTGTAGCTCAGAGAAGATTGATAACCCAATAAGCTTTTCGTGAATGCACGTTGGAGGCTATCCAGAGTTAGCCTATCAGACTTGCGCAGGTGGCCATATATGAACGCGCAGTACTCAAACTGGGGTCGTACGCAGTTTATAAATGTGTAATCGTGCAGCATGTAGGAAGAATGAATGTTTAATGCAACTTATAGTCCATCTGCTTTTAGCGACTGGGAAAGATATATGTTCTGCAAAGCTGAATGAGTTTGAGTAGCGTAAACCCAGATCACGTACTGAGTTGGCGGTTGATGTGCTGTGACCATCCAGCTTTATGGAGCCATCTGGTACGTGACAACCATGCACAACAATAGTGGATTCATCGGCTGCAAATTTCGTCAGCCACGTTTGACACCAAGTCTCTAATGACATGAGGTGCCTCCGTATATTTTCTGAACATGAATTTAGACTGCCAGGGGGGAAGCTGTAAACAAGTTTGATATCATCAGCGAATAAGAATAGTTTGCAATGCTTGATAAATTCACATACATGGTTTACATATATGAGAAAGAGCAACGGTCCCAGAACACTTCCCTGTAACACCCCACCAGTGACTGGTCTGGGCGTTGAGCTATTGTCCCCTATTTTCACTGTCTGTGTGCGGCCTGTAAGGTATGAAGAGAACCCGCTAAGCAATAGATCACGTATATCAAAGGATGCTTTGAGCAGAAGACGCTTATGAGGCACACGATCGAAAGCCTTCGCCATGTCCAACAGTATAATGATAATTGCCTCACCGGCGTCGATAGATTCTGTCACATGTTCAAGAAATTCTGGCTGGCATGTCATGCAAGAACGCTTGTTGAGGAACTCATGATGGGAGTGGTTTATAAGGTTTCGTGATAACAGGAGCTCGATCACGCGACATTTACTTGTCCTTTCCAACATCCTAGAACAAACTGAAGTATGGTTGATGGAACGGTAATTGCTAACGTCATGTCGCGAGCCACTTATATATAACGGGGATTAATTGTGGAGTTTCTCCACTGAATAGGAAAGGAACCTGACGTTGGAGAAAGTGTATAAGTATTAAGCGGAAGTGGAGGGATGTCTTCCCCTGCGTATTTTAGGGCAACGGGCTGAATGCCATCAGGACCAGGTAGGTGAGAAGGTTTGATAATAGCTAACTGAGAGCGAATGAGCCCTGCATCAACAGGGATATGGCGTAGGAACGTATTTGCTTTTACAGGAGGAGGTTGGGGTAGTATGTGTCCTTCAATGCTGAAGGAAGCAGCAAAATGTGAATTAAAAACCTCACAGATCGTTACAGGATCATCTACAGTGGTTTTGTCCTGTGGTATCGTTACTGAGATCGCAGGGTTCCTCCCATTATTTCTGCGACTCCAACTGTCTCAACTGCGAGCCCTTTTCTATGCTGTTAAGCGCCCGTTATTCCTCACTCAAGTGGACCGTTTTGGTTCTATACTCAACGGCATTGAACATTTTATGCATTTGCATGATAAGAAAGAAGTCGCGTGTTTCCCGGTACCGTGATTTAAGACTTTTGAGCTCACTTTGCTCCTTTGGAGTGAAAATTATGCCGTTACTGTACACATTACGGTGTTTTGACTTTTGTGGAGCTAAGATGTTCATGCATGACCTGAAGTGTTTATTAAATGCCTCGGTTGCAATACTAGGATCGGAGATAAGAAAGAACGTGTTCCATTCCAGAGATCTCAGCAGTGTGGTGGACACGTTCCAGCCGACGAATTTAGTTTGACTGTAGTGTATGACGGTCGACTCTCCAACAACTTTTAGATCGAACATGAAATTCGCTATGTTATGATCACTTGCTGGAAATTGTTGCGGGACGGATACAGTGGCAGAAGCGATGCCTGTGGTAAAGATGAGGTCTAAAGTGTGGTCTCGTCTAGTAGGCGCTGAAACATGTTGGCGCCATTCGTTTACTTGGACAGATGCAAGGAACTCAGCTTGACTTGCAGGGGCAGTGAAAGAGGTCCAGGAGATATTGAGCATGTTGTGAAGGTAAGGTTGATACACAGTTCAGTTCATTAGGTTCGTCAAGTCGTACTGAGTGGCTTTAGGTGGTCTGTAGACACACCCTAAGAGTAATCCACAGGGTCCAGTCGGCACTAACAGACACAAGGAGTCATCTATCATACCAAGACATGGCTCATCGGGTATGGTTGCAGAATATTGCTTCCTCAGGTAGATTAAACATCCTACACCTCGTCCTACGCCACGATTTCTGCGTGACGTGTGATAGCCTATAAGGTTTAGTCGTGTGTCTGGAGTCTCAGGGGTGCACCAAGCCTCAGTGACCAGAATAGTATAAGGAGTATATTTGAAGAGAAAGAGTCTAAAGATGTGTATCTTAATAATTGGCGAATATGTATTGAAAAGCAACAAACTTGGTGCATTTTTCTTGTTCGGCATCTCTTTGATCATTTTAAAAATGTCTAGAACAGAAATATCTTTGTGCTCCAAAGACTCTGGTGACGTTTCTTGGTCTGATGTACTTACAATGAGCTCATTAGAGAATGATTGGGTGTCACCTGCTTTTGAGTCCATGACAGGAAGTGTTGGAATAGTTCAAGTAAGGTATGGTTGAGTAGTGGAACAACGGGTGGCGGAGTTAGCAGGAAAGGTTTGAAAGTTGTGTCCCGCTTAAAAAAAGGGAAAGGCTGAGGTGAATTGGTCATGCCCGCCTGCTTGTTGTCAACGAAGACAACGCGGGTTGAGTTTGAGTGAGCGTTCGAACTGTATGGTCTATTCGTATTGAAATGGGTGTTGAACATAGGGCAAACAACTTCAGAGGCGCTTCGGTTTAGTCTTACATTAGCAGATGCGTCATGTGAGAGACTTCCGTTAATAGGTAGAGGCCTAGAATTGAGGGTTGATAAGAGGTACCTCTTTTTATTCGCCAGGTACGGGTTTGCGTTTACTTGCCAGTTTATTCCCTTATGATTCAAAGAAGGAAACCTCGGGCGACCCGTAGGGTAGTGATCTGGAGAGTGTTTGTCATCACAAATACCCCATTGGTGGTCGGCTTGTGGTTTCCTACGGGATTGGTTCAAAGTTGAGACACTGAAGTGTCTCTGAATAATGGACTGCTGGTGTCCTGTCTTGTTCGCGCCAGGTTTCGTGCAGATAGGTTGCGGTCTAGACGCTTCATTGATTTTCATATGGACAGAGTAATTCGTGTGCCTTCTTTTGCCGGTTGATTCCTCGACCGAGGTACCCCCAACGCTCGGCACGCTGTTGAGACTGTCACGCTCTACTGCTAGATCAATTAGGTCAGCGAATTTGTTCTCTTTGATGGAGTCAGCATTGTCGGTAGGGTCGCCGATGCATTCGGGAGTGGTGCAACAAAGCGATGCTGCGCGATCTTTGGAACCCAGTTTGTCATCTTCGGATATCGTTGTACTCCGTTTCGATTATTCCTGGATCAAGTGGTTAGAGACGGAGACGGAGGTTTTTCCCAGTAAAAGTTTCTGACATTCCCCTTCGAGGGGTGTTCTGTCCTCCATAATTTTTAACAGTTTAAGCAAGGTTTTAGACTTACTAAGGTCCTGGCTCCGTATGAACTGTTTTGCATTTGCCTCGCTTTGGAACTTGAACAATAGCGGGCAGCAGAACTTTTCTCTTCTAGCGAAGACGGATGCAAGTATATGATGTTGGGTCTATTCCAGTAACCTTCGAGACTATCTTTTCAATGTTTTCTAAGTGCAGCTTACCTGGCACATTGAGTACGATGGCATTGTTTGAGCGACGCATCCGCTTTGTGATTTTGATTATCGATGTGTTGATGAACATACTAGCACTCCAAATGTTATCCATCTCGGGACATTCGGGCACTTTGAATATGTAAGACAAAGTGACAAGATTCTCTTTTATGGAATCAAGTACAGTATGATTTGTCCTTAATTGGGCGAGCTCCGCCTCTAGCTTAGATACCTTAACAAATAAATCCGCCGGAACCGTTTTTAATCTGAAGGGTGGCAACCACCAGGTAATCTTCGCCACTTTCAATTCAGTAACCTTAGGAGAGCCTACATAAGTGCTTGACCTGGAACCTTCGCCTTCAAAACGATCAACATCGACACTAGAGCTTGATATTTCGGCTTTGGCACCAGCGGATCTTGTATGACGAGTGATTTTTGTCACCATGTTTCTTGAATATATAATTATATTTTCAGATAGACTTGGACGTAAGTGGACTGTGACCAGATTGTATAGAATAAAAGTATCACCGATAACAATTATGAGAGAAACTTCAAATTAAATATTCACGCAGTAGTCACTTGCCATTTTCGAAACGCGTGCGCAAAATATGTGTATTTCTTTACCTTCGTAATGTTGCCATTTTTCTCCGTCTGTGTACAGCTGACTCTGACTATTTGCGCTAGGTTTTGCCCCCTATCCGGCCTGTGTTCTTCACTCAACACTCCCCCTCCTCTGTCGTTTCATGGATTTTTACTTTGGTCTCGTGCCACATACCAAATGGTACCATTTCGAGTGACGTTTCTGACGACTATAACCCCAATTGTGAATCTGTCCCAGGAACGGCAAACGACATTCATCATCTGTGATTTGTCTTGTACACGTTCGCATGTATCCTTCATTACCGCCAACTGTGTCCTTGTTGAACAACACATCGTCTTCCATTCTCATATTCAAATTTCTAATAAACAGATATCTCAGTGCACTGTTTGTGAATTTTAATTTTTCGTTCACTTATGCACCAAAAGGTTAACTGCGCCCGCAAATGATTTAACTTCGTTTTTACCGTTCCACACACTCAATGAAAATGTTATTCTATTCGTACATACGCCTTGGCGTCTACTTTCTACAGCTCTCCCTTTATTGACATGTCCCCGATTGACTGTTGTCTGGTAGGAACGACTACCACATTCTATGGTAATTGATGAGCTGCGTTAACCGAATTGTTTGATATCACCCGATTCCCCGTTTTTGGCATATTCCTTGAGGAAGTGTAGCGAAACACTGCCTTCACCAAAGTTTTCGGAACACTGACATTTTATAACCCAATGAACACAAAATAATAACATCACTGACGCTCATCGGAAGCCACTTGAACTAACCGGAAGCGAGCTGAGTTGCTAACAAAAATTCTGCGGTGTCTTTCAGAGTAGCGAATTGTTGCCCTTTCAAATCAAATAGAAACCAGGTAAACCACAAGTATCCATCATGGTTTCTATCCGTAAGAAGACTCAGAAAACAGAGAAGAAAATTATGTAGCAATGTACTTGAGAAATATTGTTGAAAATCAGGAAGAATATTTTATTTGGTTGAGACAATTTTTTAGCTCTGCACGAAGTGGCTTCCCGAAACGAGGACCGTATTATTTTTACCTTCATACTCGCTGGCTGAAGTCACAGAAAAACTGAATGAGAAAGAACACTCACAGCATTTAATTTCAACTAAACAAGTGCTTCTATTTAGTAAACCCCCATTATTAACGTTATTTTGCACCTTCTGACTCCAAAAGAATCAGAGTAACCAAGTATAGGTTAAAAGTAGCGTCCATGCGTTTGGTATGTCGCAGTGTTGTCTTCCAGGTATCACTCTCGGTCATCGCTTTTGCTAATTTGTTTGTGGCAACTTGTTTCTCACGCCTGCCGAAGATAGTAAAACTGCGCAATCGGTTGAACTCTTCGAAGACGAATCAAGTCCTCGCTAGGTAACACGTAATCTGACATTAAAGTGAGGAAGCTCAATAACAGCCAACTGTAGGGAATATAATTTATCTTTCAAACGGTAGTTGAGAGAGCGCTCGCAAAACTTGGCCCCAGTGTGGTACTTGTCAAATAATTACACGATGAAACTTAGCAACCCACCTTGAGTGTGAGGCGTTTTCCAAGGTTTTGCACAGGGGTGTGTCCATGGGGAGAAATTAACGACTACTCACTGATCAACAGTGCAGGACGATAAGGCGGAATCCAGTTCAACTGAAGAATTCGCCAAGGTTGTGCTTCATCAAAATGACTGCTTGGTGGAAAGAGTAGTGGGATTTACAAGCTACTGGCGAGAAGTCACGTCGGTACCCATTGCATTATATGACTTAACCTTGAGTAAAAGGTCTTCAACATCTAGCACAGAAAACAGCGATAACGAGTAGTTGCCTGAAGTTCTGCAGCCGTAGGACGGGATGCCATCTCGGTGGCACGACGTTGTAGACTGCCGAGTAGTACTTCCTGAATAACTCAGCCACAACTAGGGTTTTAGATGAAGTCCCCCCATCGGACAGTTGTGAAGAAAGAGCTGAAGGTTTGTTCTTAATCGTCGCATATGCTTGAATGAGAAGATTTTGTTCTCGTGGGCTCTGAGGAAGACCTTCTCTTGTACGTGTTTGGTGCGTTCGCGGATTTCCCGCCTATACCTGTTTCGGACAATGTGGGACGCGCTTAGATTCTCTGAGTTTCTTGCAAGCTTATGTTTTGCGAATAAATGGGAAAGGTTATCGAGGATACGAAGTATCCTGCACGGAATGGGTGGCCGATAAGAGAAAGGGCACAGCTTGCGTCGTATAACTGAGTCGTCCGCCCTCTGAACTGCGCTTTGAAACGTACGGTATTTCTGTTCCACGGAGTCAAAGTCAAGAAGGAATTAACCTAGGTAGGTTTTCAAGCCTTTAAAATCTGCCTAATTAAAGTTTTGAACTGTAAACCTTTACTCTGGTTGTTGTTACTAGTAACAGATAAGATCAAAGGCTAACAGAGAGTGATCACTATGTTCAAGTGGTGACTTGACGATCACTTCGTCTACCAAATGGATCCCATTAGTGATGACTAATTCGGGCAGAGAGGAAACCTTACCGAAACGATGCCGCATCGGGGCACTGACATGCTCTCTCAACGTTTTTCATCGTATCAGCGTCAACGAGGAAGTCGAGACCCCGCCCTCACACTTCAGGTGAGAAAGTGGTACCAGTTAACCTTGGGTTCATTAAGGTCACCCATGGTAGGCGGGTGAGTGAAGTGTTGTAACCCTGGGAAGTTGTCTAGATTTGCGAGAAGTTTTGTCGTCGGAGATATCGGATGAGGCAAAACGATAAATCACCCCACTAAAAGTAAGTCTAAGCCACGCCGTTCTAGTCGAAGCCACAGAGCGTCACATATATCAGGGGAGTAATAAAGGCCGATAACGATGTGTCGGGAGATACGACCAAAGGAAGATCGCAGAACCCCTATTCTCCCAAGGGAGAAGTTGGCCAGGCAAACTGAATGCTCAGAGGACATTCAGTTCTCTGTCGCTGAGGTCACTTGTAAGTCTGATATCGGCGAAAGCAAAAATATTGGGTTTGGTATCATCAAGTAGCTGTCAGCTTTCCGGCAATTTGTCGGGCGTTTGCAAACAGTTCACATACTTGAATTTAAAGGCTAATTCCTCGCTGGATTTTGTGAGAAAAGCGAAAGGAGAGTGCGAGCGGTGGGGAGATTTGGGGTTGGAGTCGGTCTGCCTTTCCAAGTTACTTTGACAGCTCTTCTTTGAGGCTGCGGGTGCGACATCAGTGCTCGTACGTACGTCAACAACCCTACAGGACGCTCAGTCAGCATTCCTGGAGTAGCAACTTGCGATCACTGCGCCCCTGTTAAATTCTGCTTTCTGGGACGTCGTTGGGAAGCCCTTACCCATGGGAATTTTCACTCTCTCGTCCGCAGAGCCCGCGGTTCAAAGAAGGCGATGCGCGCGATGCTATAGTGCCGCCGATAGAAACACCTATTTGGGTCGTCCAAAGAAGTGCTTCTTAAATAACAGCTGATCACTCCCATTCTGAGTTGTTGGGGAGCGAACTTCCCGCGGACCCACTCAGTGGGTTTTGAGGCAAGTAATTCGTAAAACGGTTTTTTGTCCGCCTTTGGTACCACCAACTCTCGTGCTTGTGCCTGGGGCGTCGGTCGTTGTAACGGCTGCAGAAACGTTGTCACCGCTTCCTTCTGCAGGCACAGGGGTCCGACAGGATAGTTCACGGGCAGAAACTATGACCTTAGCCTCCAGTTGCAGCTTCTGGTCTGCCGTGAATCGTGACTTAGACTTGGTCCACTGTTCGCATCTCACCCTCTCTTGCCAACAGCGCTCGACGGCGAGCCTTCCTGGTGGGCGTTGGTGGACTTCAAACTATTGTCTTTCCCACCACCGCTTTGGGGCTAAGCAGGACCGGCGAGGCTACCAAAATGCCAAGCGATTGTTTTGGTTGCCTTGACGCGCAGCTAGCTCACGAACACGAGGTTCATGACGTTCTGGGGGACAGAAGGTGCTAGGACGGATTTAACTAGCTTGGTTGGAGATGTGATAAATCCGTCCCATAGAGTGAATCTTCTTTCTTTGAGAGCTTTCCCTTATTTCTCTCAGCCTCCTGCATGTGTGTAGTTGGGTGGACAAGCGCTATGCGCTCATTCAGCGACTGCAGTTCCAGCTCCATTTCAGAGAGAGTCCGTTAGTACTCACCCATCCAACTCCTCATGAGAAGAATAGAAGGAGGCACAGAGCTGTAAAAAGCCCCACATTTGCAGCCCTAGGTTTCCTACGTCGCCGAACTTGTGGTGCGCCCGTGGCTAGTCACCGCTTTGCCAGTGCCTTGGCATTCGTCAAACCTGCAGATAAACTCGAGAAATCAGGAGGCAAACTGTTTGTATTGGTGTTGGTTAAGGCCGGCGCATTTGAACTGCTACCACTTCTGGAATTGGCAGCACTGTATGTCTTTTGGTGCGGACATTTTGGATGAAATGGTAAAAGAAGCGTTTCAGTGACACAAGGGTACTACCAACTGTTTTGGAGAAGGTATCCGCAGTACAAACACCGTCAGCTTCGTTGTCTAGCCAAACCTGAGAAACAGATGGCGACTGCGCGAAAATACTGTTGCAAAACTCAGTAGTGGTATCAGTCGCTTCGGTATACGAGTCAATAAGGTTCGATGAGCTTCAGATTTATGGAATCTCCGTGTTAGCTATCAAATTTGACGCTATACGTCGAAGAAGATACTTGGGTCGTAAATGAAGGGTTGAATGGAAAGTTGTTGGTGATAGAGACGATTTTGTCGAATTAGAGATGTACATCCTGTTGTCTTAAGGCACGATGGATTTTTCGGTCGAATCCAGTTCATGGAGACCGAGAGCAAACCTGAGAATACCGCTCCTCCAGATTAAGTTCCAATATGCGAGAGGGTAGACGACCTGCAGATATGTTTTATTTGATGTCTGACAGTGGTGTAGATTCACCAACGGTTCTCCACGAAGACCATCAACAATGTGAACCGGGGTGAAGTTTACTCAAGACTGCGTTGCCAAAGTGGTCGTGTAGTTTCACCACACCCGCTTCGCGAAATTTTCTGAGGTCATTAACCGTTGAGCGGGTCAACTTCGCGATCTAAATTGATTCGAATAATACAATTGCGTGATCACTTGGCGCGAGCGGTGAGGTGACTTAGAGGTTATCAGTTATCGGTTCTTCGACGGTGGATATGTAGACTATCTGCGACAGGTTATGGCCAGCACGCTACCAAATGAAACCAGAAATGCCTTTTGAGAAGCCCAATGTTCCGATGCGTGAAGAACTTGTACGAAAAAAGTTTTGTTGTCTGTGTACAAAAATCTTGGAGGTTAATCCCAGGTAGGTTGAAATCATCGATTAAAGGTACACGGAAAATTGTAGGATGGGTAAAATTTTCAGCCCACCCGGCAAGAGTGTATCGTACCACGTTGAAGTGCAGATCGGACAGTCCTACAGCTACAGCAGAATCATCAAAGTCCTTCAGCGAAACTGAACGCTGTCCACAGATCAAGGTAACTGGAGGCAGCATTAACTTGTGGGAGCGCATACCCGGAGGACACTGTGCTGATACTATTGCAGCGGTGGGCCTGGCCGATCAGCTTTTCAAAGTGTGAGGACATCGGTGAAACACGTTGGTGAAGTTCATGATGTTGGCACGCAAAACAGAAACTATGAACATTCATAGTGCAAGTGGAAACTAGTGTCGTATTCAGGGAAGGTGAGCACTGAGTGGTGTACAAATCACAACCTACACTGAAACATAGTCAGAAGGTAATAAACCAGACAGCACGCAGTTTGTCAGTGACAGGGTGGGACATGTCACGCATGTTTGCATTATACCATATGGAGAGCAGGCGGAAACAACCACGTGCTAACGTCAGTTACAACCGATTCTGGGGATTACTTTCGTCCGCCGGTTTCTGCCTCAAATACCGCCAGGGAAAAAGATTAAACACATTGTTCAGTTAGAGAACTAACTGATGAACGTGGTGGAATAGTGTCTATTAGAATTCAGTTCGACGTTCAGTGTGGCCGGGGCTATAATTCATTGAAGTCACTAGAACCAAGCAAAACTGGGTGATTTTGCTGGGAAGGATCATGCTTTCCACCATGAAAATACCGATGGGACCACTTTCAAAACGAACAATCGACCACGAAGGCCACAATGGTGCATTTATCGAAAAGAAGTGGGACGTGTTTCTTAGCAAAAATTGTGAATACGAACGATTTTCACGTATAGTCCTTTGTTCTCATAGCAATGTAACCGATATGCTTGATAAAACCCCCATACTTCTCTAGGAATACGCACCTTAATATTTCACGAAAATTTTGAAAATTCTCTTTTTGCGCCCATATGACCGTTTCCAAATCGTTTCGAACTTGAACCACCATACCGAGTAACAGTGCAACTGCCTGTTTGCGCACTGCAATCTGCCGCGTCATCAATTCATTGGTGATGAGCGAAATGCATGGCACTAACCTTCAAATCAAATCCATGTTCCCGCCACTCAGTTGAGCCGGTGAAACAAACTGTCAGTCCGATGGGTTCACGGGCAAATGCTGTGATCGGTTCACACCCACAATCTGCTGAACATCGAAAATCTATTGACAGCTTATTTTGTGAAGGTTAGATGCTTGCATCGGGCGCACTTCAGTAGCCTAAATGAAGTCCTCCAACATCACGGCACTAGTGGTCCACGCATGCATTTCTTACATGTTGGTTGTAAAAAAAGAATCAATTATAGGTGGATTCACTCGATCTGGCTTCATGTGGTCCGGGCGGTGGGTTGTTACAAACATTTGTTTGGCAAAACACCGTGTAAGGCGGCATATTACCCAAGTATGTCTCACGTCGGTGGTGCTGGGTTGAACGTAGCGTGAATCGTAGTGGGATCCGTCCCCCTGCTCGTTGGCGTGCACAGGCGTTTTCAGTGCAAATTTCTAGACTGTGTCTTCACCGAGCAACGTGGAAGCGCATAAAGATCATCGGAGCCGAAACAAGATTTGATCGAAAACTCTGCGACGCCGTTGGATGATCATTTACAGGTGCCAAATGAATAACGACACCACAAGTGTGGTAGTAAATTTTAACAGTAGAATTCCGCTGCGAGGACACAACTCAACTACTTAACTTTGGACAACTAACAGAAGACTACTACGCAAAACTACTTTGCGAATTTCGTTGATAGAGCAAAAAGGACGGTTAGGGATAATCTCACGTGAGATGCGCCGATTCAAAACACGTAAACTGCGCATTTACCCCAAAACCAGTAAAACAAGTAGGGTTGGGTGTCTCTGTTTGAGTTGCAAAACCGAAACGAAATTATACACGAAGGGGTGATGTGCAAAACTGGAATATCAGGAACATCTGAGAGGATTTATTCAACGGATTCGCTGTCAGCTTGGTACAAAGACCACCCAGATTCTTCAATGCTGCACTTTACGGACGGTTTATTATTTGGTACGTTCCCGAAATGAACAACATTGAACTGTGTATGGATGACCACATCAAGCTTCAAATACAGCCTACCGTACAACAAAGAACACATAAACCTGGGGTCAGTTCGTCCAATTTTCCCAAAATGTTGTTTGAACGTTAGCCATAGACCAACAATAGTGTTCAATTACTCCCCTTAGTTTCCTAGTGCAGCCATGCGACTGGAAAGTTTCAACTTCGAGGTGATTTTGTCTAAGTGGTGGCCACAGGGTAAGTAACCCCAACTTATGTGCTATTTCACAGTTGCTCGGACACTTAACTGACACAACATTAGGTCTCGCCCAAAGGCGACGTGCTGTTTGCACTCCAGCCGCCATCTTGTCCATCACATAGGCTTACGCCGAAACGTGATCACAAATTACTTCACGAAATGTTTCAAATGACTGACATCGGGAAGCGCATTTTTCCTGCACACATAAGCACACCTCATGAACCTTCCAGGACCCATTTCATCTGTGACGACGGACCAACGCAAGTTCCAACCACGGTCAGGAATGTGGAACGGTACAAGACTCACTTGTAGCCGTTTGTTCCGTGTAGCATCGATATTGGCCACACGAGGAAACGACTGAACGTTTGTATTAGCTGCTCACGCACGAAAGGTGTGTGCATGTATCTTTTTTTGTCTTCTTTGATGACACGGTATATCGTTAGTCTTCATACGAGTAAACATTCTGGGCAGATTTTTCGCAACTTTGATGCACACGAACTCACCTACTTGATACAAGATATTGAGACAGATGGCGGGTGTTGCAACTATCGATCGCCGTTTTCTACTTACTGCAAATATCCATAGCACGCCGACTAAGTTGGGGAGTTGGGGGTTGTACTCTATCAGATACTTTGGTTGGTTCACTCCATTTACAGTGAGCTGGCGATATACAAAATGCGCATTAAACAAGGCGCTTACATTGTGATTGTGCTTTGACGTAGGAGAGCTGAGAATCAGGCTGGCTATCCTCTTAAAATCATGGAATCGTAGTTTGCAGCACGTGCCACGGTAACTGTGCATTTTGACGTATATGAACTCAGCTCATCAAAAACGTTCTGCTCCATGGCTTTTGCTTTTAGGCCGCTTGCAGTTGATGCAACGATACCCCCACCTACCATGTTCTTACTTACATTTCCATATCTCCAACATCAATTGCTAGATTGCGCTTAAACGAGCAGGTAAAAGCGCCGCAATATTCCACGTATTCATTCAAAAAAATCTCGTGTTAGTTGAAGCTCATTAATTTTTACCCTCGAATAGCTCCGTGAAGCTCAGTGAATAACCTAATACCTAAAAGGGAGTGGGGCATAGAATCGACTTTCATTGAAAAAAACCAGTAAATATGTATCAATACCTATAACATCAAATTTATATATAATACATTTTCATCTATCAACATGAGATGGCCAACTATCAACTACCATCAAAGGTAGCCCAACAAAAAACACATACGTCTCGTCACGACGTCGAATATCGTTTAGCAAGCGAGCCTGGTATCCTGGTTTTCGTTACCAGTTGTACTCGCATATGGAAATTATGCTAAATGGAGGCACCCGAAGACAGTTTTTTCCCTAATTAGGTGTTCCAACGATAGTTCTGTGAGAAGAGGCAGCGGAAACAAGCGTGAGTCAAAAGCACACAATGGCATGAGCACAACTCACAGGATGGAAAACCATAGTGGCACCAACAACACGTTAGCACGCTGTTTTACAAGCGATAATTCACGTCAGCTTTAGCTAGGAGGTAACGAAAATACAAGCCGGCTGAAGCGAACACTTCAGGGTTCATGACTATTTCTGTCAGAAAATTATCAGTTCTCAAAGTTTCGAGCGACGCCTCTGAAGCACGACCGAATATTCAAAGATTTCGCAATGGGTTACCTATTAAAAAGGTGGATTTATCAGCTGCGGAAAATTTTCGGTTTGCCTGCAAGCAGTATGATACCCGAGCTGTATCCCAAAAATACGAGGGTTTGAAGGTGCTGCTGAGTGCGTAAGAAGTCGAAAGGAACCCCTTAATATTGATAACACTTTCCAGCAAATTCCGTGCTAACCAATGTAACTCAAAGTGTAACAAGCCAAGGATTGTTGCCAATAATCAGTTGAAAAAAGTTTTGACTCTGATTTTCGTCCATAATTTCCACCAGGGTTCCCGATGGTGCTCATCGCAGAGCCTCAGACAGCTAACGGCGCGCTTGAAGGCGCTTTTGATAATCAGTGAGACTTCCTCAGTAACCGAGCTCAGCTTATCCGGAGGAGTGACTCGAACACCAGGTTAAGATGAAGGCACACCGCTGTCTCGGCATTTAGCCGAGCATATCTACGACGGCCGCAAACTGCTTGACTATAATCGAAATGGTTAGCAAACAAGAGTTTGCACGAGTTACCAGGTCTACCTACACACGTTCAATGAGCCCAGGCGTTGTAGCAGCACCGCATCGCAAGGTGATTTACTCAGACAATAGTCGAGCACGACCCGCATTACGCCCGATTCACCATACCCAGCTGGAACATTCGGATAATCCAATACTTCGGAACAAATGGAAGTGAAATCTTACAATATTTATAACGACGGAATAGCAAGTTCACTTACTTGCCAGAAGCTAGAACTTGAATTCACATAATTCAAATTTGCCACCACCAAAAATCAGAAACGCACGAATTTTGGCGATATCTGGTTGAGGCAGAAAAGTGGAATAATGGACTACTTTCAATGAGCCGCAACAACTCATACGCATTATACTTCGCACGATTTTAAATTGGCCTTCTGATTGGCAGTAGTTTACCTCGCTGCTAATTTTGATTTGTAATAGCTCGTAGTGGTTGGTCCCACGATGTACGATTTGTATCGCGTATGTTTCTTACTCAGCGCGATGTTCGACAGCGTTCTAAAGTACTTCTTCATAAGGTACGCTTTTTGGTGTGAGCGATGTGGCGCCCGCTCGCTGGTCATCAGTTCATTGGGCTTTCGTCGTGGTGCTTCGCCGGCGAGAATCTGGCGTGAGCAACTAGGTTTGCCTTCCCAGTAGTTCGATATCCGCTCGCGCGAAGTGATGTCGGAGATCGAACTGTTGGTAAATGAAATTGGTAGGTACTCACTTGAATTCTTCTCCAAATATGAATTCTATCCTAGGGATTCAAGTTGGGCTGCTCACAAATCAGTTGAAAGAAGAAAAAGCGCACTTGGCCGGTTAGTTGTTAATAGTTTCCTCGAGTGATTCTGTGTTCAACAGAGGTTCAAAATAAATTGTCGTCTCTGACTAAAGAGGCCGAATCCAAGACACATTCTAAAGCATTATTAGAAGATGAAATCAAAGAACTGGAAGCGACCTACTTTCGTGAAACAAAGCATAATAAAGAGTAATAACTCTTTTTGTATGTACGACTCGCAGATTGGAGGAAGCTGCGACAGCATTTGCTGGACAGTCGGCATGTTTAAGGAAGGCTTTGGATGATGTCAGGCGTTCTAACGAGAAACTGAGGTCAGTGGTAGAAAGGTCTTAATGGTTTTGTTGATTTCACGTGAAACCTGGGTTTTACGGCCCTCAGACGGTTCTCTACTGAGGGTTCAGGAGTCTATGCAGCTCAAGCGCGTGCAAGACAGGTGTGGATGCTTACCATTTCAAATACACAATTACCGGGAGCTTACACCTGTTGAATAACGCTTGATTACCGGGTACCGAGAGTATTCGTCTTATTGAAACGAGGTCCGCATTTCATACACGGGTTCTATACTTGTAGCGACCCTATTGGTTTATTGCTAACTGCGTTGAAGTTACACTTAGCAATAAACAAATTGGGTCGCTAAAAGTCTAGAACCCGTGTATAAAACGCTACAGACTGGAATCGGAAGTCACCTGGATCTAGTTAAGTTGTTCATTTCAGTAGATAGCGGGCTTCTGTTGACCTGAAAAACTGTCATTTAGAAGTGGCCTGTCGCTCTTATGGATTACATCATATCAAGGAAAGTGAAATCACCACATCAACAGTGTTTTAAGTAAGTGTTTATCTTATAACTCCTTCCATCCCTATAAGAGCAACCCTAGTAGCACGACCGTTCCCTGACCGTTCCCCGAATGATCCCTGCGTGTTCTAACTAGACACTTTGGGAACACTCAGGGAACGGTGGGAGAAAAAAATGCGCGCAGCCCCATTAAGCGATCTGATCATATGCCGCCCATTATCTGTTTTCCTACGGAGCTCAGTAGCGTCAAACGGAAATCTAATCCCGCACAATAACGACGACGCAATGTTCCAATTCACGAGAAACGATGTAGAAGGCACATAAATATTCATACGTTATATTAAACGCAGTTTTTAGAGCAACATCTGTATAACTTTAACCAGTACGTAATTAAAATCACAGTGCAAAAATGTCGGTAACGAGATCGTCGTTCGTGAAGCGTTCAAAACCCATGTCTGTTTATGTGAAAAAGTATTTATCAACCAAGGAATTCTAGGCCCTCCTTTAGCAGGTCACCTGGTGATATTTAGGGGTTGAACTGGCCGACGGCGAAATACCTGGACCGTTTCAAATCCACTCTCAAGATAGCTGCTGTACTCTGTGCACGAGTAGATTCCCAATCCCTTTTGAGTAACATGCACGTCTGTTGTCGTTGAGAGTGATGCTCCGGTTGTCTGATCAGCATCTAACGCTGAATCTCAGCTTGTAGTGCCCTTTTCCACTTTTCTAACTCTCACTGTAAGATATAGTGTTTGTAGAGAACTGAAAAGTTTCTATTTATAACCGTTCTATTCTCCACAACTGTTAAACCAGGAAACCGAAATAATGGACGACGGCGCTTATTGCAAGTAGGCTGGGAAAATGAACTGGAAGTGAAGCACAACAAAATTCAGAGCACGACCAACTAGCTAGCAAGCGACCGGAAGTTCTAATTAATGCGACCTTGGATAGTCGTACAAAAGGGAGGGTGCAGACATGCAACCAAGCAATATAAATAATGCCAACAATGAAAATAAGTAGCAAATTAGTTGGAAAACGGCAAATCAAGAGTGTCTCTACACTTCGCTAGAAGTAAGGTCGGGGAATCCGTTGATGTTTCAGAAACAGTAGATCAAGCTCGCTTCCGTGGAGTTCGACACCGCGGAACACGGGGAAGGATCCGATCCGAATTTTAGATTAATTTTGTTACGGAAAGAAGTAAACCAGCAAATGATAGACCGTTGATTAGTAGTGAAAGACTGCCTTTGGGGTAATTGCAAGAAGTTAGGTTGTTTAATTGCCGCTTAGGCATTTAGTGGTTTTAGTCTATGACAGCCTACACGCTCAGCCTGTATGACACCTGCCAAACAGCGGAGGCATCCTTTGTTGACTGTCAAGCGCTTCTGTATATCTTCCACGTGGGCGTGCTGGAAATCTGACCCATAGACTAAAATAAGACCTACACACGCATCTGTGAACCCTCCCTTTAATCGGAAGCGCGAAACTTACAGTCTAACAAGGAGTTTGGATTTTTATAAAAGCTGGCGCATTGCCTGTTCTTATTCTTCGCGGGTCGAAATTAAATGCTCTAACAATATTTACAACTCAGCAACTGCGTATGCAGGAGTTGTACACTCCGTAGTGTAGTCGTGGACAGATGAGGCGATATTATTAGCGACCGTTCAGTTCGTCGACAGTAAATTAAGATGTGCCCGACCTATACTGCTACCTTGACGTGGTGGTCGGGCTTGTGTACTGTTTCGATCCGGCGGGCTATGCTGACTAGGACTCCGGTCCTTCTAGGTGCAACCTTGTCAGATAGGCCAAAGGGGAGCAGTCAGACGAAAAGTAGTTACACTCATAGGATTGTATGTCGCACTACTGACCGCGTAGGAGTGCTTAGGCAGTGAGGCACGATCCTCTGGGCATACAGCAGAACTATTTTTATAGCTGCGGCACTGCTGTCTTCCGTATCAGGAAGAAGGGGGTTAGAAAAGGTACCCTTAAACAAAGAGCACTCCGATCGCCCAACGGTTGACCGTGACCGCCGGCGTATTATCCAATACGGTCGAAAAACATCA
>QNGE01000388.1:0-11964 GCA_008508345.1 Paragonimus westermani
AAGGATTTACTTGATAATGAACGTCAGCACAACGCACGATATGTTTTCGCATATCCGTTCTGTGTACGGTTCGAATGTACTAACATAAGAAGCTATCTTTAAATGAATCAGCTAGTGAATTGACGGAAGCAGACGATTGGCTGTGAAATGAACAGACAAATAAAGGTAAACAACTTTCAGGTCGAGCACTGGAGGGTTGTTTGAACCCATAAACTAGTGCAGAATGTCAAGTGACTCTTTAGAAATACAATCACGTCGAAATGAACGCTTCTTCAATGCAACTCGATGGTCACCATTGATGTTCTTTCACTATACATCAACGTCATCAAGAAAATTGTAGCCTACACTGATACTTCTAAGGTTATGACTATTGTCGGAAAGCAAGATTGACCGAAAAGCGTAGACCAGAAAGAATTCTTCTGCTAATGGAGACGACTAGTCTTGACATTTAAACTGAAGTTTACCTTATTCACATACCTTTGGAAACCCTAGTGCAACAAACAAGAAAACTCCCAGTTGTAGCCCCATCTGTATTGACGGCTATTTTCGAAAGCTCCACAAACTGTAAGCAACGGATAGGAGGATGGCTATAAACAGGATGGAACTGACAAGTTTGTCAGAAGGATTGGCTTCTCCTAAAAAACTAATCCTATGAGAACCAGATAGACCAACAAAATGATCCGATCGAAAGAACTATCGACGGAAGGAACGAATGTTTACGGAATGTGCTGTTTTGTGGAACCAATACATTCTGTGTCTTCGATTGGTTAGTACTGCATTCCTTTGGTGACAGAAATTGAGTAACAACTATGCTTAACACAGTTAGACTGGGCAACAGAGGAGCAAACTAATAGAATCCAATTAATATTGCATGGATTTGTTCACTTTCACTGTAACATCGTGAAATACCGTCTAAGCCTAACTAGTGTTACCTATTTTCAAAAATATTTAGAATATTTCAGAAAAGACAGTGGCTGGCCTACACATAGTACTGTTAGCCTGTATACAATGTATGCAATAGGGCATAAATGATGTGCTTCTTAGACAAGACATTTATTCAACTTGCAGTCGAACACGTTTTTTTTCCGCTAACATACTCGTGGGGTACGTGCATCTGGAGTTTCGGAAATGTGGGTTGAATGGAAGCAATCGATCCAGAGATATCTTAGATTTTGACAGGGAGGATAACATTTCGAGTCAATGATGATAAATGAACCATTGACATGATAACGTCTATCAGCTTAGTGACGCCGTAATAGTGTTTTTTTCCGTTGAAATTAGCAGAGTTAAAGGAAGAAAATCACTAAACACTTCCAGCATAAGTCGTTGAATGTTTGGCTTCAGCTCATACATGAAACTGGGTTCCCCTTAACTAATTCATCGGAGTTCAAGATGATGCAGTGGTGTTTGCCACATTACGTTCAAAATCTGCGAGCGCTTGAAAAGGAATGTGCTAACTTATGTATCAAAAGTATGTTCACTGATGTAGGTTTTACAATAGTAATTTGACATCGATATGCGTTGGAGGAAAATGGACAGGAATAAGACGGCTCTGTAGGACACAAAACGAATTTTTCAGTGTTCGGAAAGGAAATTCATCCTACAGTCGGTGAGAGTTTATGACGGTGCTCAGATTTCGGCGAACAATATATGGTGGAAAGGGTGATTTAAAACCTAGTAAAGGCTTGTTTAACACGAGAAAGACCGCTGGATCAAAATAGTGTGCACAAAATTTGCGCAACTCGTCCGTACTACTTATGAGTAGCCTACAACAATAGGGTGTCCTGGTTAAATACATTAACACAGCAAGTAGAAAAACGACGTGGGATGCAAACATCAACCACATACTGCAAATTGTCAACATAGCAAGATTAGAACACGATAAATTAAAGGTCATGCATTTGAATGACACATTGGCAACTTTCGCGTACGCACAACTGTTCGTTTCTCTGATCGACACGGTTTCAATGGTGACTAGGTGTTTGGTGTTTGGGTTACGCAACAGCACAACTAACACGCTGATGGAGGTCCATTCTATGGTCTCGTTTTCATACTGTGGTTCCGGATCGATGTTTTTGAGGTTCGCCCCCAGTCGTTCGTTCAGCAGACCAAATCACCAACGTAGGCACCGATTCATTCGGCCGCTGTAATTGTCACTCCAATTGCAAGTGGAATGATAAACGCCACATATGACAGCAACTGTAAAACTAACCTTTCGAGCTGATAAAAGGCACAATTCGGTTGCAGGATCTGTCCTTTATAGCAAGTTGAATGAGATGGTGCATTGCAGTGAAGAATGAGTTCTTCTGAATTTTAGCTTCAGGATATCCGATTTACTTGCACTGCGTTGTAAAATGTAGGTTGTACAGGTTTTTCCTATTGTAAAGGAACGTACGTTCCTGGAAGCATCCGATAATGGTATTGTCATTCGACTGTGTGTTTTTTCTTTCTCTCCACCACCACACACACATACACAGCTCCGTGTCCACCGTACGCATTGACACACGGGTGCTGAGTCATTCTCTGTGTCAGACAGCTGACTGATTACGGCCACTTTCGCGCCCTTAGTCGTTAGTTTAATATTCATGTTTAGTCAAATGCAATTGAACTAGAGTGTTACGATATGTATTTTCAGCTTGAAGTTTGCATAGAAACACAACAGATCGAAGCCGCGAGAAAAAGTACTTGCATACTAGCTTACATAAACAACAGTTCAGAAGCTTTTTGCGCATATACTGCCATCTCTCTTGTTTTAAATGCTTAAACTTCGTGGTGAATAATAATTGTGGAACATTTAATTTTACTTCTCATTCCGAATGCTTGCATTATTCTTGAGGGGCTAGCTAAATTGAAATGGCATCTCACCTTTCTGACGACGGACAAACAGCGCCAGTCGGACACCCAAAAATCACGCCTAATCTTCCACCTAGAGGGTACCGTCGCCATATTAGACGAGCTATTTGGTATCTAACCCAACGCCCAAGTAACACAATTCATCCTTTCAAGATTATTCAGTAGCCCTAAAGGTTCATCGATAGAGACGTTCCAAGATTCCTACGGTCCGCTCGAACGCGTGTATATTACAGTGCACAATACACGAATATTTACTCGGAAGAACTGGCAAACTTTTCATGAGGAGCAACGTGTAACTTAGAAAGGACGGGAATGAATTTGCAAAAACACCGCAACTTGATTTCATATCCATCTAACCTCATCCCAGCGGTGCACAATAAACATGTTCCAAGCTCACTTCATCTGTTGTGCTCACGTCCACAAAGCTGACGATCCTGCCTAATTCAACCATCATAACTCTGACCGAACCAGTTACTTTGCTAAAGTCTATCGATCGTGTCTTGTGCACGTGTCAGCAGAAGACGAGGTATCTTTACCTCCAACGTGGTTGGATGAAAAAACATCAATCATACCCTTTGTAACAAGAACGTTATCGTATTTTCACCACAGGCGGTTGAACATTGTTTGTATTCTTGAACTATGCGTACAATGTAGAACAACCAACCAGAAGTGAGCACACTCCTTTGGACAAAAATCGGTCCAATGTCATCGATAAGTATTGGATCAGTACTCTGTCATAGGTATCAGTCATGTCACTTGTCTATCCATTCATGTGTACAGAAATTTGGAGGCTACTTTAATCTATCAGTGCATTTACATGAAATTATAATGACAAACACAGAGGTCGTGTATTCAACTCCGGAAATGAGGACAGAATGTGTCTTTGTCGAGGGGTGTAAACTACTTGTTTACCAGAGTGCGTGATGGCTTTATAACTTTTTCGATTTGGTCACTGAGTGAAGAACAAACGTTAGCAGTTCTGCCTTAAACGTTGAAAGGAGATATCCGAATTTATTAATCAATTTCATTGAAAGTATTTCTGCAAGCAAATATCCAGCAAGGTTGAAAAAGAAGGCGAATATGTTTTTTTCACGCCTAACCCAGTCCACTGTTTCAAATAGAGTGGAAGGTCGTGTTATTTGTGGAGTGGCTAGATGAAACTGTTCTAGAGATAGAGTATTCTATATGGATTCACTACACGTTGAATACTCTCACAAAAGAATGCTTCTAGGTGTACATAGCCCTGTATGTTCATTGAACAAATTATGATTCATACATTTGATTTACGCAGTATGGAAGAATTGTTGTCGCGGTTGACTGATGTCAAAGTTTCCTCCAAACCATGCAATTTTCTTGCACGCATCTTTAACTGATTTCAAATATCTGTTTTTGTCACATTAACCGGCTGACTCCTGTGCATAATCTTTGTGATTGGATCGATTTCCACTACATCTGCATGATAGAGATTCACGCCTTATTTGTCATATGAAGTTTAAAATTGTGTAACCTAAGTGGCTGACACTTGTGGTTGGAGTTCAGCTAAAGGGAACTGTTGACTTATTTTGTCATTTTGTCTTTTCGTGCTAGCAATCATTCATGGTTTCATTTTTTCAGTTTGAAAGGGTTCTTCATATGGTACATTTCTTGCATGCAACTTCTGTGTCATATCTGCTTCATGCGTCTACTGTTCAGCTTACAACATTAACAGCGGTCACCGATCTAACACAACGTATTTGTGGCGTAACTCATTCGTTGACCCTACTGATTTAAATGATACCAAGTGTAACTATACCGTTTGTACATTCACTTTGTCACAAGTCTACCTGTAATAGTTGGATGGGATCCTCCAAAAAATAGGCAATTCTTGCAGCACTCTTCTAGCATAACATCCATTTTCATCCTACTACATTTGATTACTGATTTATCAACAATATTGAGTTAATCGACTGTGACTCATTGAAGTAGTTGACCCGAATCTGTTTATGAGGATTTACTGAGGACCATCAGTGGAGCATCAATGCCATACTGGTTAACTTGCATGAATCCATTCTCCTTCTGAATGCACGACAAAGTGTGTGTTAGTCGAATGTGTTCACTCTTCTCGAACAAGTAAAATCTGGAATAAACTCATTTAATTTACTCCCGGTGAGGCGGTTGCTCGGACTGTAGTTATCTTATCCCAAGCAGTTGCTAGAGTTCGTAACCATGTCTGAACAGCTGTGATCGCTAGCTCTAGCAAGTACACTGTTTGAATGATTGGATGATCAACAACGTACGGTTAAGAAAATCGAGAGTACGGTAGTGCATGCCTTGATGGTTAGATATCCGATTAGTCTTGTCATACATCAGTACCAACTGTTGCCTCTGGTGGAGACTTTTAAAAGAAGTTAGGAAATTTACAACAGGGACATGGAAAGGTTGTTGCCTATGTTCTGACCACCCTGTCAGAAACAAAATGTAACTCGGCTGATGAAAGTAAAGCACCGGCTTCGGGAAATGATGCATGTAGCTTTTTGGCTGACGGTTTACATTGAACATGATACACGGCTTTCACAATATTGTTAACAAGCAGTAGTAAGGAACATAAGTCTCTTCTGATTGGTCAGTTACATGCTAGTTCATACAAATGTAACATCATCATAAGGTTATTAAGACATGGTAGTCGATAGCATCATGGCACAATAGTAGGCCTATGGGATCTGTAGCCCAGATGAAGATAAAGAATAAAGGTTGACACCCTAAGCCTTAAAGATTAAACGAAATGTACAGGTGATCAAAGGATCCGAAACTGTGAACACTATCATGCAAGACAGTTAATTTTCAGGACCGATCAAGGAAAATCAGGTCGTGACGATAAAATTCGACTCGTTCTGTTGGCTGTATGTAACAAGAATATCACTCAGGATCGCAATATCAAATTGTTGCCAACTTATTATTCTTAGAAGCGCCTGACATTGATAACCACGATGACTTTCAAAAAGTGTACCTGACCACCATGCTCGATCAAAATGATTTTGAAGGGAACAAAAAACGTGAAACTTCGTGTGAAAGTCAGCAAGACAATGTACAACACAGGATGGTAATTTTCGTTCCTATCAGTTCACTAAGAGCTAGGCAGATTCCATACGACTTTGTACTGTAATACCAAGTAAGAATTATTGATAATGAACGCATGTATAGGGCGCGGACCTCATTTAATTCCGCCGATATCGCCTGCGAATAGGATCATCGCTTCTGCACATGAGGGTCACCTTGAGATTGCCGACGAGCTGTACAATGATCTTGGTGACAACACATATCACTCGAAGAGGGTTACTTCATGATTCAGTAAGCGGATGAAACGGCGAAATGCATGTTAGTACCCGGAAAACCCGTCAAGCATCCCATGAAGTCTTAGTATAACAGCATAACGGTTCAAGTGAATCTACTCGCTACGGCACCTACCAATCATCGCGGCACATTAGCCGCCACCAGCTGTCGTGTGAGCAAACCGAGATTTCGTCACATGAAGAGATCGCTAAAAAATATACACTTCACTGTCTGAAGTGCTTCACTGCTCGTTTTGACATCCCAGCCCACAGGTCAACAGTTATGAATTTGGGCGTTCTCTTCATAAGACAGGTTAATTAACACCAATCAATGAATAGGAATCTACACAAATTTAGGAGGGGAAGCAGTTTACGTACGAAGGTTAACAATAACACATTATTCAGAATACTGCAATAAGAAGAGATTGAAAGTCGGGATAATTATCAAAGTTTACTTACCAGGTGGGTACCAGTTTTACTGAGTGATGCGTTTGTCCGTTTCGGACTACCTTGTCTAGACCTAGGAGACCTAATGAGGTTCCAACCGGCGTGAAAACTTCCTGTTGTACGGCAGCAAATAGTGGGTAGTGTTCAGCAGATTTATTTTCTCTCCTCACTTTATACCGAGCGGCATAAAAATATATGTTGTTTACTTCGATGTGTGACCAGCTATCACATGGAAGTCCAATCAACGCTGAGCTGATCCCAACCAGTCCGACTCAAAATTCTGCCAGTTGGCACGTTATAGGGGTTGATGACAGCACACCTAACGACCGTGTCATCTCACAATTTACATACTGCTTCCAATGGTTGGAGTTATTAAGGGGAATCGGTTTTAAAATTATTAGAATAGTATACAGGAGGACAGCAATGGACGGTAGGGAATCCTTATCTAGTAGGTTACGGTTGTTCAGTCGCAGAAAGTCAATTCATTTAATCTAGTCAGGTTTTTTATGTACAGTATCACTTCTAGTTTATACGCGCTTCCACTATGGTTACGTCGCTTCATACGGGCATTGCTTTTGATTAAAACAGGCAGGACAGCTGGAACGTTGACTCCTATGTGAGTGGCTAAACACATATTGCTATGTAGAGGTTTATGTGCAGCACCCTGCGAGCTGGAGCCATACTGACTAAACCGTACTTGACAGTTCATGTTTTGTTTTCCTTCTGCCAATTTATCACTCGAAGGTGGTAGTTACAGTGTGTGCCGATCGATCGTATCACACATAACCACTGGAGTAATCAATGACAACCAGAGGAGGTCAGTCAACGAAACAGGGTTTGCCAGATAGATAGCTAAACAAGGATAAACCAGCTCGAAGAATAAAGGGTTGAGGGTGAATGTGATAGACTGTCTGTTACCTTTGTAAATGCATATATACTAGGGAGTTAAGTGGATGTATCCGTGAGGCCTGCGGTCGTTCGTTCGTTGACTACTGACACTAGTGAAGCGGACGAGAAATGGTTATTTTTCAGAATGCACTAGACCCTTCGCTTTGTTTGAATGTCTACTAACAAACAGATTTTGAAGCCGGCTGCCGCAGTTTTCAAGATATTCTATATTATTGGTGGGAAGTAAGGAGCTTGACTGGTATGAATGGAACACTGTTCACACTTGATGGTAGCCTTCGTATTCAGACGGACTTTACAGCCGAATCTCTTCGAACACACGAGAGCAAAACTTACGTTTAGTAAAACTTTTCGAAAGGGACCGGCCAAAACATGATAGAGGTTTTGAAGAGCAAACAGGAGTGGTGATCAGTGAATATCAAAAGCGGTAGTAGTGGACACCATGAAGCAAATTTGGTGCTAAAATATCCGCACCAAATTTAATACGAATGAAGTAGAACAGCTTGGGCTTCGTGTTTAGCTCCTGAGAAAGGCCACCCGAGGTAATTGAAACGTAGGGTATTACGATTTGCTCGTAACGTTGTGTTATTCCCAATCTGTTTATCAAATTTGGTGCTATTTTTGGCACCCGTATATGAAGAATTACCCGGAGCCGTACTATGCTCAGCCTGTGAGATTTCCAGGCGGTAATTATTTCGTTACTTTTGAGATCATTTGTATTCTAAAATTTTCAATCGCCTAAGCAAGACTGCATTTACGGATGCTCGTAACTGCAAAGAGATGATTGTCTTATTCTATTCCAGGCTTTGCCAACAAGTATTTTTACACGACGCTCATCTGTGACATTGGTGGATCCCAGCGTGAACTGTGGGAAATCTTGCTGGTGCAGTCACTCCGCTGGGCCATCTGACTTATTCCATCTGACAAAAAAGGTTGGGTGGGTAACACAGTCCAAGTGTGGCTTGCGGTGTGGCTTCATGGCTCCGTTGATACAGCATTTGTCGCACTTCGGGATGTTGTTTCTGTCACTAGTTCGAGTTCGACTGAAGTGCAACTTTTTCGCAATTAAGCCTCATCTGGAGTACAGGAAACTCGGGTTTGTCTGAGTGAGCCGATGATATGAAAATAATTTGTCAACTACATCACGCACACTTCGTATACCAGCCCTAAGCTAGTCCGCACCGCGGCTATCTAGAGCAAAAAGTAAGCCACTCAACTTAGAACTAATTAGCATTAAAGAAAGCACGTGACAGTATCGATCATCTGTCAGCGTTGAGGCACTCAACTGCTATACACAAGTGTACATCATACGTAATTTTTGCACATCGATTAAGAAACAGGTGAAACATTATGCTATATACCTTAAGAAGCGAATATTCGAAATCCGTAGCTTCAACAGAAATGGGTTTAGCTCAAAATTGCAGTCCGTTCACGAGCAAAAACAGCCGAACTAATAAGAAATTGTGCGAGATAAAAAAATGTCGAGAGAACCAATCACGAGTACAAACACAGGAAGTTGCATCTGCACCCAGACGATGCGGACAGGCTCGGTGATCAGAAGAAGGAAGACGGTTGTTAACAGACGAAGTTATATAATCCCTGAAGGCACAGGCATTACATTGAACAAAAGCGATAAATTCATTGCTTTATGAATAGTAAACATCAACACAGTTGATTGTATTTGGAAAATTTATCAGGAAAATGATCTCCGATTAACGAATCAGGAAAATCTACGAAAGAACAAAAACACCACCTAGGGAGTGTACACGTACAGAAAAAAGCAAGAGTTAATGTTACACAGAGATGAAATAGGATTTGAGCGAAAAATAAGCAACGCAAATCTTTTAAATTTGTTAGGACTGCCGTTCACACGAGAAAATATTAAACTTAGGCGCCGTGAAGCACTCGAGTGTTTTACTCAATAGTATTTACGAAGAGCTTTGGATTCGCCCAGGGTTTGTGGAGAAAGTTGGTAATATGTTGCTCACTGCTCTTGGGAAAGGAAATTAGAGTTAATTTTCCTAGGCAGGCTGATTAATAGGAGACACACGTTAGACAGGTGTGCCAGACCATTTTGTAGAACAAACAATGAGGGTAACTATGATCGTTGGACACTGAGACCAACATCGTTGTGCACCTTAGTGAGGTCTGCGGAGCTCATAACGAGTGACAAAAACCAAACCCAAAAGACAACGCCACTCATGACGAGTGGCGAAGACACCAAGACATCGAAGAGGTCATGCTGAAAAAGATAGGAAGGTAATCAGTTGATAAGGTTGCGAGGGACGGTCGGATACCCTAGTTTGTGGGAGTAAGCAGCACTTATTATGTTTCGACCGGACTCGAACTAGCGACAGAAACAACATCCCAAAAAGCGATAAATGCTCCACCAACTACACTACGAAGCTACATCGAAAGCTCAGTAATGTCACACTTAGACTGTGTTACCATCCAACCTTTTTTGTCAGACGGAATACGTCGAATGGTTCAGCGGATTGACTGCCCAAGCAGGATTCCTCATAATTCACGTCGGAATCCACCAACACCATCGTTACACGCTGAAATCGTTTTGCTGATGAATAGTCTAACGAATCTGATCATTTCAAACAGACACATCACAGTGGATTGAGCGTGTAACCAAGTCCAAACATGAAATTCTTGGACTCCCTGTATGCCTTTGTAGTTCAGCTATCAGAGTGTCTGCCACATCTGGACGTGCTGTGTCTGCCGCTGGTTCGAGTCCAGCCGGAGCCCAAAATTTCCGAAAGTGAGTCTTTTATAAATCTTTAACCCTGCCAAACCATTCACCAGCAGGGCGCTTTTCATGTTGCAATTGAAGACGTCGTTGTTTTCCAAGAAAAAGAGACAAGTTATCTTGTACTTCATACCCAGCAACAACGAGACTGGCAAACAAGGACTAGAGTGATATTAGGTAAACTGATGCGGATAGACAAAGGTAATCTGTAACATTGTACGTGGAAGAAATACTTTTCAAAAGAATTCCAACGACGCAGATGTACTACGGTCAGTCGAAATCTGGACACATTTTAGATAGTGGAATAACGCTAACATGACTCTAGTGAACAATTTAAGGTTATGTAATGTCAATTCTATGAACTAGAGTTACGCATAAACAATCAAAGCCAAGTTCTTTGATGAAAGCCCTTCTAAAGATCCCGTGCTGATAGTCATTCCGTCTACCGCAGTGTGATTTTCAAAAGTTCACTATCACGTTCAGGTTAGTAAAAAGGTCCATAAGACGTATGCTGCTGAACTGTTGGTTAAGGCCCCATAGTCTTGTGAACCACGCACCGTGTTACGCTAGTTCGGTGTAATCGGTTGCGACGACTTGTCATTGAATTCAACTTCTCTGTATCATTTTAAGGCAACTCTAGACAAACTACATATTTCCTTCTGTGAATATATTCAATCTCCATAGGCAGCAACGTTTTAATCGAGTATATTACCCATACTTATGAATTACAGCTTGGTGCATCGTGCACCAAAGATGTTTCAAACTGAATGATAATCCGATTACGTCGCTTCTGCACACTAAGTAAGCCTACAATGGATATCACGCACAAGCTTGTTAGCGTACTCGTCTTGATGGAAAAAAGCGTGTATCACAGATGGCTGGATTCGCGTTGAAATCGGAGTCATTTTCACGTGCGAGACGCTATAAAAGCTTGTACAATGCCGATTTTGTGACGTTCAGGTAGGTACAACATATAACATCTAACAGAGTCACGTGTGTAAACATAAGAATGCAACTATGGAGCAGTTTTGAGCAGTCACACTGATTGTACGTCTTCACATAAATTCATTTATACCATCCAAATTTAGTGTGAATTGCGAAGCATACGTGCAACAAAAGAAACTGCGGTGGAGTTGAAAGAAGCACATACACACACGTAGTTACTGGCAACTTTTAGCGGATTAGCCTATCAGTGACTGAAACCAAGGCACACCTGCGTATAACACTCACTCCAATTGGCTTCGCTGCATTACTACTGGTTTCACTCACACGCCAAATATGCAGTGTAAACCCGAAGGGATAACATAGGTAGCTGTGTGAGTGGAGGCCTTTGTTGGTGTAAAGGTATAAAAGTGAAACTTTTATCTCTCGGAAACAAAAAACTGGTACTATGATAGTAAAATCTAAGCCAAGATGAAAGATATTGAGAATATAGGACGACAGGTGAACGAATATAGGAGTATATATATTATTGCAACCCAAATAGACTGAGGAAGGAAAGCAATCACTTAAAGTTGGACTTAAAAACCAAATCAAACTTTCATAACACAATGCAACAACAAAGCTGAAAAGGCAGGAGACCTCCAGAGACCATGTATCTGGAAAGGAGAGCGGATGATCTAACAAACGACGGTGGTCTGTGGTTGATGGAAACCCATATATATATATATATATATATATATATATATATATATA
>QNGE01000388.1:15492-149029 GCA_008508345.1 Paragonimus westermani
CATCCTCAATCAAACGGATTGACGGAGAGGAACAATCGCACAATCAAGGAATGGTTGGCTGCAAAAGGAGGAAGCTGGGATGAAACGTTACCGTTGATTCTGTTGGCCCACCGCTGTTCGCCGCAAGGGACAACGAAAAAGTCGCCATTCGAGCGAATGTATGGGGCGCGTGCCCAGCTTGCCAGTCGATCAGGAGGTTGGTTTGTGGGGAGACCGACGCATGAATAGGGGTGAATTAGCGGAAGCTCGGAGATCTGCCAACCGAAACTTGAAAAACACAGAAGAAGCTTCCAAGGAGCAGTCAACTGCGAGGTTTCAGGTCGAAGGACTGTGTTTGAACCTGGTCCTGAGGTTAAATACCAAGGCCGGCAGAGCGTGGGGCAACAGGACCCGGATCTAGGAAGTTTTTGGCGAAGTGGAGGAGACCTTGTCATTCGCCTTCTGGAATCACAACAATACGGTCATGTCACTACACCACGTACTTCAATTCACGGCCGCGCAAATGCCGCTCATTGAGCCTCAGTGCTCAGTTCGATAACATCCTGGTACCGCAACCTCTGCCTACCAAGATTTCGCTTATCTGTCTTGAGTTGTCTGTAAAACCGCGGCTTCGGTGTCCGTTCGTCATCTATGTGGAGGACGTGTCCTAGCTAAAAAAGCTGACCGAGAACTAGTGTGGCTTCAATTCCATTTGTGTCCACTCGTCGAAGTACCTCAGTGCTCGGAACCATGTTCGACTACCGAATACCTAAGATACATTTTAGACACAGCAGACGGAAGTGGTTCAGATACCTCACATCACGCTGTTACAGTGCCCAGGTTTCACTGCCGCACAGCAGTGCGCACAACATTGTTGAGAGGTGGAAAAGTAGCTCGGATTTCATCTTTAAGCTGTGGCTTTCTCACATACCTTTCAAGGCATCTGAAAACCTTTGCCCACGAACTCGCAGACAGAACTGCCGACAAGGTGCCATCAAAATAGAAGTCTGTGAAGTTACCCACATTCTCGCAGCTGATAAGAAATCCAGGTGCGGGCAAAGTACCTCCACCCAGGAAAGACTAAGTGGAGGCAAATGTTTTCCCATTGTTGAAAACCAGACCAGAATTGGGTGCCACGGTCAAAAAAGCCGTAACCAATCGTTGAAGTTCCTCCTCACTATGTGCAAACAGGGCACTATCATCTACGAGTAGCAACTACACTGTTGAAGTACGTAGTCGGCTAGGAGCACCGAGAAGTTGAACATTTAGCATGTGGTCCTTTATAGGATATTCACCTCCAACGGCGTCCTCAGAATTCTGAACAACAGCTGTCAGCACTGTAGTCAAGTGTAACCCAAATAAGGTTGGGGCTAAGGAACAAATCTGCTTCAGACAAATGACAATGTCAAAATCATCAGAGATCCATGCACACGACTACGTCTTCGCTTTCATACCTACATGCAGGAGTCTCAATGAGATGACAAAAACACCTAGACTTACCAAGCATTGTCCATAATGCCTCACGGTTCACGAAATCAATCGCTTTGGTGACATTAACGAAAAAGGTATACAGTGACTGGTTACTTTCACGGCACTTCCCCATGGGATTTTTTGAATAGCGAACACCATACCGATGGTACTGTGACTCACCCAAAATCCATAGTGCTCTTCAGGAACGTTGGCTTTTGAAATGTCTGCACTGAATCGGTCCAATAGGATTCTTGCTAGCACCTTCCCAACACAGTTCAGTAGACTGAGGCCCCGACAGCTGTCGGTGCGTTGCTTGCTACCCTTACCCTTGGGCAAAGGTACGATCAAGGCATCCTTGAACTCTTGGAGTACTACTTCGTCCTCGTGGATGGGATGAACCAACTAAGGCAAAGCGCATCCCAAAATTGGTCCACCGTTCTTTAGAATTCCTTTTGACAATCTATCTTCACCTGCAGCGTGTTCGTCTCGAAGTTGTACAAAAACTTTCCGCTTCCCTACCAAATCTGACGCAACAGGTGAAACTGATATTTTGTTGTGACAGGCCGCTCATGATTCTTCAATCAATGATATCCGGTCCGTTAAGTGTCCTACCAAATTGCTTGCACCGGACTTTCATGAGGTCTTCCATCTATGTGCAAGAACAGTCAGAGTCTCTAAAAATCGGAGCTTTACTAGGATGGACAGACGAGACAAAAATCACCTTAAGCGAACCATAGGACTGTTTGCGTTGTCGGCGGTCGACGTAGCCTTGCATCAACTAACTTCGTTGTCTTTCACCAATTGTCCTTGATTCCTCGAAGTCGTCCGACGGGATTACAGCAAATGTTCTGGAAAGTGGCGTTTTTGGCCTGATTGTTTGGCCCCATTATGGAAAAAACAAACTCTTCATTCTTCTCTTATATCAAGCTGGAGGTAACTGGATTGTTGTCGCCAAACCAATCCAGGTTTTGTTGACATTGAATGTCCCGATGAGCACTGCCGTGAACTGTTTTTTAATATGTTGCATACCATCATGGAGAGCGGATACGGGAGCGTCTTGCAGCCGAACGACAAGTGCAAGCCGAAATACCGTCCTCGTCTTTGGGTTCTACGATCGTTTTTAACATCTAAACTCTGTCCCTGCCCGCAAGATCTACAATAAACAAGCATTGAAACATAAATAAACACTTTGGTCTTGACCAGCCTACGATCCGTGCCATATTTAGCCCCGCGTATCACTCGCGTGATACTCACTTCGCGAAAGTCACGCTGATGCACCACAGCGTAATCAAGCGAATGATGGTCACTTCGTGGTTGAGTCCACGTCGTCAAATCGTTCGCATCCAGTTGGAATCGGGTGTTTGTGATAATCGATTCGTGAGTAGCATACAGGTGGAGCAGACGATCACCATTCTCATTGACTACACTAGTGCTGTGGGGTCCGAGGTCACCTGACCAGGCTGCTAGGTAGCGCCCAACTAACGCGTTGAAGTCGCCCAGAATAACCAGTCGATCACTCATCGGTATCAGATGGATTGTGGCAAATAGCCAAGTCAAGTGCTGGTCCTTCGTGTCATCCGTGTGACACATAGACCAAAAACACCAATAAATGAAGCAGACTTACCTCTACCGAGTCACAGGAGCATGGACATGGTTGGAGGGTTGATGCCGTTCTGTTCGCCCATTGTCAAGGAGTTGGTGCGGTCAGCGACTGTGAAACAAACTCCGTGCTCACAAGCACCTTCTATCGTGTACAGCAACCAGCAGAATGTGTGCGCGGCATCTGCTTCTCGGAACCTACCACGAACTTCAAGTTTTGTTTTACTCAAGGTTGCGAAATCGAAGCTGTGGCGGCTCAGTTCCATGATGATTAGTGCGGTTGTCGTTCGGTGTTGTATCGATTCAGCAGCACACATACATTCTATATCGCGACGGATAATGTCTCAGATTGACACGTAAGATCTAACATTGAGTCTGTGACAGCAATTTGACCTGTAAGCCAGTAAGTAAATAGAGCTTTTCTGAAAGACCCCACCGTAGCTACCTGGAGATTCCACTGGCCTGCCTGCGGTGTGACGTGTAAAATAGTTCCAAAACTCATGGTTGCGTACTATACCTAGGCCATTAAAAAGTTTGCATGACTTATGCTGTCCGATTGTTTGTCTACATGTCATCTGACTGTGGCGCGAACCTCAACCACACGTATCACTCTTCCGGTTCACTCGCTCGTCGACGGCCGGTCCCTAGCTTCTCTAGCTAATTCGCGTGTCGGTGCCGTTTATAGCGCTATCAGAGACCACCTGTACATTTCGTCGAATAAGGATTTGTTCTCTCTCCCCAACCGCCTTTTGTTTTTCGCGTCTGATAATTTCACACATGGGGAAATGCGACTTAGTACGTCGAGCACTAAACCACCCGTGGCTACTGTCTCAAAAAATGATCTATAAAATAAATGAATGTGGGGTTTTATTGAAGTACCCTACCCGCAACCAAGGGCTCAAAAGTCTGACTCATTTGGTAGTGACAACCATACCTAACCAGGAGGGGTGGTAAGTAAAACATTGACGTATCATTCCGATTACTGTGATGCATGGTAGCTATAGTGTAAGTTACATCATGCTTCCGAGAATTAGTGCGGGTTTTTCGACTGTACAGGATAATACGCCTGTGGTCACGGTCAACCACGAGCAAAGTGCTCTTTGTTTGAATATCTCCTTTAGCCTCCCTCCACTTCCGCTCGTGAAAGGCAGTAGTGCAGTAACTATAATACAGGTCTGCCGTATACTCAGATTTACGCCCTATTTCCTAAACATTCCTACACAGTCAAAAGTGCAACTTACAAATTTATTAGCGTAACTGCGTTTTGCTTGGCTGCTCTTCTTTGTCCACTTTGACACGTAGAGAAACATGTGTCCTCGATAATTCATTTTCAGACCTGTACAATTATATAGGAAGTTAGTAGAGTACGATCGTATCCGAATCATCACATTCCCAGTTCTCAGGTTTTATAACAAAGAGAGACTGACAGTTCAGGCTTCATTTAAGTGTACCTACTCAATCAATCACTCCTGTGGAGCAGCCTATACTGGTCGTATGTCAAGAAAACTTTCTGAACGAATCCGAGAACATCATCCACGGTGTTTGGGGCATGGGAAAACACCCTCGGTCAGCAATGCTATCTTCGCTCATATGGTTGAAAGCAGGCACCAGGTGAACACTAATCAAACCTTCCAAGTGGTATAACGCGTGCCAGGCAACCCATCGAAAGCCGTCCGATTTAAAACACTTTGTACTGCCGAAGCTATCGCAATCAGGCTGCATGACCCGGTTTTACGTCATCAAAAGTGGTTTGTTAAGGGAATGCGCCTACCATGGCCACAAATCCCCTGGATCGATGGCTAACCTGCTCGGCCAAACCAATAGACGAGCGTGACGCAATAAACCAATTAAGCCATCGCTAACTGATGAACCAGTGACCTAGCTTCTCTGTAGTAAGTCCGACCGATATATCGACCTAACTCCAGTAACTTCCCACATAATTGTACCGGTCTGAAGATGAATTACCGGAAACATGTTCGCCTACTCGACATTGTTGGACTCAGAAAGACCGAAGCATAGATCTTCGGATTAATACAACGCACAATCATGACCATCACGCCAAGGTAAAAGAGGAGGTTAGATCATGCACACAACAAAAGCGTGATAGCCTTCAACTCTGTGCTATTCCTGACGGTATGGTTAACTGCCCGTTTTACCATCTCATCGATCGTTTGCCAGGATTGCACAAATATGAGTCTGTCATCCACACAACGTTTGTACAACGGTGGTGACAAAACGTCTTGAGCAATTCGCCTTTCTACAATCAGCATGAAAAAACCCGCTAGCATCGGTCCTAACGAGCTCCCTATGGCGACCGCTTCTGTTTGTTGATAAGGCTTATTCTGAGAACCAAAACTGGTGTTCTCGGTGTACATTAAGCATATACGTGGGAACTTTTATATCAAAACCTTCAGTCTCGATCAGATTGTAGACAAATTCGTTGTTTTAAGCAGAGAAATCAAGATATTGGAGTGCCAAAACATTGAATATATCAAAACCTTCAGTCTCGATCAGATTGTAGACAAATTCAGTCGTATCGTGCAATGGAACATTTGTAAACAGCGACAGAACGTCTACTGAATACACGATGTTGTCTGCTAGGTTGACTTTGTTGACATCTTCAACTAAACCAAATGAGTCTTTGGCAGTATATGTGTCAAATATCCGTTTTATTGGGGTCAGAGCCNGGGTCAGAGCCTGTGTTCATCTGAATTTTCAGCTGATGAACTTCAAATGCTTACAACCACGTTGCAGGATAATGGGTATCCGCTGAAATCTATCAGTAGACAGCCAACAACGTATAGCAGTAGACAAGGTTTCCACGGTTGGGAAGACGATCTACATTGAACTACCATTCAAAGATGACACTTCTTCAATTATAACCGTAGAACGTCTCGTCGCATCCATTAGGCGATCATACAATGCAGCTGAGATCGTAGTCGTTGACCTTCAGTTAAGCAAGAGCAACCTATTGGCGCCAAGTTATACCGTATTTATCAATTTGCGGCGAAAGTTACATCGGCAGGACCGGTAGGTGCATGAGCTCCTACCGAAACGGGTTCAGGATATGACTGCGCAGTCTAATTCCTCCGTTCCGGGATCAAGCAAACTTCCGGCCTTGTCTATCGCCAGACACATGTTGGCCACTGGTCGCCGGATTAATCCCGAATAAACACTCAGGATTATAGTGCTTCACGCTAATCCGCGTCTTCTGCGTTTCGGTGAGGCGGTCGTGATTATTGGTCTCAATCCAGCATTGCGTGTACAAAAACAATCATGTGTAAGCCTNGTTTCTGTCTTCTTATGAAGGGAACCATGTGTTTCAAATATTATCTTTGTGACGGTGATTAAGGCACATCGAGACCATACCTATCAACACTGTCACAGATACTAGAGCTTCTGCTCCAATCGTCCCAAACAAGCTCTGGTTTGACTTCAGTCAGATTGTAGGACCAAGCTAAAAGTTCTTCATGAGTACGCAACGTGTTGAAGTCACCACTTCAAATCATATTCCATCCATAATTGCAGGAGACAAGAATATGCATGAGAACAAATGGCTAGCTGAACTGTGGCTACAACTCATTAAAGTGATGAGTAGTATTTGCCTCTCAATTTGAGCGCATTTCAGCTAGTCGTCTTTGAAACATACATGTGGCATTTGGCTTCCAACGGAAATAGACAGACAAACAACCCCGACTGGCTTACGTTACAACAGGCTCTGCTGCGTCTGTGCAGGCGCTTGACTGACTGAACCAATAAAAATAGCCAGGCTAACGCATGACAAAAAACGGTCAGTACTGAAAATAAAATTCAGTCACCCACAGGCGCCACCAATCACAAAGATCCTGTTACACGCACACCCCGCAAGAAGTGGGGCGATCTGGTTGTGAAGGGATCCTGTGCACATTGTCAGACGGATGGTCCTCGATACTGCCAGCATACCGCCCACCCGAGTTAAATATGTTGCGTGGTTAGATGTCTCACAGATAATGGTATTCATGCTGAACCTAAAACTAACGCTTGCTCTGGTTTTTAGTAAACTTATGAACTTATTTAAAACCTTTACATGCTTCAAGTTAGCGTGGAACAGTCAACTCGAATGTGCAGCATAGTTTTGTCGCTCATGTTTATTCTGATGTGATAAGTTGAAGTATTTTTGATTGATTACCGAACAGTGTTTCGCGGCGAAAACGTGTTACAGTTTGCCGATGACTACAGGAGCATGTGTGTCAAGAGACAGGCTAACTCAAGTCATTCGAAGCAACTTAACGTATCCAGATTAGACCAGACAAGTCAGTACAAGTAGACTTTTACAAACTTCCATTACATTGTAGTCAAACGGTTGTATTCTTCGTGATAGGTACATCAGCACACGTTTGAAAAAATTGGTTGCGATGCGCCTACACCTATATTCATGAACTACATTCAATCAGTTTCACACTAAGTTGGCCGACTGAGGCACCTTCTGCACCAAGTGAAAGGCGAAAATCCGTACAAAAGGCCTTAAGTTATACTCAAAGAGACGGTTCGTGTTAACATTGCTGGATGAAACCCCGAAGAGTTACTTTGTTCAGGACTGTGGTCGCCGGAACGACCTGCAATTTTGGTATATGAATTCCACCTAAGAAATAGTTCCGGCGGTGAATCTCAAGATAAATCTATCCTAAATATAACTTCAGCTCACAATGTCTCTTGTATAGATTCGCTGCATATTATCACGTGACGTGCGAACCAATCAGTTTCGAACGTTCGCCAATCAAGGCTGCCAAAATGTCAACGCTCGAAAGGCTGTTTACGCAACATTCCGAAAAGTGGTACCTACTGGAATATGACCAGCACCCACCATTATTTTGCAAACGGACAGCTTGAAGAGCATGGTTTTATGGTCATTTATGAAAGAGCAATTTTATACGCGTCGTCCGCTGTTGAATCCAGCTGTTTCGAGGTTTAGCACCATCGTTCAATTCGCAATTTAACAGCAGTCCGTCAGGTGAGACGCTAATTGCGCCTAAGATCAATTGTGTGCGGTTAATGCTGCAGACTGACCAAGAGTTTCAAAGGCTTTCCTAGGTACACACTACACCGTTTGGAAAACGGACGCGGATAGTTGTCGTTGTTTTAAGCAGAGAAATCAAGATATTGGAGTGCCAAAACATTGAGTCCTTCGGGATTAACAATAAGGTTTTCACACCACCTGGATATTGAGGGTGATATGTGAAACAGGAAGTGGAGGGACTAGCGAGGTTGTACACCCAAAGAGTGTACTACAGCAGCAAATGTCTGCAACTATACAAGTTAATCTAGCGAAAAATTCCAAGAAGTTCCTAAAAAGAGAAGCTCGATGAATTGAATGTTTGAGACTGACTGATTGAGTCGATATAGGGTGTCGTGTTACTGTCGCGTCTGAAAAGTGAAAACAGACTCAGTTATTTCATCATTCGGTAGAATAAAGCACACGGTAGACAAACTCATGTAAGAAACCATATCTGACATGTATAACGTTCGCAACGACATCACGTGCTTCGGCGATTTTGCATTCTGGCCTTTCAAGGAATGGAAGCAGTGGAGTGGTCTGCCAATAACATAGTTACACGTTAGTTTAGGGCGTGTAATTTCACTCTAGGCATCCATGTAATCTTTCCAGTATGCCACATGTCATTCTTTATTGCCTTCAAATAGTACCGTAAACATTCAGGAATGGCACAAGTTGCGGTATCCCTAGCCATGTAACCCAGCTGACTACGATAACAAGTGATTCAGTTTTATGGACATGTTGATGTTCAGAATAAGTGATATCCGGCAAAAGCAAATCAGCCCAGATGGTTGGTGTTCGGAGAGATAAAACGATTTAGATGCGTAAGAATAAGGTCGACCATACCTTCGTGCCGGAAATAATTTCACTTGAGATGAAACCTCCGCAAGTGATGTTTCGCAAATAAGCTACCGTTTTAAATAATCGCAGTCGCTTTGAGCAGAAACAGATATGAGTTTCGGAATTATACCACCTACCAATAGAGGGATATAATTAGTTATTTTATGGATCAGACTGCCAGCCGATCCTTGTTCGGCTCTCGGGCGAACACCATTGGTTCTAAATTATAACAAACACCAAAGTTTGCTCGGACGATGTGTTCGGCAATATTGCGAAACAGTAACAGTATGTTTCATTTGACTACGCGGACCAATTGGCATTCCCACGAAGTTTATTAACCAATTGGTGAACGCTTCTCAAAAGTTAGTCGTTGGTGAGTCCAGAAGCAAAGTCCAGTGTGGTTGGACATGATAAAAATGATCGATTGTGCAAAACTATGAAAGTCTCGTTGATTGCCTATCATCAGCCACAACGGTGTGCGTACAAGCGGTAAACTAAGGTGTTGACAGTGCCGTGGCTTTGAGAAATATTCAGGCATTACATTTGGGATTGTTCCTCAACCGTTAGCATCTCCCCTTTTTTGTTGTGTTTTTGCGGCACATTATGTCACTGAGAAACGTTAGAAATGGGTCCAATTTAATTACCCTTTATACAAAGATGTTTTAGCAAGACCACTGTTCACAAAGTTGGTGGACGAGGTAAATCCGTTGGCTCTGCTACGTTCAACATCAGCGATATCAAGATGGCGCAATTGTCATCACATCAACAATATTGTCTGTAGATATACTACCTTAAAGCGCATTATATTCCCGAGTGGATTACTACCGGGATAAGAAACGAACGCGAAAGGCAGTGTCGCTGAGTTGTATACTTCCGTGAATTTTGAGACTAGTTATTGCTCTCCTTATACAAAGCGTGGATATGACATAGATAGGAGCTCCCGTAACCCAACGGCGACTGACAGTTGTTCCGAAAGTGTGCAAAGATATACAGATTCTGAAATTAAATGGGAGGGGGAGCAGACTTGAATCCACAGCGAATATGCTCTTCTATAGCAGGTGAACAGAACACACAAACTGGACCTTTAGATAAGCTACATGATTGACGGCGAAAACAGTAGCTCCAATCAGTACAATACATGTCCGGTGTCACAGACAGAGAGGTCAGCTAGAGTAATTGCTACCGCAATAGTGACAACCAGCATCAGTCACTAAATTCACAAGAGATGAACTATTTCAACCCTCTAGTTATCGTAAGATAGACCTGGAAGCTGCACGACCAGAACATTCTATGGGCATAATGTTGTAATATTGTGCAAACCTGTGTTCGTGTATTCTATCGAGTAGCCCAACCTTGTGGGCACGTTAACATGACAGCCAGCATGTATTTAGTGCACGTCGCACTAAATCGCTTTTTCCCCAGGTACGCAATTATCAGACGCGAAAAGCAAAAGGGCGTTGAAGAGAGAGACCAAATCTTTATTCGACGAAATGTACAAGTGGTTTCTGATAGCGCTATAAAAGGCACCGACACGCGAATTAGCTAGAGAGGCTAGAGACCGGCCATCGACGAACGAGTAAACCGGAAGAGTGTGACACGTGTCCTTCGGGTTCGCGCCACAGTCACATGACATGCAGACAAACAATCGGACAGCGTACACCATGCGAGCTTTCTTAATAGCCTACGTACAATATGCAACTGAGTTTTGTGACTATTTTACACATCATACCGCAGGCAGGCCAATGAAATCTCCAGGTAGCTACATGTAAATCTGGGTACGGAAAGGGTATGGATTACCCGACTAAAAAAGCCAAGATGAATGCAAAGGCTGCGACCGACGTTCAACCAACAGTTGAAATGCTTCTCTCATTAATAGCGGGAACGTTGGCCAGCAAGTTGGGTGAATCTGGTGGTTTTAATCTGAATGAAAATTCCTAATCGTACAGTTGTTCAATGGTGGTTGAGAATGGATATGATCGTACAGTCCGAGCACCACTCACGAGCACCTTCAGTGTACAGATACGTTAGTAGAGATGCATTCAACACGCTCGTTTGAACAGCACGCGAGCGGGGATTTAAGTTTTGAAACAAGGATCCGAGCTCGAAGAAACAGAAATCTCGAGTGTAACATTCTCACCCAAACTTGGTTGACTGTAAAGAAAACCCGAAAAATACTCTGATGTGAATTTCTTATGACGTTACGCAGCTCCATGCACTATAAGCGTCACGGCTAGCCAGTTAACCATTCGGAACGATCCCACATCTCACTCTGAAAATTACGTTAACATCTGATTAGTTTACGCTGTGTCGGTCAATGAAGTTGCGTGGCCATACGTTGGCTGAACTCCAAATGGACACCATCAGGGCCGTTGTGCAAGTATACTGTATGAGTGGATGACGGCAAGTTCCTTAGACCAAACTCTAGCAAGGCTAAGGCCTGTTATTCACGAGTTTTTTTGTACAAACATACTTCTAATTATACTACCACAGCAGAGATTATTCACCAGGCCGCTTAAAACGAAATAATTGACTCAACCGAAGAAAAAGCTCGTTTCTGGTCTAGTTCAGTATGATTTTTGCGCAGTTGACTTTGGAGGTCCGTGAGGAAACTTTAACGAGAAACAGATACTAGCAGTCCCAAAGTTTGGAGGCAAACGTTGCTAAACAGCAGTCTGGTGATTATCGTTGTCGGGCAAACAACGCTGAAACACTTACGCACCGATGATGTCGCCTCGCTTGGTGATGAAACGTTTGTAACCTAAATGCCAAGCTCGGCGAACATATCAATACCAAAACCATCAATCCGAGCTACAAACAACACCACCACTGTTCCCAACCATCAGAAACGTCACCCATGTCAATTAACTCAGGTAATGTCGGTTCCGATTAAACCGGGAGTACCGTCCAAGCATACAAATCGTGGGCAGTAAGCAATACGTAAAAACTCAATAAATCGACGATATCTGAGTAGAAAAGCCGTGAAGCCGTCATTGAGCAATCAAGTTACGGTACACAGAGACAGCAGAACAAAAAATGATCAGGACAGTTTACAATGTGGTCAGCACAAACTAAGTATGTATGGAAAGCATCCCGCCGTCCTGCAGACCTCCTGAATTTGTACGTACTTTTACTGACAAAACACCCAATGCCAGATTGAATAAAACAGTTTACTGCTGTTATCGGACTCTTCCAACTGGCCGTTTACATGATCATTGACGAACATCCGTCATTCATGCAGTCACCGCTTCTCAGTGGACTCTACATGTGAAATTCATTAACTGCCTCAGCACGAATCCATTGAGTCTGACACTTTAACAGGTAAGGAGCCAAAATTTGGAGATCGATTGGAGTGTGGCAGATTAGTGAGTCAAGACTTTACCTCAGTAATTCGGTTGGAAAAGTACACATGTAGAAACTCCAGGGTGATTATTTCCACAATGTGTTAGCGGTAGTGCAACCCACGAATGGGTTATCTGGTCAACTGGAAACGGTGGGCTGGCTCCTCCGGACCAGAATGTCATAAGTTTGAAATATATGGATTTACTTGGACAAAACTGAACCCTAATACTGCTTGGCCAGGATAATAACACAGTCGAAGACAGCAACGGTTTCCCGTCGTTTTAACCCCGCATGACTGTTCCTTACAATGACCTGCTCAACCTCGCGACCTCCATTCCACAAAACATTTAAGGTCACCTTATCGGAAAGCTTTCCATGACAGAAAAAGGTTTGTGCAGTTGAGACAGCCGATCTTGAAAAAGTGTCAGCACATAAAGAGACAAACACAGCGCACAGCTTATGAACGGCATGCTGACACTATGATCTTCAACAAAGATTGACCAACTTAGCATTAACATGAGGTAAGGAAAAATTCTTTTATAGCAAATTCATGTTGATTGCGCCATTGTTTTTCGTTTATAGCGACTATAATAACTATTTTGATGGTCGCATTCATCTGTACCTTTTTGGTGATTTTGTTTTTTTCCCTACTTTTGTTTTAGTCAAGCTATCCATTTTGTAATATCCGTCCCGGGGCTAAAATCACAACTCGCTCCGTGCCCCACTAGCTTGACGTGTTTCTCTGTGCACTCTATTTTCAAGGGTCGATATTGATACACGGGGATCAACGTGCTGAGTCTTTGTTTTTCATTGTCAATCGGTTTTCGATGGTGCATACTAACTGGGATTTATTCTGTTGGGTCAGTTCCAACAAGTTTAACTGGGTAAGATGCTCGGGATATTGCAATCAGTCAGATGAAAATGTGATGAACTTGCAGGCGCGTGTGAAACACGAAAAGTGAATTACCGATATTCAGCAAATGACACCTACGCAAGCAATTTGTTTATTTGTGTTGGGCATATTGCTCTAAATTTAGGTAGTCGGTTAAACACCGAGGCTCGTAGTTCGACTGTGACTGTCTCACTACCAAACCAGGTGAGACCATAAGCGTGTAGATGTCCGAGCACGAGGGCTGGCGGAGCCTAATGGGCGTCCATTACCATATACATTTGACTTCTACTCTTTGACGTCCACCAAACTACACCGACATCCACAATAAGACCTCTGCGACCAAACGATTGTGCACTGATGACGTCATCTCGTTTGTAATCTGAATAGGAAGCTGAACGAACAATAAAAATTCCAAACCAACCCCAGCTAACAACTTCATCATTATTCCCAACCAGAAACCGCCCTGAATACATGCTCATCCGGTACACACACGTAAAATTGCGACAAGTCGACAGTTTGACCCGAATCAGTTAAGCGGTGCTAACTGCTCCTGTTCGGTTTTTGTCCGCCAGCATATGCACGTACGTTGACGTATACACTCCTGGTTTCAAAATATGAACAGCGTGATTGTCACCGCTTAGTTAACATTGACAGAACATATGATTTAAGGGGTATGAAGTGCCTTGTCTTTGTTTAGACCTTTAAAAGACGAACGGGGGCAAACTAACCGCACTCCGAGTGAATGATGCAGCCAGTTGCCGCCATCAAAGTCTCGGCAACTATTGCTTAGATGAACTCTGATGTACATCTGTCGTCAATCCACTCACCATTGTTCACTCTATCGTGTGTATGACCTACGGTAATTTGTATGCGTTTCCGCTCGTTTGTTCTGTATACATGTTTCCATGAATGCGCTGGAAAGCTCAAAGGGAAGTCGATGCTGTAAAGGAATTGAACTGAAGGAACTCATTAACACGAGATCAACCGATGATTCGCGGAGGGCTACAGCTACTTAATACCAGCCACTCCAATAAACTGGCATGCCAGCGCACCAAGCACTCAGAATGGCAATTGATCGCAGAGCGGGATACTGCAATGGACACGTGAGTAAAACGGATCGTTTAAGTGTAGCACGCGTTAAAACAAGCCAGAGAAAAGCAGGACCAAGCCAAGCAATAGAAACAGAGGCAGCTTGCCCGTAGAATGACTCATGAAAACCCCAATACGACTGAGATTGCCTAGAACCACAACCGTTGCCTTTTTATTTTCAGTTCGGAAAGTAGTGAGCTTTCAAGTCATTGCTTCCTTCAATCGTGTAAATCCGTGAATATAGCATATACCTGCACTACGTTTACAGCCTTGATTCACTGTTCCAATTTCGTTATGCTGGCACCTCTACGGTTGCTGTATGAAGTATTTGAAAGCCCGAAGCACTCTACGATCGATGTGTGGTTGAGCGTCGCCGCTGGGTCTGAACCTAACTAGTACTTTTACTTCATTTCGTCAGAGCCATTGTCGTTAGTCTCGGACGAGGTTAGCATCAAACATCTTTTCAGCACACCTTCGACCGTTAGACCCGTTACACAATACTCACAAAAACTGGCGAATCAGTCATCCTTCTCTTAGATCGTCTAAGCATTCATTACACAAACCAAAGTGATCCCACATTGAATGCTCGTTGTTTTGCCTTGTTGGCAATACCATACACTTTCGTTCTTGTGTACGTCGTTTTTAATCATTAGAACACTTGGCAAACCTGCATTGAATATATATACTGCCATTTCGTGCACATTAATATATAGACGTCGTTTCGCCGTACACGTTTTTATCCTATAGCAATGTTTATACAGTGTTACTGAAGACACTGTTCTCTACCGATCACGGCACTAGTCGTGCACAGAATGACTGTCGATCTCATTCGTGGATGTACTTGAATGTGCTCTCAGATATATACTCGTCCACCCTGCAACCTACGCATCTAGATCCCATGTCTGACCAAACAACCTCAAAGGAGTGTACACAATTTCTGCGTCAATAACCAGGCTCCACGTTTCACACATAGACAAGTTAGTAGAATTTTTAATCTACATTAATGTCAGTGCTGCGTGCCACGTATGAATCCCCGATGCAACAGTTACCGTTAGGATAGCATAACTACTCGTGTACGCCATCCTTAGCATACACAGCACATCTTTGAAAAGCCGTCTCGTTCCGACTCGCGTTAGCGCACTGTGGCCTTGACAAGGTGCTTCAACGTAATCTATTTCAGCACCGGAACCAATGTGATCAAAGTGGCCTACCCGGAACTAGAATCTCCCTATCGCACCGCTGTCGATGTGTCGTTGTGGCACTTCGCCCTGATCGCTATTCACAGGTTGACATCTAGCAGTCCCGCCTCACATACGGAACTCCGGGGCAACGTCTCGGTGATGCCACTCTTACAGTAAGCAGCACGACGCGCATCTCAAATTCGACATTCCCACAGTACAAACCACTGACGCTTGCCGCAGCGTCAGGCATCGATAGGTTTTCACCACAGGAAATGCAACAAGTCACAGTACTGATTACACGCCAGTGGGATGCACAATTCTTCAGAAATATTTGCGCATTCATCATTGATTTTCCTCTGTAACGCACCTAACGTGCAATACAAACCCAAAGATCATCACTATGACGCAGCATTTGTCATAGTACGTCTTATTCAGCATCGGACTATGTGAAAGCGTAACCACGACCTAACGCTGGTAATGAACATGAAAGTACGACTAGAAGCTGTAAGGTTAGTCCTGTTTGACCACGAGCGTACAAACAGAGATTCTCCGCTAGATTACACCCCCTCCCCTTTAAGAGTTAAAATCAAGCCGGACTGTTTTCCTCCTCTTTTGAATTTCGCAGGTTCCTCAAGAACATGGCCTACCATTAGTAGTAATGTACATCAATGACCTGTCAGCAAAGCTTTCACCTGGGTCCACTATGTGAAACCCGGAATGTCAGCGATCAGCGGACTACAAAGAGACACTGATAGGATCATTCCCTGGTCGGACGATTGGAACTTTTCTTCAAATGACAGGTCTGTAAAGTTCACTCGATAGGGACGCCAAATATGCATCCACCGTTGACGATATGTGAAAAAGTAGACACGGAAAAAACCGATCTGAATAAAGACAAGTATTCACACGTCGATTAGCTTGTCTCTCGTCTATCATCACGAGATCGCCGAAAGAAGTGTTTGAAACCCTTAGAATAAGACGGACCTTTACCGCACGAACAAAAAAGATATTTCAGACGCTGTCAGGTTTATGCAAAAGGTCACGTAAACTGGCTTTGAAAACATGCACGTAGCTGGAAGCGTTCAGCATACTGTCATCACACCGGTTGAGGCCCGGCCTTAAATTATTGGTCTCACTCACTTGATCTCCAGTAAACTGATAACTTCATTTTTACACCCATTTCCCTTAACAAATGATTCGAAAAGCAGTCTTTTTAACATTGTGTTTGACGGCGGACGACAAAGTGACGAGATGTTTTGTAAGTCTACCCTAAATCAACAATTCTGCTAACACAGCGATCACCGGAATGGAGTTTCCCCAGAGGTTGTCAGTTACACGTTTAAGTCATTAGATGTTTACAGTCTCAAATCCATAATTTCGCTATCCCAGTAAACCCAAGAGAGACGTTACACCCTGTTTCCGGTTAATAGGTGAAAGATCAGTAGACACTCAGTGAACGTCAAAAAAGACGAAGTGACTGTACGGATGAGCCGGGCTTGCGCACTCGTACATATGTACCGATCGCGTAAACCAAGTCAATAAAATGATATTCAACACTATAGAGACCTCTGCACCATAGGAGGACACTTTGGAAAACAAGAATAAACAAAAAGCACCCACAGGCTTCAAATAGCCCCCAGGGTCGACGAAAAATCTTTAGCCACGAGTGGGCAACTTGGACACATTAGACGGGAACAAAGACACCGTTTTATCCAACACATGCTTGTTCTGACTGTCATCTTTTGTCCAACCGTGTAGGGCACCCAAAATATTGCGCCGTCAGGCAGGGCGACAGATCAGACGGCACATGTGTAAAACGAAAACCTTAGAGATGGACGGTGTCTATCCATTTACCGGTGATCAACGATCATGTGACTTCTTAGAAATGCTGGAAGCGGACATGAATTGTCACCAGCTTGCATGTCACTCCCATACATGCCTTTCAGAGTGCCCTCGGTCGTACAAATCACCGCAAACGGCAGATGCTTATATTTGCTTACTGGCTCACGTCCGCCATTCCAATCTTCACGGTTTGCTCTCCAATTCCTGTTTGTCTAAAGTAACCAAAAGCCCGGTACCTCCTACTGGACCGGTCTCGGATGCTATCGAGTAGACGTTCAGTCGTATGGTGGTTCTATTCTTTCGTTGGCGCCGGATAACACTGTAACGGTCTGCCTGCCTCATGATGCATGAAATTCACCCTAAAATCCTAGTTCACACAGTACATAGGTTCGTAAGGATTTTTGTCTGTCATCTTCTTGCTGCCTGCGATCGCATTTATTTGTTTGCATTTTATTCGGTCTATGCGCCCCAATGGCGCCACACACTTCCTACTTGCTCGCGCGTCCGAAGGCCAGATTCTTAACCTCCCTAGCTGCTTCCGCGTGTCCGTGTCGTTTAGTACTGGTCGACACCTACTGTAATTACCATACAATATACGTGCGACTTCTGTCAATTAGCATTATTAATTCGCGTTTGGTATTTGTTGTGCATACCTCGGAGTCGCTAATTTAGTGCACGCACACACTAAAACTGGTGAGCCCGACGTAACAGGAGCATGCAACGTCACGTGATAAATATCCGATCCCCATTCTTAACAACCCATGTGTGCATTACATCTGGTTGACGCGCACCTACGAATAACAAAGTAATGCACCAATGCACAATTATGACATTAACTACTAGTTAGTGTCACTTCTACGTTAGGGTTTAAAGCGTCATAGGACACTTCCTTAACCGAAGGGATCACTAAGGTAAGCAGCTTTTGATCGTCATCACTTAGAAATTTTGTCGTTCTTTTGATGACATGGTGGTCCTCGAAGATGGTGCTACACCAGTTTTTGGCATTGCTTTACAGAAACATTAACGCTTGCAGGATATCGAAGGTAAACTGAACAAACCAAAGGAACAGGGGCTCCCAGCCATTAACCCGCTTAAAAAGCACTGAATCACTGACTGGTGAGCTCTGAGGAGGAATTCAAAGCATACATCAGGAGTAGTTCGATTGGTGTACACGACCCAACGGAAAAAGAAGTGTGGTGAACAAACTGATACATTACTATTTTCACAAAGACTAAGTATGTCACAGGACACCGTTTAGTTTTCCAGCACGTACTTCAAGGCTTCTTTATCTGGATTCAAGAACTTCAAGCCTTCCGGTGTGTTGGTGCATGGAGGAAGATCATATTTGGACATTTCAGCGGCGCGGAAAGCCTGCGAATTAATGAAGTCAAGAGAAGACATACCATGGTAGCAGAAATCACAAACACTATACTAGCGCCTAGAAGAAACTTGTTATAAAAAGCGTTTCGCTTTCTGTGCATCTCCTGCCAACTGCCTGAAGGAACAAGTATTTCGTCATATGTACCACAGGGAGGTTGCATGGGTACATGATGGCGAACGGGGTTGACGGACGAAACAGCTGCGGCGAATTTTTAATTAGTAAGGATAACGTACCTTGAGGTAGGCGTCTGTGAAACACACTACCGATTGCTCTGGCTAGCATAGCGTCGATAGCACAAAAACCGTAAAAAACGGGGGTAACTATTCACACAACAGAGCGCGTGGATGTAATTATAACTGCCATTGCACAAACAGTGATTCACCAATCAACGATAGGCCGTTTAAATCATTTGATGCTCTTGTATAACACGATTGGCCGAACAGTCTCTTATTGGCAGAGCGTAGCTGAACATTTTCTGGTGCGCACATGTTGAAAATGGAGTGAACTATGCAGAGTGCTGTAGCGCAGTAAGCATCGTTTTGGTTTTTGATCGTGTAGGTCATGTCCGTTTTATTAGACCCTCACATCTTGCTTGTTTATTCCGTCTCCCTTTACAGGACACGGTGGCATCCATACTTCAGAAAAATACCGTCTCACAGTGCCTGCGCGTTGCACAAAGTTGGTTCACAAATGTAAGTGGTAGCCAAATTAGGAATGTTCGATTCGACTGTTATAAGTGAGAGTTTTTAATTCCCATTCTCACCTTCGAATCCAGGACCTGTTGAAGACTCACATTTGCTGACGTCCTGGTGTGATTCGAAGGTTAACCAGACTGTATCCTGTCGAGCTGAGTGCGTTCACTGTTGTTGTAAGGTTAAAGATAAAAGAAGAAAAACGACAAATTCTGGTCGCCCTGAATGAGAAGACCAAAGTCGCACTTCAATTAGTACAGAGCAAGGGGGAGACTTTTCCCTCAATAAATACATGTTGAATACATCAACCTTTGAAGCCTCGACAATCTTTAAGGGCCATTTGTTCCACGAGTTGACTACCGGGTTGGTTGAAACGTCAAACCGAACAGTCAGTTGTGATCTTGTTTTCTTAACTGTCAATCTGTGATCTCTTAAACCTCTATTGTAGCGCAGCACAAAAACCACGCTAGAAGATTTGTGATTGTGTGGTGGATAATTTAGCATAGTTTGATAAGGTTCTCTCTTACCCTCCAGCACTCGAACGGGAATCAGCTCAGTGAACTTAGTCGGTCTTGACAGCTTGACCCTTCGTACTCCATACCATGCGTGTGGTCAGCTTTTGTACATTTCAAGAACAACAAGGCACCTTTAACAGTTCGGAGATCAATCTTAGACGCAACAATCCAACTGCGGGTGAACTAGGACCGAGTACATTAGAGTGAACATCGCTGGACATGAGTTACTGACCTCGGACCTCAGTCGAGAATACGCCTGCCGTGTTTTTGTCACGGCTGCGGCGCACTCACACCAGTGAGTTGAATGCTCAAGTCTCTCGTTTGCTGCTTAGTTGGTGGTTCGACTGCTAGTCCATGCTCCGCCCTCAGATACCCGGCAGTAGGCTAGAGAACATTAACAAGGGTGTGGCTTTTGAGAACAACTGGAGGTAAGTTCAGTTTTAATGTCCATCCGCAGATTCTCAGAATTCCCCCTGGAGACGTCCGTGTCCAATGCATTTCTAACCGGCTTTTATCATTTGCACACGGGTAATATGGGATGATTGGATTGTCGGTCAAGCCATCTATGTATACTAAGAAGAATAGAGAGGCCAGAACCGAAATCTGAAGTACCCTCACTTAACGGATAACCGTTGGCCCACAGTACTCTATTTACTGTCAACCTAACTGATCGCCAAGCTAGAGAGTTCTGAATCCCCCACAGATTCAAGGGAATATTCCAGCTTCCCGTGGCTTCTAACCTAGTAATATGTGGTCAGCGGAATCGAATGCTTACTAAACATCTAGGTGGCACATCTCGACCACTCTCGCTCTATTCCATGACACTGTCTAAAAGCGCCAGGATGGTGGTAGGAGAATTCCTGCCTCTTAGTAAGTCGTACCCAGTGGCTCGAGATAATTTTTGCCCAGAGAGAAATCTATGGGTCCTCTCTTCTACTAAGAGATCGGACATTTTGCTGGTCAAAAATGACCGAAAACTGATCGATTACCCTCCTTGAGGACGGGAAGTGCAATGAATTTTTTCCAGTCCCCCACAACCGCCAATTTTCAGTGGGACTGAACATTTGATCAAAATGCGATGCCCGCATTTTGGACAAAGGTTTTATGACGACCTGGTGGATGTGGTGGGGTCCAGCGGACTTTGTGCTCTGTGACATGGATATCGCTTGCTCAGCAACGCGGGGCGCAGTGTCCTGATCCACTATGGCCGCGCCCATGGTATCACGGCGAAGTTCACGCAAACAATTGTCTGAGGGGTAACCACTTTGAAAGGGTACTGTANTAAGAGTTCCACCACAGTACCATGATCGCATCCACTATACCCATGCCGGTCGATATGATCTTCTCGTTATAGAAAACTTCGGCCCCAATATCCTTTCTCAGAGAAGGACTAAACAGGGTGCAATCGTAAAACCTTCCGGTGTTCTGTTTAATACTCCGTGCTAAGTTTAGTTCACGGATCAGACTGGCAACCGTTGATGCCTTGATTGCTTTATTTTGTGCTCTTTTTTATACAATGAAGCTCAGAAAACCGTTTCGCTGGGTACTTGTCTTCTAACGCTGAAGCAAACACAGGGCTTCCAACCATTTCCTTCAACTTGTTTCAAAGGGACGTTTCTATCTGTAAGTGCCCGGATGTTGTAAATGTAGATTGCTCACAATCTATCCCCATTCTCTTTGGAGATTGATGGGTTCCAAATCCTTCTACCGGCCTCCATTATTAGTGCCTCATGGAAAATTCAGTGAAAACAGCGCACCGTGTGAGCTTGCTTTATATGGAGGGACGATTAAGCAATAAACGAATTATTGTGTGATTACTCTACTTCAGTGAGGCTTCAGACGACTCAGTTGTGTTGTCCCCACTGTTTTGGGTTGTGATCAATTCTAACGTTGAGGCAACTGATAGTTGAGTACAGTGGTGGTGGTGTTCGTAGCTCGGGTTGATGGTTTTGATATTGAGATGTTCGCCGAGCTTGGCATTTAGGTTGCAAACGTTTCATCACCAAGCGAGGTGACATCATCAGTGCGTGAGTGTTTCAGCGTATAGTTTTGAATGTGGCGTTTGGTGAAGTTGGATCGATGCTTGCTCTTATATAGCAGAGTGGGTTGACCTACTGGTGTGAATTTTGGTTAGTGGCTTTCTGTCGTGTTTGACCTGACCCACCATTGGTTGATTTTGTCGTAATTGATCTTTGACCTGATTTCCGAGTGGTTGTTCCCTGTAGTCCTTGAGCTGGAGTCTGATTGGCTGCCCTCTGTCTTTTCCGCGTTTTTATACCGAATCGGATTGGTTTCGGATTGACTGGTTATGTCCTCTCTTCGTTTTGGATTGTCGCGCCACATTTAAACCTATACGGTGTAACATGCAGGCCAGCCGACTCTACTCTGGATGCCCGTGACTTCGCGGACCAACCTTCGGGCAACGTGGACGCACCAGGGGACAGCACTCTTCCGAAGCAGGGGTTCGAACGACGGTTCTGAAAAGAGAAAATACGAACAAACATGAGCCGAAGGCCCAGTAAGCCATGCACACGACTTACACAAACGTAAGCTAAAACGGCACCGACAACACACAAGCACGCCCCGTTACAGAACTCAAATTCAATTCGTGTGCGCTCGCTGGTTTCGGTTGCGCGTTACAACGGTGAAACACTAACGCACTGAGGTGAAAATTACCCGCAGGGTTGTAATCTGCCGTTAGACGGCAATAGAATGAGAAATCATTGAGCACTGGACGATATTTTCGTGGTATTGCCCAGGAATGTGAAAATCATCGATTTCCATGACAGAGAGCATCTGGAGAGTTAAAAAGATTTTTTTAGTCAACCGTGAATCAGTTTGTTCTCCATTTGGCGCTGAGATCGAAATTAGCCATTGTAGTAGCATGTAGTGCGCCGCCATGTTGTTTTGCCACATATACTCCCTTCCGCTTCCTTTCAGGTCCTCGAACACGTGGGTTGGCCGCGTCCGTGCAACGGGATGAGGAAGGTGACCAACCAGAACCTGAGGTCGGCGGTCAGTAAGCGTGAGACCACGTCTGATTGGTGGGAACTCCCGGACCGTGGGGCCCCATATATATATATGCACAAGGACACGTTGCTGATTGAACTCTCTCGGTATCTGAGTTGCGTTAATACACGTTTCTTTTTGATTCGTGGTTTTTCCTATTCTGTGAAGTAGACCGATTTGTGCTCGATTGTTAACGTTAGACACTGTGTGCACTGTAACCTGTGTTTGACCCAACTGGAATATTACACCATGTTAGGTGTTTGACGGTATAAATGTAGTATCTTGTGAAGAATTTCTTCACATGTGATCAATATTTGACCGATGTTATCTTATATTCCATTTTGGGTTATGGATTATTTACAGGGCTCCATGGTGTCTTTGAGGATCGCGTATTTGCTGGCTTCAGTGAGTTCAAAAGTTGCTTGGATAGGTACATGAAGGATCACAATGTTCTGTACGTGCTTGGTTCAAACAAGAAATCAGGCAGTGGACGCTTGAAATATGATCATGTGAGTGTGATTGCCATTGAGTTCGCCTGTTAGACGGCGTCCGTTGTATAACACACGAGCGACGTAAGAGCGGGAGCCGTGGAGTACGACGTGTTTAGTGAGTTCAGTTCAAATACTTCCCATTGCACAGTTTCCGCGATACATGCTGCCAATCACGCTTTAACGTGGTTAAGAGAAATACCGTGTTGGTTGTTAGCTCTTTCACGTTGGAGCACAACCACGATCTAACTGCCTTGCTGTACGATGCACATCCAAGGACTCGTCGGCTCACAGACGGTGAAGTGAACAACTCGAGACATCTTTTTGAGTACAACACGCCAACTGCTGAGTTGAAGAGTAGGCTGTGGATGTTTATGGCAAGTATATAACGACCATGGATATTTGCAACATCCGTCATCGGTTGAAACCGCCAGTGATACGCAAGTGGTTCAGTGTGTACTAATGTAGCAGACAATCTGCCACAAATCCCGGATCACATAGAGAAAAACGGCGTGCCGCGTGTCATGAGAGACGACAACAATAGGTACACGCACATATGTTTCGCACGCAGAGAGCAAGTGCAGTTATTCAGACGGTTCCCTGACGTGGTAGACGTCGATGCCACTCATGGCCACAAGTAGGTCCTCCATCACTCCGCATTGGCCGCTGTAGCCTAAAGCTGTATTAGTTCCTCTTTACAGACGGCGTGGGACATGGACGACCCGTGATGTACGCCCATGTACAAAGTGAGAAATACGCATCCATGCGTCATTTGTTCGAGACATTTCTGGAGGTTATGAGGGAATACATAGGTGTCAGAACGTTTGTGATGGATAAAATGGCGCCCCAAATGCGAGCAGCACGAGTGGTCTTTGGGTGCGACGTTATGTTATTTTACTTTCATGCCCGAGATGCTGTGAGGAAACATGTAAGTTGTAATAAACCTTATAATCACCATCCAGACGATTTCATTCAGAAGCTGGTATTTGTTTCATCGCACGGCTACTTGCAATTACTCTGAGGAGTGGGTGATCACCTTTGCCTATTCGTTTCGCAGGTTCAACCGGGATGTTGCAATAATCCGGCGAACAGACCTCAGCTTCATCACGGGTTAGCCAAGCTGCAAGATGTAAACCCCCGGACAGGAAGCCGCGTTTTCAAGGTTATCATAGTTTTCACGCACCAGTTCATTGAAACAGCTAAGGCGGCCTAATCACACGCAGACTTCCCCCTTCTTCCGTCGTGGAATGCAAAACAGCCAATGCGGGAGAAGAATGTTCACATGAGAGGGTGCCCTGAGGATATTGTGGTAACCCCATTAATACGAATGGTTATCGGTGCGATAAGGACCAGTTATTTTTCCATGTGGAGTGCATGAATAATGCTAACATATCACATTGCCCCTTCTGCACAGGGCAGTTACAACCTCCATCGCCAGGTAAGTTATGATATCATTAAAGATGCATGTTCAGTTGCATCGGCCTCAAACACGGTAACAACTCCGACGTTGAAACGAAAACACAGACCGTGTGCAGCTCCACTATTCATTGGTGATACCTCTGAAGGTGAGTATCGCGTCGTAAGTGATGCCCCACTTAACATGTTACACACGGTTTAACCGTAGACCAGCATACACAGCAAGAGGGGGACTTATGCTGGAGCGGCATCGAAAACATGCAGCCTTCCTGATTTTTGACGGAATATCCTAGTTGATGATAACGTACATATAATAAACGTATTTCGATATTTCAGTATCGTGAAGTTCTCTCTGGGGTGCACGTAGGCTAACCGTCGAGCATAGACGTCAGTGTGTCCAACCATCGCCCGTGGCGTTGTGACTATAGGGTGCACGTAGGCTGACCGTCGAACGGTTAACCTCGACTGGCTTCATGCAGTAAAGTGCCTCACTTCTCGTTGAACCTCTTTGCTTTCCTGAAGACACGTGAAATTCCATCTCATTGGTGACCAGGTAACTGAGGAATTTTGCCTATTTTTTGGTCACTTGAGGCCGAAGCAGATTACATCGATTACAGTGGGCAATATCTACTCTAAGCAGATCACGCCGGGTTTTGCCCGCATTATGTTTAGAAGTCATCAGCTGCGGTCTTATCTACTTACCCACGACGCCACCAATTTTCAGTGGTTTCCATCACACGTGTGGATGAGCATGATGACCCAAACTTATCAACTGTTGGCACCTATTTCAAGAAATATCGAATGAAAAGTTTTAAAAATGATGGCCTACAACTCATACGGCGCATGTTTATTAATCATTGATTCCACATTCCCTCTATCAAACAGATCGCAAAACTTCAACTATCTCGTCGACATATTTCGTTGTTAATTTAGCGCAAATCCTTGGCGTCCTTGATAAACATCGTTAACGCATTAAAACAAACAAATTCTCACAGTACAATAGGCATATTTGATACTTTTCTAAATATTCCGTCCACAATTACTCCCACGATATTCCAAACTCACATATTTACGGTAAACTAACGACAGCATACACTCCCTGCGGGTAAATTTCAGCCACGTACTGATGTTGCCACCTCGCTTGGTAATGAAACGTTTGCGACCTAAATGCCAAACTCGGCAAATATCTCAATACCATATCGTTGAGGCTATGTGGCTACCTCGAGATCTCGTGGCTATATTACAAGTTTGTGTTAATGTGAAATCTCTAACAAGATTCAACAGCTAGTGATTGAATCCCTATTCCGCTGACATATCCCGATAGCCGGTCGAATTTTGAAGCATTAAAATCTCACGGAATGGGCAGATAATTTTTCCATTGGCAAGCCAGCTGGAGTGGTTTCAGCAATGCTTCGTCTTCCTCTGATGTCGCGCCCGGATTTCGATACACCCTAAACCCCATCAGTGAGGAGGTTAACGTGAAGAGGGCTGGCGGCGGTTTGAATATCCACGCAGTTGCAGTTATAGTTCATGAGTGACTGATTAATGGAACTACTGCTCAGTAAAAGGCAACCACCTTCAGCGGCATGGCAACGGTCACCGCAACACCATCGGAGATCACGCGCCAGAATCCCTAAATCTATCTATTCAGCGAGCCATCCTTGTGTAATCAGTCACACCCCTAAGAAGTGAACCGCTGTTAACAGCTAGTCTCTCTTATTAACCAGGCCGCATACATTCGCCAACACGCCCCCGAGCTCCATGAACTGGCTTTTTGACTACTGCGCAATTTGGTCATATCTTATCTATTAGAAGGAAACTTCCAAGACAAGGTCCCTTTTGGGATATGAGAATGCTGATTGGACGGGTAGAAACCACTTTCTGTCTTCGGTGGTTGGCTCTGCTAGACAACTGCATGGTGTTCGTGTTCCCCGGGAGCTGTGATTTACCTCCAAACTATAGTTTGTAATCAGACTCCTGTCCTTGATTTCCTGGACGGATGACATTGTCACATACAGGTCAGATTCATTCATTCATTCATTCGCGACGCTTACGTTTGGCATTCCGAAGCCTCAGGTAATACCAGATTTCGAATGTTATGGTCCTGGAATCCAACCAGGAGCAGTCTGAGATGATTTATTGGTGCGTTAGCTGCAGTTCACTTACTAAGTGAATGCGCTGGGCAACGTTTCCCGCAACACTTAGAATTACTTGTCTTCCTGAGGACCTCTTATGTTTAAGGTTCTGTATGACCAGGCTTCGGAAGAGTGAAAAATTATGCCTCCATCCCACCCTGTGAAATTTGTATTTGTATAGATACATTGATTTTTTCGTGGATTGGTCGCAATGTCGCGTGAATTGGCTTCGCTATGCAACACTCGTGCAAGAACTGCATCCAAGTTTGCCATGCCCCGGGGACTTTGGCGCACACGATAATCTATGGGTGTTCCGCAATCTCCCTTCACTCGCCAATTCGAGTCAAAACTGTTGGTTTCCCCGGTATTCTAACTTTACCATTGATTGGCTTCTGTGGTCATTTAGCCGCCCTTTTACTTTTCGAGTTTTGTGGAAACCGAAGTGTGGTGCTTGGGGTGCATGGCCGCCACTGTAGGTGAAACTGAGCACGCATGTTGGCTACCTCCTGGCGTGGGCTGTACGGATTGCTTGCAGAAGGCGGTCGGAGTGCGTTCGCCTTTCCTCGGTATTCAGTGTTACGTAGTCACCATTTCTGCAAGATCCTAACACCGACTTCACCTGATGGTTCGACTTGTGGAGCGGGTACCAAAAGCCGAGCAGTGAGACATATCTATTGCGGAGTACGAACCATCTGGAAGACTGAACGACTTAACCCCCGGGCTTTGACTTCCACACAGATCCAGCGCAGATCAGGATATGTGCCGTGCAGCTTTTGTGGCTGTATGCTCGTGCGTTCACGCGATTGACGACCCGATCCATTGCATGTTACACTGAATCGCAAACACCATTTTTTGCCACACCGCTTCCTGGGAGACTGATGGCATGTTACCGGCACGATGACTTAGATAATCTAAGTTATAATCACTTGGCCTGGAAAAACTCGAAGAAAAAAGACGATTGGCGACGTGAATCATTTTTTAAGATGCTTACACAGTTTATTAACCCAATGCAAAATACCTACAGAAAGGAATAATGAAAGAGCGCGGCAACTTGTTTTAGAATGGCCGCGAAATTCTAACATCCGGTGAAGGTCCAAGCCTGCCGACGTACTGATGTTTGGAAGATTTTTCCAGTAAAATGGAGGGATTACGTTTTCCTTTATTGCAAGCTGTCAAGTGTTAGTCTGGGATGGGATTGAAAAAAAGATTCACAAGACTTAGTTGCCCCTAGTTGGGAAACTCAAGTTGAATACCACGCTGGTACATGTCAGCAGGCGTATTGTTAATATATATTCTCAGTATGTGATGGATTAGAGTGATATAGAGGGCGCAAATGTAAATTAGCACCTGCGAGGATGACTTGAAGAGACCCGTGATTTGGCTGTCGCCCATGACATCTTTTTCATTACATTAAGTTTGCCGCTGGTAGTGATACGGAACCTTTGCCATCAAAGAATGAGCTTTTCGCGCATAAAGAGGAACGCATTCATACGTTCTACTGGACCTATCTAAGACCGGTATTCGAGTGTGTTGATCCATTTATAAATCGTTGCTTAAAAAATACGTACTAGAAGATGAATAGTGGCGTGTAGTAGCCACCAAACTGTTCAGTAGCTTCCGACATTTAAACTACGAGACTCACTTAGGAACATTTGATTTTTATCCACCTGAGTTTCGGAGATACCATAACGACTTAATCCATGCACAATTTTGCTTCAGCGTTAGAGCCATTTGGCAAATGTTTACCTAGGCTGATGATAACAGCCAAAATTTAATGGTTTTCGAGCTCCTTATTCGGCCCACCCATACTCCATAGTTATTTCCTTACAAGGGTCTCACTCATTTGAGTTCAATAATTTTTATTTTGGAGACGGCTTTGAGGTGTTTTCAGACCTCCAGTTGCTGAGGACATGGTTAGATAAACAACTTACTTTGTTGTCAGTGTGTGCGATGCCACATACTTTTTTCAAAGTTTACAGCAACCAGCTGAGTGTTACAACAGACGAATTGTCTAGATCCGTGTGACTTGAACTCCCAGCCAAAGACCAGAATGTGAACCGCTGACCTCTCCAAATTCGCACTGAAAGACACTCACTTCCAAGGCATTTAAAACTGTGTTCTATAGCGGAGAGACACGGATGATCCGGAATGACGCAGTGGGCGAATAAGTTTTATAACGTCCATACACAAACTCAATGTACCGTCAGGCGAACGATATGTCAGTAATAAATGGAAACGGAAAGCAACTGGGCGCGGTACTAGCTGTAAGCTCTAGCGGGCGGAAAATTTTGCCTAGATGGACTTTGAAAGCAAAAAGGGAGTTCAGCAGGGTGAAAAGGTTGGATAGATAATCCCAAAAGTTACGAAGTTCAAGAGGCAGAAAATCATGGAAACACGAATTAAGTGTACGGAAGCTCCCATTTTAGGGCGATGTCCCTCAAACGCTCGGTTGCAACGATGATGAATGGAACTGTATGAGGAAGTTTGTGGGACTTTAGGGTTAATATCGGATCGCCTCTGTCGATTTAAGATAACTTAGTGATCGACGAGCGAACGATAAATCCGCAACGTTGACCAAGACGATTGGGTTAACGAGACTGTCTTCTTATTCCAGAGAAATGTCAAATAAAGCCATTCGACTAATTGGTATTTATACGATACTATTGAAAAAATTACAACGGAAACTGCCACACCTTGAACATGAATTAAGGGAGTACTCAAATTATCTAACAACTAAGCCCTATAAAATGGAGCAACCGAAAACGACTTTTGCAGATAGCCACATGTCAGCGGGAACTAAGTTTGTTGAAATAATCAGCTATGGATGAAGGTAAGAGAGCCAAGCAACATCAAAGTATCTGCGGCAATGCAACGATATTTACAAAACGGCAGATAGCAGCTATTATGTGTTCAGTCAGGGCAAAAGTTTACAATAAATGTCCACTGTATGCAGCAAAACACTTAATAAAAGTTAACTTAAAGGGAAGTTCTGTAACAAACACTACGACGAATTCAACGTTTGGTATCGCAGGAAAAACAGAACGATAAGCATACCGGCCAAACTCCAACAGATCCTGCAATTAGAATGGTAGGCAAAATTCACTCCGCAGTATGCGAAACCCTACAGAATGCACACTTATTTTGATAAGCTCCCGTTTCATACGGCTTTCTACGCAGTCCTCGGACTTGATTCATTATCGCTGCTTGATTGCACAAGAAGATATCGACGGAGGATAAGCAAGTGAGGAAGTTTTGTTTGCATGGATAACAAAGAGCGCAACCGAGAGGCAAGCGCGGAGAACGCCACCTGATGACGAAGCGGAAGTCCCCGAAGTAGAAGTTGACAGTAACCTGGTGGCAGCAATTGATAATGTAGCCGCCTGATGACTGTAGCCAACCGTCATGCACACCAACTTTGTGTAATTTATTGAACAACAAGGTGCGATCCAGTTGCTTGAACACCTAAACGAAACAAATATACTCAACATCCACTCGTTTGCTATGATCAAACGACCACATCCAGTGCTCAGTAGCTAACACGAAGTTCGTTGCACAAAGACATCCGCCACGAGGTCCATAATGAGCACTGGAAAAAAATTGGTGGTCGTACAACTAAAAATTAACCGCATACAATCGCTTCCTACACTTTAGGTGTGAGAGCAAAGGTAGCGAATGGTCTTTAATTGGTAAGAAAATTACAACAGGCACGACACAATGTGGGAGATGGTTTAGAGACTTTAGGATTCCTGAGGAAAAATCCGTTTGGTAAAGCGTCATCCGGTCCCCAGCAGCCATCCATAAAGATAAACAAATATGTCCAGTACATTCAATGCAAATGACTCTACTTGGGATATACTAGCTAGAAGGCGAGTAGCTGGGACACTACTTGGTACCGCAGACAATAACGTGAAGATGCTGCTCTGACAGTCAGCTGACACACTGACATATTCACTGTCGACAACTTCAGGTCCTGTTGGACAAGTTAGATAGGGAACAATCGTTTTTGCTTTGCGTGTGCGAGATGCGAAGCAAAACGGCTTTTCGGGATCGGGCGCAAATCGTTTTGCAAGCCAATGCTGATAGAGAAATTGAAATTCCTTCATGAGATCTGTGTATGGGTTCTGGGTGCAAGCATGCGATTCCAAACCGGAATCAGCGCAGGATATGCGCAATGTTGTACACGCCTTCTGCTCACTGATTGTACAGTAGCGAATTTAAAAGAATGTTTTCTGGAGTTTAACCATAAATGTGTTTTTATGACTTCACCGGTTTCATCGAGAGTATCAGATAGCTTTGTGTTCACGTAGACAACATATTACGGTGAAACAAAGGTTCCTCAGCTCAAGGAAGAGGAGTTGCTGCCCTGAAGTCCCCGATCTTGAAGTCCATACTGCTAAAAGCTCAATCAAACCAACCTGGGGCTCGACCGGTTCGACATCGTATATAACCACAGGTGTGTCCCGTTAATTCCGAAGAAATAGAATAGTCGAAGATACCGCACGAACTGAATCCTGGATACCACCGTATGAGCCGGTAGGAAAATCGCTTTGAGCTATGCCAAAGTTTTCCGACAAATCCAAATGGGCGTAACATGGTGAAGCTACTCTCCCTTGCCCGGTGATGACTACATTAACCCTGAAATATGAGCGTGAAACAGAAGACGATAGAGCACATCAGCTTGCCAACTGTCTGAGTCTGGTAGTCCAGCGGATCAGCCGACAGATTCTGGTATCTCGGTAATGCAAGATTGGTAAACTGGATAGCATTAAATGAACCGTGGACGTAAACGCCTGGAAAACTAATTTCCCCCAAAGTTCTGTCGGCACGAAGCAGGAGTGTGTTCTGCATCTCCACCTAGGAATCTGAGTGATAATCGGAGAACCAGGTTTCAGCAACCACCACGGAGGTATCTCTCGGGAGGCAAAACGATGCCGAATTTTGAAACCTTCCATACATTAAAAATTGAAACTTAGCCTACCCCCGTAGGCACATCTTTAGTTTAAGATGGGATCGAAGTATGTGGGAAGTTCGTTGAACTAAAACATAATCCAACCCAGCGACAGACACAAGAAATCTTCATTGGTCCAGAATTTGTTCCGTGCATCAATAAGCGGATGAAGGACGTCTCTGAGTGTAATGTTTCGCCACCGGTAGTTGCATCAGTGGACGGTCGAAGCTTGTAAACATTCTAGTGGATTGGCTCAGTCACTGTTGGCCACTCAAGCACCGAGTGGTCAGTCCGAAAGCTACCGGGTCCTTCTCGCCAACAGGTCAGTATTGAAAAGACAGGCCAGGCCAACCTTTACTTCGAGACAGAGCACACCCCAAAGTTCTCGGTCAGACCCAGATTCAGATATAGGTGAGATATTTTCGGCATCCTCTAGGTTACTGAGCGGTAGCAGAACCCTTAGAAGCTGGACTTTCAACCATGTCACAACAGAGTGGCTGTGCCCCCGACATGTTTTTGCAACACAGGCGTGCTTCATTGTTAAAGATAAACACCTACCGGCATGGTTGTGGTTACTTCCAACGGTTGGCAGTAAGCTTGCTCGTGAATGGAAGAGGTGTTTGTTGTCTCCGTAGGGTTTCATTGTCGGCAGTATTGTCAACTGGTCTTAAAGACATACGTGAGCGAAAAATTCACTGGATGCGGTTTAAATCAGTTGAAATGAGAATTTCCTGGGTGTCTCGGAATAGCCCTTTAGGGGACTCAAACTGCCGCACTGCCTGAGCACATTCTCAGATTACCTTAGACAGTCGACCGCATTTGAAATGTCAAAAAGATTATGGGCAGTTGGAACGAAAGTTATCAATAGAGACGACGGAACTTGCAAAATGGCCGGAATCCTCGTGTCAATATTCCATGGCTTTCTTTCAGCGAGTGAGCAGGAGATTGGATTTACGCGCGATGACGCGCCTTTTCTTTGAACGCCAATTTGGATGCATTAACAAAACTTATTACCGTTTATTGGATGGATCTCGGCGCCGTACAGTTAATCCGTTTGAATTCCCATAAGTGAAAATCCAGTTTCATGTTCGTTTTATCGCGTTGGTGTAACTTACCTAGTTGTATTTTACCATGCCTTCGTAATTTCCGGTTTTTGACACCGCGAACACCGCGAACTGAGGATTGAGTTTTGTTCTTCTTCCTTTTTATAGGTTTTTCAACATTTTCTTGGGCCTCAGCATCTTATTAACCACACACTGGCACTGAAGACCGTTTCCTACACTGAAATCGTTTGGTTTGTACTTCATAAAATTTCCAAACGCTAGCTGAATTACGGACATAAGTGTTCAAGATTTCGTGTATCGGCGATAGTTGTGAACTGATTATGCACAGCCATTACATGTTCGGTATTAAAACATGTACTCTTTCTCATGTAAATGACGATCGATGTACCGCTACTAACAGACTGGCGAAGAAGCGTTCCGCATGCAATACATGGTGAAGTTGATGTGCCTCGTCACACAACAGCGAGAACTCGAACACTACACATCCCAGCTGTTAGTTCCAGCCGCGAATGCTCAACAGTTTTTAGTGGCGCCGTTCGAGCCTCCGAAAAAAACGCAGATACAGTCAAATAAATACAATCTAAGCTCAGGGCTGACGTGTATAACTGTGCCGTAACCATATTCGGATGTAGAATCGATTATGCAGTCACTAACTGCTTTGGTGGTCACCAGCTTCATACCGAATAAATCATCGAACATCCAACCCATTTCAAACGATCTTCTCATTATCCTCAATTCCTGTGACGCATACCATTAATGGCAACGCGATCCAGAATCAGTTCTTCTTTGCACCCAAGGGTTACTTTCGCTGGGAGAAATAGTGTGGTGACTAATTCCAGCAGACGATGAATTATGTACACTGAAAGTACCTGGCCGCCGCTAAGTGCGGATTATCAAGACCAGGATCGGAAGAAACAACAGCCTGCGCCATATTTCTATTTAATGCCAGAGGTGTGTATCACCTGAACATCCGAGCATATATCTTTCACGCATTCATTGGGCTTACGGTAAGAAATGCTCCGCAACGAAATTCGATGATCATTGGTAAAGATGCTGCTCTGACAGTCAGCTGACACACTGACATATTCACTGTCGACAACTTCAGGTCCTGTTGGACAAGTTAGATAGGGAACAATCGTTTTTGCTTTGCGTGTGCGAGATGCGAAGCAAAACGGCTTTTCGGGATCGGGCGCAAATCGTTTTGCAAGCCAATGCTGATAGAGAAATTGAAATTCCTTCATGAGATCTGTGTATGGGTTCTGGGTGCAAGCATGCGATTCCAAACCGGAATCAGCGCAGGATATGCGCAATGTTGTACACGCCTTCTGCTCACTGATTGTACAGTAGCGAATTTAAAAGAATGTTTTCTGGAGTTTAACCATAAATGTGTTTTTATGACTTCACCGGTTTCATCGAGAGTATCAGATAGCTTTGTGTTCACGTAGACAACATATTACGGTGAAACAAAGGTTCCTCAGCTCAAGGAAGAGGAGTTGCTGCCCTGAAGTCCTCGATCTTGAAGTCCATACTGCTAAAAGCTCAATCAAACCAACCTGGGGCTCGACCGGTTCGACATCGTATATAACCACAGGTGTGTCCCGTTAATTCCGAAGAAATAGAATAGTCGAAGATACCGCACGAACTGAATCCTGGATACCACCGTATGAGCCGGTAGGAAAATCGCTTTGAGCTATGCCAAAGTTTTCCGACAAATCCAAATGGGCGTAACATGGTGAAGCTACTCTCCCTTGCCCGGTGATGACTACATTAACCCTGAAATATGAGCGTGAAACAGAAGACGATAGAGCACATCAGCTTGCCAACTGTCTGAGTCTGGTAGTCCAGCGGATCAGCCGACAGATTCTGGTATCTCGGTAATGCAAGATTGGTAAACTGGATAGCATTAAATGAACCGTGGACGTAAACGCCTGGAAAACTAATTTCCCCCAAAGTTCTGTCGGCACGAAGCAGGAGTGTGTTCTGCATCTCCACCTAGGAATCTGAGTGATAATCGGAGAACCAGGTTTCAGCAACCACCACGGAGGTATCTCTCGGGAGGCAAAACGATGCCGAATTTTGAAACCTTCCATACATTAAAAATTGAAACTTAGCCTACCCCCGTAGGCACATCTTTAGTTTAAGATGGGATCGAAGTATGTGGGAAGTTCGTTGAACTAAAACATAATCCAACCCAGCGACAGACACAAGAAATCTTCATTGGTCCAGAATTTGTTCCGTGCATCAATAAGCGGATGAAGGACGTCTCTGAGTGTAATGTTTCGCCACCGGTAGTTGCATCAGTGGACGGTCGAAGCTTGTAAACATTCTAGTGGATTGGCTCAGTCACTGTTGGCCACTCAAGCACCGAGTGGTCAGTCCGAAAGCTACCGGGTCCTTCTCGCCAACAGGTCAGTATTGAAAAGACAGGCCAGGCCAACCTTTACTTCGAGACAGAGCACACCCCAAAGTTCTCGGTCAGACCCAGATTCAGATATAGGTGAGATATTTTCGGCATCCTCTAGGTTACTGAGCGGTAGCAGAACTATTAATTGTTGGCCGACTTGTTCGGTTCTCTGCAGCAGCAGCACCGAGGATTCAGATAAGCCAGGTGGATTCTGCGATTTTGTTCAATTTCCGTTTAATCATCCTGCTGCCAGTTGTGATGTTTTCACCCCTATATATACTTGTGTGTCAGTTACGTTCACGCTTCCTTGAAATTGTCGATATTTTTCTGTAATACGACAAGGTGAAACATTCGCCATACAAAATCAGCTGGATGTAAAACCTTTTCTTTCCTACTGTAATCGGTGATTTTGTTTCAAAAGCAAGGGTTCTAGACCCAGAATTTTTCCCGACCCTTTCCACTGTTATTATGCTGGTGATAATGGGGGAGGAACTAGTAGCTCCTGATATAACCACTCAAGCAATAAGCTAATTGGCGTCTGTAAGCAATAAACTATCGGGCTGACCTCCCAAGGCGTCCGGGTTTGGAACTGTTTTTGCTCAACTTAGGATGGGGTAAGTTACAGTTGATCCATTTAAGGAGAAACTGATCTCGTTTACACACATTTCTGACATGCCTGAAAAGATTTGGTTGCTTAACGAGTCCTGCCCTATTCACTGTACCAGACAAGAGACTCCTGGAAAATAGTAAAACATCCCATTAAAACTTGGAAATATCAACGCATCATCAGCATTCTGCGCACGTTTTTGTATATATGGAATAAATATCAGCAGGTCGCTTTCATTCGAAGCTGAAAGTAGAAAGCCTGCAAAACAGGTTGTTCAATTTCACTGTGTTATAGAAGCCAGAACATTACTCAAACTGATAAGTGGTGTGCGGGATAGAACTGCCCATGAGAAAAGACGCCAGAATTCCATACAGAGCATTACCCACGACTTTGAATGGTTTGTCCAAGAACTGACTAAACGGTGCCTGTCGATATCTCATGTTACTTAGCCATGTCTCAGTAGCCATCCAGCTTCGTCTAGGCACGCCACAGGCTACCATACCACCGGCTGTTCCGTAAAAAAGGAAAACCAGTTCGTTAATCTGGTCAGTCTTGTAGCTACTGCAAGCAGTTGCGCCGTTGTGTTCATCGGATAAATAGCGTCAATCGAGGGGGTAACCAAGAAATCTGATCACAAATACAAAGTCATTCAGAGTGTAGGTTTCATCAAAACCTCACCCTATCAACGTAAGAGGTCGATCAGTTTGCTACAACAACCCGCCCATCAATCAACCAAGGGCATACTGGCATATCGGCCTCGAAAGTATCTCGGGGGAACCATAAAATTAGTCTCCATTCGAGTGGTCGGAAAAGTCAGCTCCTCTGAAAACACCGCCTGATGAGCCGTTTAAGTGTACTATCTTATCAGAAACCAAACGCCGCCCGGGCAATTCATCGCAACGTAGAACACATTCCTATTGGCACATATGGAACTCATGATCTCCATTCTTGAGTAAAGCCAACCTCTTGCTTACCACATAGCTTCTTCGCTGACAGTGTGCCGACTTGGTTCGTGCTGGTACGTGAACCGAGCAATCGGAAAATATCAAGGTTGTGCGTACTTCAATCTAAACTGAATGAAGCGATTGTTTGCCTACCCCGTGGATTCGGTGGCCGAAGTGCCACTCAATCCTAACTCAATCACATAGCGTATATATACCGGCCGGAATCCGTCACTAAGTTGGGCTCAGGCAGGACGGACATCGTGCAATTGAAAGAATTCATGAATTCTGTCCCACGGCCACAAGCCTGCACCTCAGCAGGTAAGCACCGGGGCCCGTACAATGCAGTGCTACGCGAATCACTATATGAAGTGCCCCGCCTTCCGGACCGAAAATCAATAATTGGTAGAACTGCTAAAACCCTGAGAAAGTAAACGCACTATGTGGGACCGATATTTCCTTGTATGGAGGTATTGTTATAAAATGTCTGCGGACTCAAAAAATCAGTATCGAACAGGTTAGGCGGGACACACGAAACTCCAATGGTTGCTATCTAGTGGACCAGTCAACCGCAAGATTTTACTACTGTCTTGCATGACCCAAACCAAGGCAAGAATTCTACAGAACCAAACCGTGATGACTAGATCGCCGCTGACAAAGAAAAGGTAGCATACATACTGTGCGAACACAAAAAGTTAAGTTCTATTTTCCGCGACCGGAAATAACTGGCGGCCCACACACTGACCTCCCAAAAAGTGCCTTAAGCAGTGCGTCGACGCACTGAGATTTGGCGACGCATATATAGAACGCAATTAGTTGAAGTTACCTGCAGCAAAATCCAAAGGTCCTGATGAGGTCGCCCCGAAAATGTTGAGAATGTGCATGCACCCTGTCGCAAACAGTTCTCTTAACTCTCAATGTCTCAGGGGATAAGGGTTATACCGAATGAATGAAAAGCCTACACGTCGTCTTAAATATGCACACCAGGTGATCGTTCAGGTCTTCAAAATCGCCGTCGAGTGCCACTGTTGTCAGCGATTTCCGAAGTTACAGAAATCCTGGTTATCAATGTTATACAAAGCTTCCGTCTGAACGAAGCCCTACTAGCTAAATTCTCGGTGCTAACGGCAAGTGATAAACTAGCTCAGAGCTAATGCAGCAATTTTACAGCTGGCCTAACATAAAGCAACTTACCAAGAAGTGTGAAACAGTCATGAGCCAACCGCTGAGCGTTTTCTTGATACTTGAGCCACATAGTGTTTTTCTGCCTGACAGTTTTCGACCCGACGGCATCGAGGCAATCGGGTCACTTCGGATTTACTGTATCCGTATATTTCCAGCCATTGGATACATGGCTATGACGTGCAGTCGGTTGAAAATTGCTAGCCAGCAACACGCGATCGCCGCAATGTATATTTGTACAGCTTTGCCGGAGTGAGATCATGTTGGGCAAGTCTGGTGGGGACAACTGACGACAGCCATAGCGTACCTTACACATGAAAATTGCTTTCCTCTATTTTTTATGGATATTCAGTAAAGCAACTTATCACGTCCTGTTGTACATACTCCGGAACACTAGGTTCCGGAAGCGCAGTGCTCCAGTTGCACGACACCAACTTGTAGCGCTGTTCCTTCCAGGTTCGTGCCAACATGTTCCTTTTACAGAACATGAACGCTTTCGGAAGGGTCCCACAGGGCTGCGCTCTTGGATTTCAACTGCCTACAATATCCTTCAACGAATTACCCGGATTCACAAATTCAAAACTTATACTGGATGTGACTAATATGATAATCTCCCGCGACACACGCATCTCACGGGGTTAAGAGGCTTTACTTTGTGACTCAAAACACCCCAGAATACGTACGACCATCACTAATAACCTCTCTAATCACCAGTTGTAGTACAGTGGTCCAGAAGGCCATCACCAGATGAGCGTGTACTGGGTCAGTTCATTCCGAGGCTGTTTGGAAGATTACCTTGTTCTTGTCTGCCCATACCAAGAAATTGATGATTCAGCATTTAACCCGTTCTTGCGAATGTTGATGTGGTGAGAAGAGTTAGACGTGGGTCCGCAAAATACCCACGCGGATAACTCCATGAACTCAGTTCGGGTAGACTCTGTGCCCTGAACCTGTTTAACCCTAGAAACCGGTGGGCCGACTGTGACGATATTTATCCACAGTGGACCTCATGTAACTTGGCACATGTTCACAACAGCCTTTAGGTGCAACTGGCGCAGCCAGTCTTCGAAGTTGAACCTACAGCCTACGCCTTCCGATAGATTTATTGCTTTCCTCTAAGCGTTTGCGAATTGCAGAACGGACTACCGGAAACTGTAGCAGAGGCTAGATGATCACGGAGAACAGAATTGCCCAAACATAACCTCGAAGGTCCCACATATCGTACTTGGCAAAAACCTGATTTTCATCAAAAGAGTGAACATTTTCCCAAGGCGAAAAAGACGCTACCGCCCCCGGAATGATAAAAAAACCCGCCGCATGTATGATATGCAATATGAAGTGTTTAAGCTACCAAGGCCGAATGAGGTCGCTGAAGTTGTTCTTTTCTAATCAAAATAGAGTGAAGGGAGATTTCACGGATGTGCAAAAAACCAACCACCAAGCTGACACAAATCCAACCGTCTGTTAGTCTGCAACGCGACAGGACCGAGGTTTATTAGGTAACAGATTCACAATCGAGAACACACAGATACCCTCCTGGCATTCTGAGTCTCTTGATGTAGCACTATAGAGAAGCATTCCATCGCTGTCAAAAAAGTGAAATTCACTCTCGGATGTAGTCCCAGAGGGCTCTTAGGATAAAAGACCCCAACGACAGGAGCCGCAGCGTGTAATGACCTATTACACAAGCGCCCGTAGCAACAGCAACGAACTGGCTGCGATGGCTACTTCGGCCACTAGTTGCGGCGTGACTGTCGTCTGAGAATCTTAGCTCAGACTAAACTCGCAGAACGACGGGATGTATCAGGAGGGATACAGACTTCACAACTAAGAGACCTGACAGGAGACAGGAAGGAGGTATGTTATTTTAGTTGCCGAAAGCTATGTCCAGCTGCAGAGCTCCTTTCTTAGTGCGTCCGACACTCAACTAATAGAAAGTGTGGTGAAGTCGACGATACAGACCATCTCAGTCGTACGTGTATCGAAGTATGATGTCCCAAGCTGTTGGGGATGTACAGCTTCTTAGGGGGTCATTACTGCACAACCACACACCCCGTTAACCCTCAGAAGTGTCAGCACTTCTAACACAAATTGGAAAAATGAGTCAGTCTTCGTAGGAAGATTTTGGGTGGCGTTCTGAGAGTTTATTCTCGGTGGCATGCTGTTTCCGCATGTGGGATGTAATGGGCGTTTATTAATGAGGCAGGCTCTTTCACCGCTTGATTAAATGGTTAGCCAATGAGAAAAGCAAGTTAGGTCCATTATTATGGGTTTTCCTCTTGGTAAAAATTAAGATTCGTCCATCATTTTCGAACCCTGTATCAGATGACAGCAGCTACTCTACAAGTTGGCTAGCAACTTGGAAAAAGTTAAGATCGACAGCTTGATCCTAGACGTTACGGCAGATAGATTCTTGGATCCTATTAAGAGAAATTTGCATCTTTGGAAACAAAGGCACACTTAATTGTCCAGACGTAACACATAAAGCAAACTCCGCTGGTGGGCAAAAAAACAGGTGCAGCACAAAGAGGAAAAAGAGAGTCTGGCTGTGGTTCAAGAAGCAGTTGTCAATAAGGGATGGTTACCCTGTCTCACCGAACGAGACAACAAATCCGGACCGGAGAATATTTTCTGAGACACCTACGAACGACTACTTGATTGAGAAGACGAAGCCCTTCCGAAAGAATACCACGCGTATGTCCACAGTAGGCCAGCGATACATAAGAAAATGGGTGGTCTCAAATCCTTCGATGGCAACCCACTTTTTAGTGCTCATGAGTGCGTGGAACATTTGGTGTTACATTTCGCAAGTGCCCACCTAAAAGATAGCCACCAAAACTCGGCCCTGGATCTATTACTCTAGTGATCGGCAAAATGACTGATGAAGGCACAACACCTCGAGAGATGGAGAAGATACTGCGGCAGTCGAAAACCGATGGAATTTCTAGGTCGGAGGGTATTCGTGCTGCTATCATCTGTCCTTTAACCGCGAAATTTTTATTCCAGTGACGAATCTTCGCAATCAGCTGATCGAATATTTTGGCGTGGTTCTGCATTGGTGGAAGGACGGATAAACAATGACTGGAACGCATGTGCGGGTTGGTTACCAGATAGGCAAGAGGCATAAAAACCTTGGGCTACACCAGTAAGCTAAATACTCTCAGAAGTTTTTTCTCGAGAGAAGAACGTCTCGTGGAGACCTGGTAGAAGTTTGCACAACCCCAGTGAGTCTTGCCGGTGTACCAGCTGATACTTTTTTCAGCCGATGAGGACGTCCTATCTGAGGGAACACCATACGGAGATCTATTCACCGAGAGCAAATCATGGAGCCCATCCATCGTTTTTCTCCCATAGAGTGGTGAAAGATTAGAACAGACTCTATGGGTGTCACTTTGACAGAACACTTATAAGTGGTGCAATTTTGCTGTCCGCGCTAAAAACTTCGTCCACGCGTCGTACTTGATACCTCAACGTGGTTTGACGTCTCGTGACGGTTTACTTTGAAATCCGAACTGCAAAATGACGTCGATGAACAACCGTGTTGGTTCGTTGTACACCCGACACGGTTGGCATTTCCGGCCCGTCCGACACAGCAAGTGTCTGTACAATCCTGTCTCGCACCAGTCCCCAATCTCCAAAAACGCGCACATGATTCCATCCAGAGCCTGGGACTGCCAATGGTCGCGATCGCGGTCTAGCCAAAAAGTGATCAGGCCCTTTTACACGTGTTCACAGAAGCAGAGGGTAGAGACAGAAAAACAGTCGCGCCCGGACCGGTTGACGCGAGCTAAGCCGTATGCGGTCAAACTGAAAGTAATTTGTCACCAAGGCTTTTACAGTTTTATCCAGCAGAAAAATTACAAGTCAGGGAGTACACTCACATCAACCCATCTTCACAGCACATCCAGCAATTCTCCAACTGTCCAAGCAGTTATCTACAACAATCATTTCTACAGTGTTAACAGAGTTTTGAAAGATTCAAACAACTTGTTATCCGGCTTGTTATTCGTTTACCTTTGTTACAATGCTAGTTACGTGTAATATACAAGTGGTTTCATTGGAATCGTTACCTTTTAGTTATAGGTAACTTTCGCGCCAGTAGCTCTTTCCATGCGCTCCCGTAGCATCAACTTCCAGAGTCGTCAGGTGTAAGCTAGAACACGCTTAAAATCGGGAGTTTCCCGATCTTATTTATACGTAGTGCACTGTCAAATTCTTGTGTCTATATAGGTCTGTATGCAAGTCGTGTGTACGTTACTATGTCGTTTGTGGCCCAGTCAAGAAGTGAAAGACTGTGTACGTGCATATATATGTACATCATTTTCTCTGCATTTCATAGAAAATACCGTTACTAACCATCTGTAGCGAAAGTGAGTTGCAGCACAATCGAGCATATTTCGAAAAGAGGGTGTGCAGTTCAGCTTTCATTTGTGTGGGTATCCATGATGCAGATTAACGTGACATCACTCGTGATCATAAACACCTAAAGCCTTCTACTATACATTCATATCGCCACTGTGGAATATGACTTTACACTTTTCCCTTTGATAGTACGCAGGTTTCAAACTTACTTTAATATTACTTTCATCAATAAATCTTCTATTATTTTCCCTCTCCCCTCATCTGCTGCTGGCTGATGACGGCCACTAGGTGCGACCGATTGAAGGATGCAGAGCAAAAGTTGGAATACAAATACAAAGTATTCATTATCCGTAGCAACTTTCTATGTTTACCGTATATTCTTTGAGCAACAAACAAGACCCGCAACCAACAGGATATAAAATAAGATATAATGAAGTCAAGACCATCTGGAAACAACTAAATACAGACGGGAAAAACAAGAGCCACTAGACTGAGGGTACGGAATTGATCCTCCTAGATGGTCTGGTAAGAGATGGGGGCTGTAGGCTCCTACACATCGCCCTACTGTTCACCTCAGTATTCGCGAGTTCGCGTGTTGCCACTGATTTTCGGGGGTTTCTAATGGATTGGATTTCACTTCAGTAAATCTCTTAATCTTAGCTTCACCAACTGTTATGGACATTTATATCCTTTGCAACTGAACACCCCATCATACTGCGCTGCAAACACTTGCTCACATAACTAATAAAATTGTCTTCTCACAGGACGGATAGACTCATCGGTACACCGAAATTTTTTCTGAGACCTTGAAACTGCAATTGGATTCTCCAAGGGTAAGCTGCTTCAATTTGTGTATAGAGCATCCACTTTTGCTGTTAACGGTGTCGCTTCTGATCTGTAAGGAGAATTGTGTTTATGCCGGAAGAACTTCTGCCGAACCGTTTACCCGTTTAAAGTGTCGTCGCGGACTGGTTCCTACCGTCATTGTTCAGCTGCGGTCGTAGCACAGAGGAAAGCTCTCGATACATTTTTACTTCCTAGACGCTGACAGCAGTGCATATCAAAGCGGTCGATACTCTCGAAGTGGACTCCTTTTCATATGCCTTTAGCATCCGAGGAGCTGAGCGAAAGCCTTGAACAATAGAATCAGTAATGGGTTACCCGCACGATGATGAGGCATGACTACGATTGGATACTTTCTCCGCCAGCGGCGAGCCATAGCAAAAGAACTCGGACGTCTGGTACGTTCTATCCGCTTAATTCTGCTCTCGCTAACAGGTCGCCAGATGTTGAGCGACGAAACGTTGTGCAACTTATTAAATGAAGTGGCGAAGATACTGAACGACATACCAACAATAAATTTGTTTGATTATACACAAAGTCATGGATATAGTTGATCAGTTACTTACCGGGAAGAAAACCGGCGAGGTAATTCTTAGTTAGGGCAGCCAGTGATGGTCAAAGATGAGACCTGTATCAATGATATCTGTTGGAAGTAACAAGCGCCAGCTAAATTCTGGACTAAAGCGTCGACATCCGAAGTAAATCGTTAATTACTGTTCACTAATACATTTATATTTTTCAATGTTCATTTAACCGCTGGACGGGCATGGACATTGTTGATGCTGGCCAGAACCAATGGAGTCTTTATTCAGATCAGTACAACGGGAGTAAAGGGTGAGGTGGCAAAAGGCCTGTCGAGGTGCTAGAAACGCCGGATCTTCACGGCCGGATCCGCGACGTCATCGCCCCGCTACGCAAGCAAGGATGGCGGTTTGCACATCACTCTCAACCACTCTTATGCCTACAGTCGATTGGTCAAAGTATCGCATTATAGATCCTTCAAACTCATGCCACTGGTCAAATATTTCTCACATTGCTGCACGGGAAAGATTTTGAATTGGTGATGCAGGCTCTCACTTGAACTCGCTTTCCGTTTATTTTGTACCACCTTCTCGGATTTCTTACGTCACCGCGTTATTGGGGGACACGTCAACAATTAAATTCTGTGTTCATAGTTCGCCTGGTAGTAAATCGTATAATGTGCTTACATAACAACATATGTACGCAACCAGTTTTACCCGGGTAGGCCTTCAATATTCTGTTCTGTTCCGAATCAAAAGGTTTACAACTATCCGATAAACCGCGTACAGCCACGAGTTCTGACTGATTCTACAATAAACCAATAGCTGAACAGAATGTCTGCAAAGCAATAGCAAGACGAAGTTTTGAGTACATGTGGCTGTGTGAGCACGTCAACCGATGGACGCTAGCTGAGGTTAGACCTAATTCTCATTTCGCAGCTGTAGTTGCAAGTCACATTGAGATAAACATAAAAGGGGGCAGAGTTGAGTGAGAAGACGTGGAAATACTGAGAAAACAAAAGGAAAGTGGACATTTGGCAGAAAGACCACATCTATGTTCACCGCCCCAGTCCTCAACTAGTCCTACCTAGCTCTGGTGCTACTGGACGAAGTTTTAGCAAACGGCTAGGTCCTCAATCATATGTGAATTCCCTGTCAAGTCGAGTTGTCTGACCAAAACCGGCGCATTGAGTCCAAAGGATACGTGCTGGACATCAGAAGGAATCGGGATCAATGAGTGAACTAGGAAACCCCTCACTATCTGCATGAGGCCCCTGAGGTGGAATTTTGGAAACTTCACTGGGATGCATCCAAAGTTTCGCATCGAACGTTGTTCGCTACACTGATGCCTTTGTCAATAGACTTATGTGCCCCATCCAGTACTGTAATGGGCAGGCACTGGATACGAACAAAGGATGCACGGTACTAGGACCGGAGACGGGATACAAGAAGGCCGTCAAAACCCTTCAGTAATGCTTCAGTCAAACACACGTTATTACTTTTGGTATATTAGGTTCCCGACCAAAAAGCAAACTCTCAAGCAAGATGACGCGAAGGCTCCGATGGATTTGACTGAGGAATTGAAAATGTGCTGCACCACTGCGTCAACCCAGCAAGAAATCCTAAGTGACTTCGTGCCGCAAGTTTGGGGGACTTATCCGACAGCTGCTCACACTGATGCGGTCTAAGTGTTTTGAGGTAGCTACTGCCATTTTGCGCCGTGGAGGGGTCCATTTTTGTTGCATTGACCTAGTTTGTGGGTAAAGAGGTGAATGTTGCCAAAACGAGGCTCCTCTATGTGGACTCCGTCCCTTCAGACAGTTATCCTCAGCCAGGCGTGCGGAATTCCACCATCCAGCATGAAGCTGATAAAAACGCGATATATGCAGCAAGCGTTTACATACGCGACCGTACCTTCCGGGTCCAAATGAATGTCCACAAACTGCGGTGTGTCAGGTGTGGAGCAGCACACTGTATTGACCAATGCCCACAGTTCGGTTCACTAACTGTTGACTGTCGCCACAAAGCCGTCAACCGGCTAAAACTGTCACCTACATATAAAGCCAAAACGCGACTTAAGGTAATGTAAAAGAGGATATTCATGGTATGTAAATCAATGTTCTCAACCGTTTCATCGAGAAAAAAGGAGCACAATAAAACGGGAATCTATCACCAGTGAATACTGAGGACAAATTGCACCACGCAACAGCCTCACCAAGTAAACTCAAGATAGCGCATGAAGTAGTGCCTTTCAGAATCATAGATCTCATCCGGATAGTTATAAAGAAACAAGTTGTCACGCTGGTACGCTGTTTGCAAATTCACATCCCGGTGTGCAGGCAGCACAGTATTTTCTCTTAGCAACAGTATTGTTATATTTTAATAATATTCATCGTTTCACTTATTTATTCATTTGCAAAATTGGTCTTATTATCCAAAGGTGTAAGACCCGAAAATCGAACCTACGCTGTACTTAGACTTTTCTCTCCACACGATTTTCTTCAACTGGGTCATGAACTTGTGCACATCGATGGTGGATATGAACTTGTGTTTTGATAGAACTGATGGCTTGAACTCTTCAGTTTTTTCTAGCTTGCAGAAGTGAATAAATTCTTTTCTTGTCGTCACAGCCCACCGGTGCAAGGAACTGATCAATTTCCGCCTCAAACCTCTCCGTCTTGGAAACGAAATTGAATATATTACACGGTCGGAGTGTTACAGTTGTGTCATATTTACGTATACGGATGACATATAACTCATGAACCATATATGTATTATTGGTTGCGTGATAATGAATGCGCGAATATGCACGAAAACCTTTGTAAGTCTGTCTGGGCTTTGCTTTGTTTACGGACCTGCACGCAAATTGTTTCTCGTAATGTTGCTTATTTACGAGGTGTTTTTCTTTTCTTCATACACAAGACTGGCATTGTGTTTTTAATTTATCGGTGTCAAGCAGATATATCCCAAGGTCGGATTATCATAACCAATAATTGGGAAGCTGTCATCCGCTGGCCTATCAGGCTACTAGTCGATGCGTCCTGTGGCCTACTCAGGAAAAGTATGACCAAGGTCGTCAGCTCATTACCATGACTACGTAGCTCCCGCTGACTTCGTAGTCAAGGTTGTTGCAAAGTGAACACACCCTACACAATCGTAAATATTTGTGTGCGAGATCAGAACTTACCATATTGAATGCCTGTGAATAGAGGTATGTTACTGCAGTCACGTCTTACAAGTACAAGTGCCGACGAACAATCACAACTGTTCTCATAGTAATTATTATAGTAATTAAATTAATGGGCATATATATACACCCACAACTATTCGCCAGTACTCAGACGGACCTGTATAAATCAAGTTTCACGAGTCTGCCCACCAACCGGAGGAGTTGGAATATTTTTGCATCGAACATAATGGTCTAACAAATACGCTGCCCATGTAGCACGACCGTCTTTTGAGTGTCTTTTTAGAGTCTTGACCGAACACCTTTAAATCACTCAAAAGACGGTCGAACGGAAAATTCTTCGCACGCCTTATTTCGTTTCTAACACTTTTTGCCTTCTCTCTTAATCGCCATAGTTAACGAATTCATCATGTTTTCAAGGTTTATCTCAACGAAAGCACGCCTCCGCGAGGCGTATTCCATAAATCCCCCTTAGTTTGAGAAAACACAGTTTGAATGTGTTAAAAATTTAATGGACATCTATGCATTGTGGTAATTTTGTAGTAGATCTAAACACTACTTATTAGCAATATCAAAATACTCGAGATTGAACAACGAGCCCAGCTGTGATGAAAACAAAAAGGGAAGACTCACAATAGTCCGTGAAGGTTCGTTGGTTAGAAATTCCACTACGCCGAATGAAATATCCGACGGATACGATCCGGAATGTTACTCCTAAGAGATTTCTGCTGGGACAGATTTTTGGTTCCGTTGTTATTCATCCTCCGAAACTTGTACTAGAGTGACATAGAACGCAGAGAAAACGCACGGCTCACGACCTCGGAGGTAGATTTTGAAATATTGATTCTCGAATCAATCCATTAACTTGGTTCAAACATGGACTGTACAAATGAGTTGGATAAGTGCAAAAAGAGCGAACAATAGGAAGTATAGAGTGGAAAATACTACACAAAACGACACAGTTTTGTACCATAGCTACAAAGTGTACTTATAGGTACACTTCGCTGTTGTAAGGACACATATTTTCAGGAACTTTGGGAAGTTTCTTCAACAATCATGCATACAGTTCGCCCCAACAAGCTGTCCCTCTGAGATCGCTTATAAAGTAGCATTTCGCTTTTAGACGTGGCAAATATATTCAATACATGTAGTATATACTACACATGGTCGCTGAATAAACACAGTGAACACCCAATAAGCCATACGATGGGTCACTTGATTCAAGCTTAAGCCGTCAAACTTGATCTAATTCACCTCTGATGACGTTCGTATGACTGTGGTGATTGATGCTATAACCTGGAGTTATTAAGACACGCAATCAACATTGTGACCGCAGTTGTCTGTCTCAACTTGCTGTCTAGGATCAAGCAAAAAGACACGATAGGATGAGAGTAGTGCGATAAAAAAAGTGTTGTTTTCCCGATAAACGCAGTCGACGTGCGAGCAATAAAACGACACGAAAACACAAAGAAACGCTTGGCTCACGCGCTGCCAGAGTTATAGTTCCGAGTGCGCAGGGTATCTATCGTTATCCGTACTCGCTCGAAAGGAAGTTTTTAAGATCATATCAAAGTTCGCAAAAAGGGGCCAATGATAGTGAATAACTAAGGTCACTACGACTGGAAAAGAGTAGATGGTAAAAGGAATAGAGTAAAGTTTTGACATGTAAAAAAGTGCACTCTCTTACATGTAACTTCTAATATGTTAAAACATTGCAGTGGCTTAACTTCCGGGTGTTTTGTTAGTGAAGTGGACAAGTAGGTATGGGTTTGACCCTCGCCCACTAACAATCTAAAATGCCTTACCTGAGGTGCACTTGAAACGTAGTCCCAGTAGACAGCGAATTTAAAAAACAGTAAAATTTAAAAACTAACCGTATATTTCCAGCAACTTACGGAAATACGACAAATAGTTAACTCTAGCCTAGTCTGGGACCGACGATAACGGCCATGAGAAATGAGAAAAGAAGCGTGCGGCGGATTTCAGCACACCTGCGACACTCAAAAGCGTGCAAAGCGAAAAGTGCTTGGAACCTTCGAGTGTGTTAAACGACGTTCGAAAGGATCCAGTTTGAGCGACCTCGAGGAACGGGATAGCAGATGAGTCGTTAAGAAAGGAGCAAACATTGGCTGTGCGCAATGAGCTGCGCCTTTGAAAAAGACAGTACTGAGTTCGTATCAGGCCTCCTATAGTAGACATACACAGTATAATGCGTACAGAACAGACAAGCAAAAAAACACGGTTGCAGCCGGGACCCTTAGAGAAGCCACAAGTCTACTGGTCACTACATAGGGTTTATGTAGTTTCATATATACAGATGTGCTGAGCGCATATGTATGAGTTAAACTGTGATAGAAGTTGTGATAGTATATCCATGCTGGACAAATGAACCTTAACGGGCTTGACTACTGGATTACATCACTACAGTCCTTAGCCTTTCTTTTCCCCTTCACCTAGGAATCATCTATTTGTCACCTAATTTGCTACCCATTTGGATGATTTTAAGTGAATTTAGAACAGCACTGAAACAGCTGTTGTTTAAACCCTAATGTGACACAACATGTATTCTACAGGACAGCATAGCTCATATTTATATATCCTGTTCGTTTGGATATCTACAGTCTGAACATAGAACTTGTCATAACTTGTGTGACAAAACGTCTGTTGAAGCGACGTTCCAGTACGGAGCTTGAAATTAGATTAAAACTGAGATCATGAAAACCGGAAGATGGAGTGTAACTAGTACACGGCTCCACTGAAAATACGGTTATTTTTCTAATGATTTGAAATTGAGGTGGCCGAGGTCAAACAGGCCATAAGTTTGCGCCTACAATCGGCCGACCTAACATTGTTTAATAAAACTCACCGCGAACCAGGATAACAGTATACCGATTGGGTATCCATTTTCGAAGAAACTAGTGAGAAAACACTCACAACAATTTGATATGCTAATTAACAACAGCAAATTGGGCACAGCAGCAAACCTGAGGACGATGCGCTATTCGCAAAACAATTCAGTAACCTCCATTTTTTAAGAATGACGAAACTCTTAAATTTAATTATAAGCAGTCGACAACTTGAAAACCAGATACTATTAAAAGTTCGAGGTGTAAACTAACGTTTTTATAACGCCAAAGTTAGGTTACACACCACTTTTACGAAGGAGAAGAACATGGGTAGAATCACAGGCTTAAGTCCTGTTATCAGAACGGTATGCTGTCCGCTTCATAAGCACAAGCTCGATTGACACCTTAAACTCGTCCACAGCACTCTAAAAAGGCAGCGTCTCAACATGGCAGCATTACCTTTCGCAGCAATACAGGCTTTCCGTGAACTATTAAGAATTCACAAAGAATCCAAAGCTTTGTTGTCTGGATCCTGCCCTAGGACTGAGCCGAAAGCACCCGGACGACATCAGTTGAACACGACACGATGAACGTCAATTATTGAAGCATGAGTTGGGGGTTGATTCCTGCGGTGTTTACTAAGATCAGAACATCACATATCTATCGCACTGTTGTAACCGTTAGCAATAATGTAGTTTGTTTAAGAAAAATGCACCACCATTTCAAAGCGCTGATATAAGTAGAAAACCAGTGTTCCAACGAAAAGACATAATGTTAGCAAACTGTACAGGATCAATGTCGGTATAGACCACATGCTCTCACTAAGAACCCCAGTTGGCTTCAAAGTTGGACCCTCACACAGAGTCAAAATTTTGACAAAAGTGATGACCTTGAGGAGTTTAGAGGAAAGCACATTACTGTCGGTATCTAATTAATGAAGTGGATGCACTAACGGTCTCTAATTAGGCAATAATCAGCAGGGGCTCATCGAATTAGCAGAGGTTAATAAAATATGCCAAAGTTAACCACCGGGGAGTGGCTGACTCTGGAGGGGTTTCCTCGAAACACTTTACTTTACACAGCCGGAAAAACCAAATGAGGCGATGTTGAGGCACTTATCCATTGCAAACTAGCTTATTATACTTGTCAGGATAGGACCATGGATTTGCTCTGTGCACACTGTCAGAATAGAAACACACTGATCCGCTCGCGGTCTACAGGCCTATGTTTGATTCAGAGGACTAGATCTATCTAATCCAACAAGTAATTAAACATTTATGCAAAAAATATGGTGTCACGGGCATAGATGACCTTATCTACCCGTGTTTAATCCTGCAAATGGGCCAGCCACATAAGTACTTTATAGCCAAACATAAAAACTATCATATTAGATAGAAAGAGGAGCAAAAACCATTCGCGTTTGACCGTAGACTCACAACAAGCTAAGATGAATCGACATTGTCACGGTCTTTGCTCTGCTGAACTAGAATAGTAGGCACTAGTCTAAACTGTAAAATACGTTTGTTCCTCAGTGCATTTTGATCCGAAACAACGTCTACGCGGTTAAATTCCAGAGTATGACAGAAATTCTAACGGAGACATTCGGTAAGTCTAACAGGATCATCTAATGTGAGTATAAAGAAAAGTAACTGAACACACACGCCGTAGCTATCAAAGACGAGCTTAAATACGGACACGCAGGAACTTCGGAACATCTGTATTTTCTAAGAAGAAAAGAGGCTGTTAAGTCGTCTTACCTTCGGGGAACAATCGAGTGTGTCAATTCCATTAGTGAGATAGAGACTTCTGTGTTTCGATAATGCGTTAGGATCGCATAAGGAAACAAACGACCCAGAACGAATGTGAACACTATTTCGCACGACTGACGTATACCAGCATCAGTCGACCAGCAGCGTATCATCATTCGCGTTGGTGAAACGTCCTGCACAATGTGTACACACACCTCCAATAACCCCCTCTGACCCCTCATTTTCTTGCCCTTTTGGTTCTTGAGCGTGCGAGTAGTGTTATAGTATTCATAAACGAAGGTACGTACTATACAAGCCTAGGATACCTTAAGTAGATTGTAGATCGTGCAAATCCTCATGCCGTATTCAATGTGGCAGATGTCAGTCACAGTTTTGAACAGATGAAGAAGAGATAGGTATCACACACAGTATGAAGATGCAACTTCGAGGAATTATCGAGGAAACTAAAGAATACAAGAAAAATTCAGCACACCATGAAATATCTCTGTGGCATACCACGTTAAAAAGAACAAATCCAAGCAGAGAAGGTGTGCACCCAAAAAATGCGCAGTTTTATTTGCAAAAGGACAGCAGTTATGACGAATGACATGACACGTAGCAAACGTATGTGAATTCTGTTTAATGGTAGGTCTTACAATATGAAAATCGACTGAACAGTACACAAGTTACTGGCCGAATCCGTGTTTAGTGCACTAAAAATGGGTTTTCAAGGCGGGAGCCGGAGAAAGTGCAAATAGCAGGCTATCAGCATGACTGATGGCCACACAATAATTGTCGATACTTATGTTTAATTGTTACGCAACCATAACAGAGATAAAGAACACGAAATGGGACTAGATGTCGTAATTCTGAGAATTTGCTCTGTATAAAAATTCATAAGTCAGTCTTCAACCTGAAATAACTATCTGTAGAGTGTCTTTCCACTGAATTCATGGTGGTTACTTAACAATAGCCATTGGAAAATCTGTAATGTGAGAATGCGAAGTCATCAGTAAGGGACGCATTGTGAAGTATTTCAATGAAAAGGGACATGCTAGACTGACAATTTCAAGAAGATGGTCGAAGTAGTTGTCAATCATTAATAACTGGTGCTACGCATGCAAAACTTGCGACTGCTGTCCAAGCCTTCATCGATTACCAGGAGCATAAAAGTCAGGTAACCATAAGGCCAAAATTCTGCTCAACACAATATATGGGGAGAACACTAGAATGGGTAAATCAGAAGCCCAGATTGGAACACTCTGAAAGAAGGGGAATTATCACATTGTACCCGTGGACACCCAGTCCTGTCAACAGTACCACACAAAAGAGGCTGAACACTGAAACATGGGCCTGGTGAGACAGTAGGAGCCGCAACAATGAAGACGAATATTCCAGAGGCGAAATTATCAAGAGATAAAACAAAACAAGAATCAGAGGAGCTGTTAATAGCGTAAAAGAGGTAAGTAATTGAATGTGACACCGCCGTGTCAGATAATATTTAAGCAACGACATGGGTGGTCATGAAGTCTCCTATCGGATAGGCGGCACTCGCTAACATTACTCAACGCAACTGACAACGTCTAAATAAAGTGCGACCATTTTTTGGTCTGATTATGAATGCGAAGCCAAGATCTGTGTAATAAAAAATAAATGAAAATGTCACATGAGCTGATCACCCCAAAAAACGGGGTGAACACAGTAACGGTTTAAAAACTGAATAGATCAAGTAAAACCTGGTTCGTTGTTACAGCGTGTGCCAAAACCCATGAAAAGTTTACAATTTGGTGGCAATGCACAGATAAACACTGCTTCTCACCATTTTCTTATACTGATTGAGAGGAGCCACTGTTTAAAATAGGCCATACGGAATCCTTTCGGAAAATGAAAGATATGCTCAAACATTGTCTGATTAGTCGTACACAGCCCAACCCCTATTCCGTAGTCCTGCGGACAAAACCAGTTGGCACCAAGCCGTACGTAGACTCAGTGGAACTGGATAAATTTCAGTAAACACTGTCGAAAGTTGGGAAGACTTTATCATTAAACTCAGTGCTCAGTGTGTTTTTCTACACTTAGGAGAACTTTGCGTGTAGCTTTGAGGATTGGTTCTACAATTTATTTATGGAACTTCCACCATATTCTCCGTCGGTGTTACATTAAATTTTACCGTGAACTACACATACACCAAGTCTCTTGTTGACGATGTTTTTTTACTGAATAAAACTAGAAACGTTATCTGTAGTATCGAAATCAGACTTAATAGGTGATTTGGAAACCCAATATTTCTCTTTATGCCTTTCCTCACATTATTTTCGCACTGAGAAAGAGTATAGATCACCCAAGTGACAGAAGATTTAAACAGTTTCCATGAAATCTATAAGCAAGCCGTCATTTAATTTTCACGTGCATACTGTAGCGACTATAATAAATGATATTTTGATAGTCGCATTCATCTGTACATTTTCTATGATTTTGTACCTACTTTTGTTTTAGTCAAGTTACCCATTTTGTAACATCCGTCCCGGGGCTAAAAGCACAACTCGCTTCGTGCCTCGCTAGCTTGACGTGTCTCTCTGTACTCTCTATTTTCCAGGGTCGGTAATAATATACGAAGTCAACGCGCTGAGACTTGGTTTTTCACTGTCGACCGATTGTCGATAGTGATAACTGACAAGGTTTTATTTTTTTGGATCAGTTTCAACAATACTGCTTAAATTTCATGTCTTCTTAAGACAAATCGATACAACTTAGCCTCATTTGTACACACAGAAACAAATATTTCGATAGTTTTGTGGGATAAGTGCGATCAGGCAATGACGCTTTTGAAGAGTTTCACTTATAAAAATCGTCGGTTCGCCTTCCGTTCTCTTTGTGGAAAAGTAGTCCGCATCTGCGTTTTACCTTAATACTTCAGCAACAATTTGAAACCTAAAACTGCCTGTATCTTTTAGATCCCCTTGAGAAGTGCCCCTTTTGAAAGACCCCACGATTGAACTTCGATCCAAGAGGGTAAAGTAGTGAAATTAGTAGAATTTGCATTGCGAAAGACGTGATCATCAGCCAATGAAATATCGGTTTATCTCGGGTAGCTGTGCAGTAACAAATACGTATCATCTAAGAGAACACCGGAATAGATGGTGTTCTCTTAACCGCTATTCTTTAAGGCGATAGCAAATAACGGGGAAACCCGTTTAAAAAAATTTCCTGTTTAGTAGGCTAGAAATGGTGTTCGAAATGACAAGAATCACTTTTGAAAATGACCAACCAAGACCATATGAGAATAGGTCATTGACACGAACAATGTTGCAGTACATCTATCTGCTTCACACTAAAGTGGAAATTTTCGATACACCACTTTCACGCTAAGTTATCTGAATCTTTCCAGGTATATTATGTTATATAGAATATACCGACAGAATAAATCTTCGTACAGATTTTCACCAGAACAATGTCGATAAACCAACAACTGACGATACTTATCACTAACGCGCGGTTGACCATACTACCACAATATCAAAACGGACATATTGGCCAAACCCATAAAGCTCCTTAAAACTCTACTCTTAAGGTTGTATATCAAAAAGATATCATCCCCAATTTAAATGTATTATTTAATTATGCAATTCGGCCTGTGGACAAAACAAATACCACCACAACTCATTTTTAGCACTGAGCCGTAGTAATTACATTATCATTACTACCAGTGTATCTTCCATTGAAGGCTCATGCGAATTTTTCCTTCTGCACAGGTCCAGAATTGAGCACAAAGAATTCAAACATGAATTAACAATATTGGAGAATCAATCACTCTAAAAAACGGAACAAGAAAGGAGTATGGATTCTTCAGAACAGTCAAATGCTAACCAGATTAATGGAACACACGAGCCAGCGGAAATTCACGATATGATTACAGACAGCACAGAGTTGATTGTCGACAACCACAGCAATACAGAGCAGACATTATCACCGGAAGAAGAAAAGGGTGATTCACCATTTAAAACAGACAGTGATCCTGAGAAAATTCAGGAAAATACGGAAACGAAGTCAGAAGAAATGAGAGAATCCGAGGAAACTCTTACAAACCCTACAGGAATGACTGATAGGAATAATAATTATTCGAGTCAGACATCACCAACTGTGCAAAATTCCAGTGGAGGCGGACTTAATACAAATAGTCAACATACATTTGCCGATGCATTTGAGACTTCAGAGAAAGATACAATAAGCGTACACCTGTTAACTGAATGTGGGACTCGTCTTGAATTTACTTCTGTGCCCCGGAAGTACTACGCATCTGATTTGACAGTTTTAGTGGTTAGAGACACTGGACTGAAACATGATCAATTTAGAATACTACACAACGACGAACAAGTGAAGCCACTAAAACCGTTAGACGAGCTGGTAAATGAGCACGGGTTAGCCCAACTAAACCTTGAAGTAAAAAACATTGAAGAAAATTCAAAAAAACTATGTTTAGGAGCACGAACGATCACATTCAAATCAGGATTAACTATTGATGTCATTTGTCGGAAAGTGTTCGTTGCAGACACACCGTGCAGCCTTGAAGACGTTTTGGTTCTACATCAAGAAAAAGATGGGATGACAAAGAATCAGTATATTTCCATCAACTGGTTATCACCAAGTTATCACAAACCGTTTCTGGGTGGCTATCGGCACAAATTAAGTAACAATCGATATCACCATGCATGTGCTCAGACAAAACCTCTTGTGAGAAAAGTCCCAGAAGTGCTGGTGTACTCCAGAGACACACAAACATACAGAATGAAACACTTTGGTCAGACTACTGTAAACCACATGTCTACTCAGTTTCCCAAGCCCGGATTCTTCGTTTCCAGTCACAAAGATCAGCTTAAAGTTCCGGGTCGATACGAGACGGCAGACGAGTATTTGACAAGAATTCTAAGAGACGTAAGTTAATTGTCGAATCCCGTTTACATGTTTCTAACGCTATCGTTGGAAGTGAGCTTGCGCATACATCTGCGAATTAATGTCTAGTGTAAGGCTAACAGTTGTCACCAGTACTGGTTAACATCCGTACATTGGGTCACATATACAGATGGATAAAAAACAGTCCAAACCAATCTGTATTATCAAATACTGACCCATAGAGAGGCCAATAACGCAACAGAGAGGATGCTCTCGATCGTCGAAGTTTTGATCGTATGAGAACAATGACGCAACCCCATGGAACAATATGCAGCCGTAGTAATTAAAATCGTCACCATTGGAAACAATACATCGATGGCTATGAATTATGCCTAACTGTCATACAACCATGAAGAGAAAAAGCCGCGGCCAACAACGACATAGGGACTCAACTGCTGGAGACAGCTACTCCTACATTCAACATCAAGGTACGTACACCTTACAAACAACCGAGCTGTGTGTGAAAGTGAGGCTTTTTCAACTTTGTAACCGTACTTTCCTCGGTAATAGGAATAGGCAACACCATCGATAGCAAAATACCGGTAGTTGATATTGATGCCCAGACGTCATAGTGCAAAACGCGTAGTGCTGTAAATTAAAGACGCTACCAGTACAATCAACAGCGTTCACGTGGCACCTAGACTGAAAAGTAAGCGGGCTGAAGTGGTAGTTTGAACATGCAAGCAGGAACCTGATGTCCCAGACGACGGGTCTGACCGGGACCATATGCCACATCAGTGAGCTTATTTAAGTCTTTTACTAGTAGATAAAATAAATAGCAACAAGATAAAATGAACACAGTGAGCCACGTTTTGTTGGAATAACACTTCAGTCATGATGTTGCGGACGAGGCAGATTTGTATGCCTTACGCTGTTAAGTGGAAGTCACTCAAGGTCAATAAAAAATTGCACACAATCAGACGCAAAACCTCAATTAAAGAGACATCAGTCAGTTACGTTTGTAACTTTCTCATTGTGTGTTTGGTTCTTGAGTTGCCCGAGTATAAACATTGCAAAATATTGGTGCTGCTTTTAGCATGAATTGTCGGACCTGAGTAAACCTGAAACTCGATAAGAGATAACCCACAGAATCCTGGCTATTTCAGGTAACTGTATGGAATGTTGGTTTCAACAGATCACCGCACTACTTTCCAGTAAGTTCCAGTTACGCATTTTCTGGCACGATATCCATTTCAACGTCACGCTGACCAGCTTGAACTCACTATGTGGAAATGAATGCTATATCAGAAGAAAGGTAATTATGCGACTGGTAGATTGGGTCCGCCTCAGAGCACTGGTTTACACGGTTGACAAACTAGACAGGGTCTAGTTTAAAGTCAGAAATCAGTAGTGAAAACATAGATATTTTAGAACCAATGGAGATCAGTGAACATACAAATTATTGGGATCGCGGGCCAGATAACATCGGCCGGTTAGTCGGTGGCCATCACGTCAGTTTTAGACAGCAGGCTAACGACCTTTGACCTAGACAACAGACACCCTTCTAATAGGATAGCTAACACTTCATTCTAGCCGACAGATATAGACAAATGATAACGACTACGAATGTAATAAAGGTACGTAGAAAACATGATATTAAAGTTAATTCCCGAAATTTATAGTTGACAATAATGTCATTGGAAAGCAACACGCTCTTCTCATCTTTGACTTCTTTTGACAGGTCATCACAATACAGAAGTACACGAGACGTTGGTTGGCCAAACGACGTGTAAACAAGCTTAGACAATTACGAGACGCGTACCTGGAGTGGGAACGTCAACATGAAGAAAGTTTGAAAAATGATAAGGAAGCACAAGCGAAACATGACTTTGAACGTAGACTACATCCGAGGACGCAAGCTGACTTCGATCGTCTTTTTAACGCCCTTGAACAATGGAAGCGAGAGGAGATAGCGAAGATAAACGCCCAGTCTTTAACATCGGCCGAACGAAAGGCGGCCCTTGCTTTGTTGTTAGACGAGGAGGCCGAGCTAATAGCCGCGATTGGTCGACACCAGCTATGCGCATCACAAAAAGGCAACGAACGAGCACAACTAAACCTACTGAAGAAGGCTGCAGCCCCCATTCGCTGGACTTCATCAATCAACGGTCGTCAGTTGGAAGTAGAAACACCACAAACACTTCGAGGAAAGGAATTGTTGGACATACTCATCTCACTACGCCTGGATTGTTTGACACAGGAGGAACGGCTGGATGTGCTCCTGGTCGCCAAGCGAACAGTAGGGCAGTACCAGTATAAGATATCCAAAGAGATTGCTGGCTTAATCGACCGAGAGGCGGAGCTGATTGTGAGAGGCATCCGCGCAGAACAGCTTAAAGGTCTGAGACGACGAATCAATAATCAGTTCATCAAATTCGCCGAGATGCCAGAAGTGAACCCGGAAATAGCAAACTATATCAGTGTTCCAACAGGATCGAGAGAGAAAGTTTCTGAATCACTAAAAGGGGATGTACATTATTGTCTGTCATGTGATAGATATTTAAGAAACACAGCTTTTTCACTGGGTGCCAGAGCGAACCGATTGGCTCCATGTACGTCATGTCTCCGATTAGACAACCGGGCTCGGAAACGGTCAGACTTGGACCCATACCAAAGAATACTGTGTGAACTCAGAAGAAAAGAAATGGAACTTGTGGAAGTGGCTCGCGAACAGGCCAAGGCTGATGCTCAAGAAGCAGAGCTGGCACGTCTGGAACAAAGTGAACCACGGCAACCGGAAACCATAATAAAAACGGACGGAACAGATTCAAACGTTCCCAACAGCAACCCGTTCCCATTCCTGGTTAACAAAGAAGACATTCGATTTTTGGTGGACGACATATGGGAGCGCCGATCAATTTTGTCTGGATGGTTAGATATTAATGATTTAGTGTTGGCTCGGTGGCGCTTGAATGAGCCATGGTCACCGTGGAATACGATTGTTGTGACAAGGGAGGAAGCCGAGGCGCACGAGAAGTTGAGGAAATTCCCACTAGAATTAGCCTATGCAGATGCGATGCTGAATATGGTGAACGAACGTTTGGTTATGGGCCGAAACGCGTTCCCTCGTCTACACAAAAATGGTATCAAAATGGCTTATGAACAAGAATTTGCGGTCCAACGCATGCAGAAACCGGAAGCCACACAGGAATGGTTACAGGAAAAACGACAGAGGCTACCACCACTGGTGGAGCACCATACTTTATTGGGAGCGTCAGCAGAACGGCATCGTCCTGTCTATCAGCCACCGGAGTATGTACTACCTGCAATTCGAAGTGGGAAAACTCTGCAAGAGGTTGAGCACCCTGGCTAGTGAAATGAGCAGAGAGGATTAAGACGAAATTGCGAGGATTCATGAAGATCGAACTACAAGTACAGGTTTTCTTTAAAAATGTGTCTTATAATCAAATGGACTACATACCCATGATTAGTCTGAGGTGTGGTGCAGACAATATTGTCAACAACGAGACACACCTGAGAACACGTTGGCGTTATAACGACGTTATGGAAAAGTGAAAACAGATTACCAGCAAAGAAACGCACGTTGACCAATTTGAGAAAAGAAATGAACACATGAAAATCCTAAACGACCTAGTCATGGGGAACGGTTCAACCAACTAATTTAAGCTATTCGTGAAATGTAACATAGGGGCCTAAGAAAACCTAATGTGAGATTTATTTCGACAACTCAGGATTCTATATAAGATGTCTTGTAGAACTGCCGCTCGGCCCCAGGAGACATAAATAAAATAATTTTACACTCATCAGCATCAGAACGTGCGACAAGCATAAAAACCAAACCAGACATTGAACGAAATGATAAACGCACAGACCAATGCGAATTGTGAATGACAGTCACGACTGAAATCGTCCCAATCAATAATAGTTAATTGTTTTTGAGTGCATGTAACAGGTTGCTAGCGACCGACTGACAGAGATTTACTTCAAAATTTATGAGAACTCATCAAGACGGTGAGCGATGCAATAACAGCTTTCCAACTCATGTTTGAAGGAAGGCACGATAAACCATCTTCATCGGTTGTCACTCACTGGCTCCTGCCTCAATGCATCTCTTAACCACTTTGGGATGCGTTACTGTGTCTTAACTAAGCTTTCCATCTGTTTTATTGATGTAAGTGCTTCCTTAACGGCCGAAAGCTGATAGGCAGTGTATGGCAGATAACACGGAGGTTCGTATTTTGACCCAGAATATAAGCAGCCATGCGGTTAACGAAAGTAAAACCAGGTTTGTTGCATTATAAGCGTGTTTTATTTCCCCGACAGCGTAGAGCAGTGCATAAAACACATGATCGATGCGAACTGAACGACCATGATACTATGAAGTGAATATCTACACAATACAAAGTGAATAACACAGCGCACAATAAAGTTAAAACAATGAAAACATGAGCGACCAAAATTAGATGAAGTGTTTGAGGGTGACCGGGCGACGAACTGCATTGGAATAGCCTTCTCTAAAACGGTAGTAAACCTCTTGGTTTAGCAGAGAACTGCGTTCAGCTGGAATTTCCTCTAGAATGCGGTAAAACAATGAAAAGCGATGCGAGAAATAGAGTATACCTTTTGGTTTTATCTTCAGTGTTTCAGTTTTGCAACTTTCTTCGATGAGTCTGCCGAAAAAGTCCTTTTTACCCTGAACGGATAAAAAGAATGGAGGACCAGTAAAATGACTACGTATAACGATTAAGGAAGCACAGAAAAGCTAGCGATCATTCTGAGACAAAATTTATGAATATTCACGTTCCACTCTAAATTGAGGTCGATTTGACGCGTGATCAACGTCATCATCATCACCATGGACAGCATTACGTTAGTGGCTCACATCGCGGACTAACTTCTAGACGGTCACAAAAAAGAAACAAGCCTTAAGCAGGAAGCAAACTAAACAGAATGGATCTACATAAATGCCTGACCAAATTCAACCATTACGGATGCAACGGTTGGTGATCCAATGAACAACAACTTCGTCTGTAACGTGAATGATTGTTGGCTCCATACCTATTGCTACCTGACGAGTCTGAACAAAGAAAAAGCTGGTCACGGGGTATCAGTTTCAGAGCAATTATCTTGAAACATCACAGCACGGGTGGAATTGGAACAAAAAAATGTAGAACAAGGACAATAGTGAAAGATTAGCCGCTGTAGTTGGGAGGTTTTTGTGGTTCAGAATGGACAGCCAAACGTTGAACGACACTTAAAATCAGCTAGAGATTCATCACAACAGCAATCGAAAGGTGGAATTCTCCCTCAAAATGGTACCTTTGAACTCTGGGGCTTTTGTGACGGTTGGATCGGAGGTTGATGGGATGGTGTGGGCAGTGGCACGTCACCAGATTTGAATTTGGCCTGCGTCGCACTGGGCTTTACAAGCTCTCCGATGTGCATACTGCGTTTAGATCGGCGCATCTGTTCAAGACTGAGTTCGCGAGTTATTAGCTGCTTGGTCGTGTGTGGAATAGACTTCAATTTGGAAGAGATGGATCCAAGGCCAATAACTGTGTCCAAGGCTCTGAGATATAAAGTTGGGGAAGGGCTTTGAGAGCAATCTATCTGAACTGAAAATTTATTTTGGTAAGACTATGCAAAATAACAAGCGTTACACCGATTATAGCTGGCCGAGTCTGTACATGTGTTTGAACGTCACACGTGAACACACGTTGTAAAGTGCCAGTTAAGCATATTTATCCTTACGAGAGAGAATGATGTACGAAAGCACCGAGGGAAGGAAAAACGGACTAAGTTTCGGTCTCTCAGCTGCTGCCAGTAAACAAAAGCCGTCGATTTTGCTCGAGCAAATATACAGCGAAAATGTTCCGTTAGAAGCTTCCCGCTGGGAATTTTAAAAATTGTTTGTTGGTGAAAAACCACCATCTTTTTTGGAACACCTTAAGAGTGGAGGCAGAAGGTTTAGGTGATCCACTAGCTTTAAACATTCATGTGCCGCATCACACTACGATGTGCTGGCATAGAAACCCCCAGTGGTCGTCCACGTTCTAGTGAGAATGCTGACGGGAGAAAAGTTAGCAAGGGAGTAAAGCTGTCAAACCGCATCACCACAGTACTATAACGCACACCAGTCTAAAGACAGACTGAAGCCCAACTCAAGGTCATGAAATAAACACATCTAAGAAAGGAGGGATGAATAAACGAAAACAAGTGAACGATGCAGATCTAGATGTGAAACGAAAACGACAGAAAGAAACGAAACGTTTATCAGTTTTGTGATGCTTCAGATTTCGGAATTTTTAATGTTAATATAGTATGGAACCGTGTTTTTGCGGTTGGATGAAAGAAACGCGAGCGCGTTATTCACTGTTAGCCTGTAGATTAGAGGAGTTGACTAAGGGATACAACACTTCGGTTAAACGGTAATACACCTGTCTTGATGACCTCTCGTAACACAATTGTGATGAAATGTTTCAAGTTAGCACTCTCCGAAACAGTGATTAGGCATAACAATTCAGACAAACGTTTGGAGACAAATAGCTAGAACCAAGACCAAGTGACTGATAATATGGACGAAATGGAAATGAGAACTAAATTGAATTATAAAATCCCCAAAACAAGCATTGCAGTCGCAATCTGTGAACGAATACCAATTCACCGTCTGACGCACCTGAAGAGAGGCGGTGTTGACTGTGCAAAATGCACTCGATAAGTAATAAACTCAAACTTATACTGAACTGTCAGTGGCCTTCAGCTTCTAATCAACATTTCACAACCAGTTAATTCCAGGTCGGACACAACGATTAGACACAGCAGATCGGATGTTTTAACCCATGAATTTCTTCGCTATCCAGGTAATGGTCATGATCACATTGCATACTATACAAACAAATTTACCATTGATTGACATCCTAGCCTGTCATTTAAGAGAATCGATCATATGTATCCGTAACTCCTGGTGCCTATGAACGCCCAAGCTGATTTTGACCCCAGGCACGAACATTGAATGCTCATTTTAATGGGGTATGTTCATGCTGTGGAATGAGCTCGATAGGCCACGTTTCTCTGAACCAAAGTGAAAATATGGAGTAAACGATCAGTAGGTGCCTATAGAAACGATGCAGGAAATATGCAAGCTGTGCGGTACCACTCACAGGTACTGAACAAGTAACCATTATCTAAACGGGTTATGAGACCGAAGAAAAACAGCGTACCAAAAGGATACCAGCTGTTACCTGGTAATCTGAGTCACAAATAAAGCATCGAAAGCTAGCTGAATAGATATTTTGTTTCTCCAACGTCAGGCTATTTCCAACGATTCATAGAATGGTCATTATATTGAGACGACTCACGGTTCGAGTTGGAACTCCACTTCACCGGTCTCCGTATTCCTTTCTGGTGTCCAGCTTAGTCCCAAATTGAGCATCACATGTACAAGGCTTCCAAGGTTTACCTGCTCTTGTTGACTATAAAGTTGGGCATTGAGAGGACGCAAACTAGAGCACATCAGCGACAAAAGTGTGACAGCCGCTGGAGCCACATCGAGCAAGAAGGTGCGCCGTGGTAAAAAACTGTTGAAGAATTAAAAACGAGTTTAAAAAAATACCATACAAATCAAATGGGGACAGTGACAATACGGATGTTTATGCACTAATCCCACGACTTGAGGTGATCCTTCAGTCCTCCTCCTCATCATCATCACAACGGCCATGAGCCTGATCAGAAGGTATTGTGGCTTGGGCCGCCGCTCACCTCAACAGTGACGTGGAATATCCTAGAAGACTTTACTAGGACGGTTGAAAATTAATAAAAGGCTGAGCGGAAGGACTAGAAATGATGTGGATACAGGTACGCCATCGACAACGGCAAACAGCCGGCTCAGATAGCGCTTCTAGCCAGTGATTTGAGCGACCACGGGGACCTCAGCCAGGCCTTCATATTTCGTGACGACGTTGCTTGAGAGCCACACCGTTTCACTTGGTTGTTGGTGGTCTCAGTATATAATGCTGGGTACGGTAAACGATGAGATCACATCGCAAGTTGTGCAACGTGAGTAGTTGTCCAACTGATCGTGCATTCTGAACGTTACGGGATACGTGCAGACGAACAGCTGTGTCGCTCACGCGATCAGTCCCACTTAATGTGTCAAACATAGCTTATTCACTGAACACGACTCGGTAAAAATACGAGATGGAATGACGCCAGCTTCTGGCAATGCGACTGAGTACGTATGGCAGAATAAATCATGGACATAAACAAGTTTTATTTAAAGTAACAGGTACCATCAAAAGCTCAAAACGTTAGCCAACTTGTACTTGAAGCTAAGTAACTGACGGGGAAGTCTAAAATTTCTCGAAAAACATTCTACTTGCCTTATAAAGGGCCAAAACAGTACTGTTATAATTAAATTCAAAATTCCGCGCGGAACTGTGATTCTCCGTTTTTCAGGGACGTGCTCGACCTTTCATTACAATTTTTAGGCAACCCGCTTACAATCTTGTTTTGTGGTTGGTGCCTCGTTGTATTATCTTCACTCTTGATCAGTCCGGTTTTGACTTTGCTTTCTTATTGGCCACAGACTCCATAAATACGAACGAGTTTGTGACCATGTTGACTTCGGATGGAGCAATTAAGTAAAGCTTTGTTGAAGACCAGTCTTCTTTCTCTCTTTGTGTGCTATCCTTCAGTAGTATGGGTTGTCTGGGGGGTTTCGAAGTGATTGCGTACAATCCTGTTGTTTGTTATTCATTGTTTACCATCCGTTGTTCAGTTATCTGCCCTGCAGCTACCTGTTGTTGGTATCCGTTATAGTCAACTGACGCGTTCACAGACCGCCACCTGGATGAGGATGTAGAAATCATATTTTCAAACTTCGTCAAATTCTGGAGCAGCATCATGTATGCCACCAGCCAACAATCGCCGTATTCCTCGACCACAAAGGTGCGTTCGATTCGGTGGATCGATCAACACTTTCAGAATCCTCTGAACGCAGGGTATACCGACCAAGTATGTGAATATACTGTCGGCACTTTATTCTCATACTTCAGCTCAGGTTGGGGTTTACGGTGAACTGCCTGACAGTTTCCGCACCAAGAGATGCGTATGCCAAGGTTGTCTAATTTCACTATTTTTGATCACTTTTGTCATAGACGAAATAATGGGTGATTGTCTCCGGCACTCACAAGATGCCGATGTGGACCTCCTAACCGGTGGAAGGTTGACTGATATTGATTATGCTGAAAATAAGGTGTTGCTGTTTGGCACTTGCCAAGTAGCACAAACAACGCTAGAGGCTATTTCGCGTTCTGCTAAATACTTTGGAATGTGCTTTGCAGTCTCAAAATGCAAAGTGCGTCTGAGGGATTAAGGTGAATACGTAGATTTATTGTTGGATAATGAAGTCATGGAAGTTGTTGACCGGTTTGTGTACCTAGAAATCTGCATCAGCGGCGACGGAGGTGTAGGGAGTGAAACAGAAGCGCGTATGTCCAAGGCTAGAGTAGTATTCGCCAATCTAGCATACCTCTGAAGACAGACAGGTATCTCTCTGACGCTTCAAAGACGACAGTAAGTGGTGTGTTAATTTACGGCAGCGAAACTTGGCGGGTCGGTGGAGGACGTGAACCGTACTCAGGCATTTGACCACCGGCGTTTGCGTTCGATCGCTCGTATTGGGTGGCACCAACGAGTAAGTAACCAAGAGGCTAGAAAGCGGGTATTTGGTAGTGATTGTCAAACGATTTCTTCTGTTCATTCCTTACATTTTGCACAGACTTAGATGATAAGGGTGCCAGTCAGTCGTCTACCACACCGAGCACTCTTTGCCGATGCTGCGGCCGACTGGCGTAAGGTGTGAGGTGAACAGATTATGACCTAGCGTAGAGAAACGAAATTGTTCACGTAGGAACTGGTCACTGCAGAGCGCGTTCACCTCTAGAGCTAGGGCCCTCGCAACCCACAGAGTCGGTGGCTGGAGACGTTATGTTAGATGGTGGCTAATCGAGCTCAGTGGCGTGAATGTTGTCGTTGTGTGATTGAGTTGTCTGTGAAGTAAGTGCATTTGATGATGCAGGGAAGTGAAAGCCGTTAGGAAGCTGTCTTGCTGATAACGCCTTACTTTCACCTACAGCTTGGTTGTTTGTTCGCAAGGTATAGGCACCTTGGTGTTGAATGATTGGAAATAGACGTAGGTATCTTCTTTCCTCTTTCTCACCGTACATGGTTTCATTTTTTCGTGGTTGTGTGGCAATTAAGCATCCGTATGAACCGCTGATGTATTGCTGTCTATGAGGATGATGCTACCCAGTTAGAACAACAATTAAGCAAACAACGCACGCACAAAGTAATTAACAAAACTCACCGAATGCTACTCTGTGCCCGCGTCTCATCCTTTAAGGGTTCACTACACTCCCCGTGTGATGGTGTGTTCCATTGGTTGGCCAGCAACTGGTCTAAAATGGCCGTGCACTGGGTTTTAGTTGTGTTCGCGGTTGAATAGGCTGTTGGCCAGTGCAGACCACCCGATTTCGAGTCGACACCCTGGATGCCAGTAGGAGTGGCCAACGCCAGATGAAACCAGCCAGGGAGCCATGTAGGATAGCGTAGCAAGCTATAGTCTGTGTGAGAATGAATATGCTTGAATAATCGATCGTGAAAGCCAAACCAGTTAGAGGCCTCCCGAGCCTGTTGAAAAGTAAAATCGATAGCAAACATCCGTGTAACAACATAAAGTACATAGACAGGCGCCTTCCGTACTAAACAACCATCATCATGAGCAACAACATTGCATTGGCGGTTGATGTCAATGAATTTATGGCTATATAACTGTGGGACAAAGATAAGAGAAAAGCCCTTGTTGAGGAACAAGAGAGAAGGGCATTGAACTTAATTTATAAATTCCAATATCTCAAATTCACACTAAGTCACAGAACACGAAATGATCGGTACAATGGCACTCTTTAGATCTGACTATAAATTTTTTTAAAATGAATTCTACCAGCGACAGCATTCGATAAACTTCACACTGAGTCCTCTCAGAAAGGTAAACGATCAGTAGATCTTGTACGCGCTAAAGAGTATAACATCTGTATTCCATTTGTAATGAAGCTTACAGACGGAAGATCTACAATACAGGGTAGACTGTTCACTAGCGATACGTGTTTGGTGTACAGGATGTGATTGAGACTGTTATTCCACAAGTCCAAAGCAGGACAACCCGAGTAAATTATTCACCAGTTTCAGTGTTCAGTTGTACCCATGAGTATTATTGCTCAGACTCCCGCTGGTAGTGGCAATAGTTTACGAAGTACCCGGGTAACAAATAAGTACATATGCATGGAGGAGAGAAGAGAAAAAAGGAGAGAGAAACAATGGAGCTTGAAGAAAAAAAGGACAAGCAGCCAAGGAGATACAGGTTCACCGCTGACTGCGACACTATCATATTTGAGTGTTTCCGGCCAGCGACGTGGATGACCTCGAGCTCCACAAACGAACAGACTATACCTTCTAGAATTACTCCGCTGGATGGTCAAGGCCTTTTAAGCCGAAGTAATGACGTCATCTCCTGACTGCCTTGTAGTGTTCTCCAACCCAAAGTACCCAAACTGAACAATACGTGGTATGGCAGACGCTCCATCGGCATAGAGAGTAAGCGACCCAATTAGAAGGGACTGTGAATTGTCAATATATCGGTTATCAGTCGCAAACATGCACATATGATGACGAATCGTTGCATTGCTCACAACTAGCGGAGACAATGGCGGTCGTCGACAGGTACCTTTCGCACGAATTGGCTAGGTCTTAGCGTACACATGCATAATAGACTTAGCAAGTAAACAACCAACGGACTCCCTGTAATAGCGAAAACGACGCCAGTGCTAACTCAACTTTGTAGGAACAATAAACTTTGAAGGCGCGAAGTGCATACCATATGGACTAGCCAAATCAGTTAATCGGCCCAGCACATACTGCATGTTCTTTGTACTTTATGCTTGCCAGAGCAGCTTGATGACCGATTCGTCAGAGAGTGCGGACAGTGAAGGTGTCAATGTTTATCAGTTGTCTTAGCTTCAGAAAATAACTACAACCCGAGGGCACAGGAACTGAAGAAAACTTGAAAGGCAAAACAGGAGAAAATCATAATGGATGAACAGTGTCACTGTTGGGAAAGCGATAACTTCTGCGGAAGGTGGCTGACTTGAGTCTCTGATACAAAAGTCTGAGCTGCTAGACAACAGGAAACAGGATCTTCTTGGAGAACCCTACCTGGAGCCAACTACTCGACAGTCTGACTTAATTGGCAACGAGAGGCTTGTTTAGTCCGAGGTCGCAATGAATGGGACACTGTCTGATTCTGAGCACTGATGCGCGCAGTGGAGGTATTTGAAGTTACATCATGCTTTTAGGTTAGGCCGAGTGTTTTCCAACCGTGATAGGTAATATGCCGGCGATTACAGCCAGTCCGTAGGCGATCAGTGTACTCCTTGTTTGGGGGTACTTTTTCTAACCCTCTTCTCGCTTAGTCGGAAGGTAACAGTGCCGTAATTATAAAAAAAGTCTTGCTGTAAGTTCATAAGATCGTGCCCCACTACCTCAGCACTTTGACGCGGATAGTAGTGTGACATACAACCCTATGAATGCATTCGCCTTTCGTCTGACTACTCCCCTTTGGCTCGTCCATTAAAGTCAAACCTAGAAGAATCGAAGTTTTGGTCGACATAGCCCTCTGGATTGATATAGTGCACGAGCCTGACTACCATGTTAAGGTGGCAGAATAAGTCAGGGCTAGTTGTAGGACTAGATAAAACATGCTCAACAACAGACAGGCGTTCCATTCCTAGATCCTCGGAACCTCCCGGTGCTTCATCTAGAACCTCGTCCACCAAACATTTCAAAAGAGGAGGAGACTGAACACTCTTGTCGAATGTCACTTGAAGTGGATAGACCTCAAGATAGTTGCCCACAAATGTGCATTGTGCACTCGGGGCGAGCATACAAGAGTTTCAATAAATTGATACGGTTCTCCGGGGCTCACTTCAGATGAGGAATTCCTAGTGTGTGTGTCAGGCAACGGAGTCAAATGCAGATTGCCGGCAGAGGAAAGGAGTCCGATGCTCCAGTGTCAGCTAAAAGGTGATGACATGACACGCGACCAAGCCGGGAATGCGCACCTCTTTTATCTGGTTATTATGAAACCCGTGAGCACCTTGAAGACGACAGAGACAAGGCTGACACCTTTGTGATTGTCGCATGACGTCCTGGAGCCCTTTTTGAGAGGGGGGTTAATGCTGATAAGTACCACTCATGAGGCACGTCTACAGTCTCCCACATGGAAAAAGGAGTGTGGTCAGTACAGGCAACAATCTCCCAACCTCATCTTTGAAAGGAGCAGGAAAAGGGTCTGGGTCTGCATCCTGGACTTTATCAGGTCGCAATAATTTAAGTTCCAAGATCTTTTCTGTTCTTGACAGGGGATCGTGGGGAACTTCGTAAATACACATCTATAACTAAGTGAGCTGAAACAGGTGAATAATTTTTCGAAGTTCTCAGTCCATTTGTCACGACGCCGCGATGATGTAAAAATTCGCGAATAACCTTCGTCACATATAGTCCCAATAAAACCTAGCAGATGGTCAGTGTAACCAAGAATCACGGAAAGCAGCAACCGGCTATCTTCTGAGGATGTCTTCTCCAACTTTCCGGCTAGCTCGGACACGTCAGCCTCACGGTCCTCACACAAACTCTTCGCAAGATTGTGTTTCAATTCACAGCGGTCTTTGCCTTATTCGGGATCAGCGGGATCAGTCAACGTTTTTTTTCCTAAGTTCTGCTGAATCAGCAGAAGTCCAGTTCTGTCGTGTCTAAAGTACTCCTTCGGAACAGATCAATTGGTAAGATTTGTGCTCAACACTCGTTCGAATCATTTCACCGTTGTGACCCGAACAGTTTCGCTTTCGGTATTATCTGACAGGTGGTTCGTGTATCCTTGTCGTTCAAATTCCAACTGAGTACAATAAAACAAAGCAGACTTGAACAACGGCATGATCTAAACCAAGGTGGTAACTCCGAAACCAACGGTAATCGATTAGCGATAGTTGACGACAATATGATGAATTCGCATCCAGGATCGATTTTGGTCACCAAAGTAAGCAGTGGATTTGTTCTAAGCTACATCGGGCCGTGTTACTGGTACCGAAATTCTTTCGACTATATTGAACAATACGGTGATGGTCACGGTCACTTGTAGGACGTCCAGGGTGTTTGATCCAACTCATTTCTTCCTTATTTGGAAGACAGCAGTGTCCTGCGGCATGCCCATGTGATCACGCTTCATTAACTAAGCACCCCTACGCAATCAACAGTGCGGTGTACAACCCTGAGTATAAATCCTTTTGTTTGAATGCTCTCCTTTGGCTTGTCTGACATGGTTGTATTTGATGCGACCAAAGTCCTAGCTCGCACAGTTCTCCGGAAAGACCAAGTCATTGAAGTAGTGGAATTGGTATTCGATATAGAGCTGTTTATCTTGCTTGAAGTTTGTAGTTTATCGCACTCCAAGTTCAGTAGCGACACTTGTTGATATAGGCCAGAAAGTGGTTTAAGAGAACATTAAAATGATCGGAGTGGTCTTTTACCATATAACTGTTGCTGAAGAGCAGTAACTCGAAACCTGTAAGTCACGCAACAATGGAATTCATATGTGTGAAAGAAAAGATAATAACGCAAACTCACTGATGTCTAACGACTGGCACATCTGGTTATTTGGCTGTTAAAGCACGACGCGAACTAGTCTTTTGACGTCAGAGACGTCCGAAGTTGGCCGAAAATGCCTCAGTCCTATACATAGATGCTCCAAGTTCATTTCCCATACACCCGTCATTCACGGTGTAAATTCCTGGGTATACGAACTAGTCAACAATCTCTAGAACCTTAGTGTCCAGATTGAGACAAACGTCCACAAAATCTTGCGGCAGGAATTTACGCATGGAAGCCCCAAAGCGTGTCCAATACGTCTAGGCTGCAAAAGAACAGTGCTTTGTTGGCAGCATAACCCAAATCGATAAGTTTCCCGTCAGGTAGGACTATAGCGCTTCGACTTTGTGTACGTTGTTGACAATCCGCAAATAGTTTGACCAGAACGAAAATATGCAAGAATGGAAGACGTGGACAGCCATGCGGGACAGCTTTTGTGTGAACTGCACTTAACAACTTGTATACCCCAGTCTAAGCTAAGACACTTGAGTAGAACATCGAAACTAAGTTGAATTACATCGTCGGCACTCTCTACGACTGAAAAATTCCAAAACAACTGATCATGATCAAGTACACCATTGTAAAACAAACAATGCAACGGTTGTTGGCTGACGTTACGTACGACCCTGGCCACGGACTTGACGAGAAGTAAAATCTGACTCATACGTTCCCATCCAGGGCAGAAAACCAGTTGCACTCCATCAGTATCTGAATACCAGACTACACTGAGTCGAGAAAGTACGATGGACACCAAAACGCCCATTGACGAGAGTTAAGCTAACTTCCGTGAAGTTTCTATAGACGTTCTCACCTCATTGTTTAAATAGGGGGACTGTAGTAGAATAAACACAATTAGTTGGGAAGTCCTCGGCAGTTCTCACTAGTCAGAACGCCTTCTTTCAATACTGCCTGTATAAGGCAGTATGCATAAACAATTCTGACATGTTTGAAAGCTATGACGCCAACTTCCAGCTTAGTTTGAGGGGGAGATTCTAAGATATATCAAGGAATAACCAAGCAAATCAGAGGAAACAAAGCGGAGACAAATTTGACTCGCTTTTCGAAGAGCTCCCCAAAAGAGCCGACATTCTTGAGAAATTATGAGAGTTATATACAGTACCTCTTTCATTATCATCGTCATCATCACCACAGACAGCAATACATCAGTGATTCACGCCTGACTGCCACAAAATCACGAAAAAAAAACGATGAAACAGTAAGGAAGAGGACGTAACTAAGATGCGATGGACAAAGTTCTGGAAGGTGCGCTTGAGGAACCCAGTAAGCTTGGCGTTGACCTTCATCCTGGCTCTAGGTCGACCGACATGGAGTATTCTTACTTAGCCTTTCTGCAAAAGAAACGCAGACCATGTTGGCTTGTACGGAATCCGCTTCGCAAGTTCAAAGCGCAAAGTGCTTCTTCAAGACTGGGAAATCCCACTTATTTCTTCATTGAAAGTAATCCGTTCGAGATTGCGGATAATTTCACATATCCGGGTAACACCACCGCGCCACCTAGTAATATTGCTGATGAGATATCAGTAGGGGCAGCAAAGGCACCAGGTGCTATTGCCAAACTACCTCATCTATGGCATCGAGAAGACGTTCGGCTGTCGCCGAAAGAAAGAGTACAAAATGTTTGTATACATTCTGTTCTGGTCTGTAGTTCGCAAAGTGACTTGTTCGCAACGAAGATATAACCAGGCTTGTGTTTGACCATCGTTGTCTCCGCTAATTAGCCCACATTAAGTAGACTGATCGCGTGAGCAATACGGCCGTTCGCCGGTGCGTATTGCGGGACCCTCGGGATGCACGATCGATTGGTCAACTAACCACGTTGCACAGCCTTTGATGGTAGGGTAACGTACTCCGCATGTCAACTGAGGGGTATAAGTTGAAACCACCAACAGTTGGATGAAACCACCTGACAATCACGCAACAACGTGGGCACGAAACTCGAAAACCCTGAGTGTCCCGTTAAGCATAGTGAGTGTATGTTGCTTGCCTGGTTGAGGTCCTCGTGATCACTCAAGTCGCTGGCTAGAAACGCTATCCGCGATGGCTGTGTGTCGCAGTCAGTGACGTGTCTCCGTTCATACCACTTATATAGTTCTTCTGCTTGGTATTTTGTTACTTCTAAATCTTCTTAGTGAGATTTTGCTCTTCTAGGATATTCCATGTCATTGTTGAGGTGAGTGCCGGCCCCAGCCACAGCACCTTCTGGTCAGGCTCAAGGTCGTTGTGATGATGGTGATGACCGGAAGGCCGTTAAAGTCTTCTACCCTGAGGCCAAATTTCGCAGCCAGAAAATAACAAAGCCCTCACTGTCGTCTTATACATGCGACCCTTCGTCCTTTGAGGGATGCCTGTTTGTCGCCAGAGATACCCTACATTGGGGAATATCGTTCTAATCTTGCGAATACGAGCTCCTACTTCATTCTATATGATCTCTGACGTTGCTGATACATCCTCCCAAGTAAACAAACCGGCTAACAACCTCCATAACTCCAACACGCAACAGTAAAGCTGTGTAATCTAATCTGAGGGGCTTTGTTGAAGCATTTGCATTCTGCGGCTGCAATGCGTATTCCGAAGTAGTTGGCAGAGCACAAAGTAGCGTTTAACACTGCCTGTGTTGCTTGAAAAATAGTAAACAACAACGCCTTGTTGTCTGCATAAGCCAGACCAGTCAGCCTTTTTGCTAACGCTCCCCAAGCTTCTTTTAAAAGTGCCGACAAGAGATCATCTGGACCAGCAGTCCTATTAAATTTGTGAGCTGAAACACAACGGCAGACTTCAGTTTCTGTGAATGGTTTTGTATCAACCAACCAGGGTACTGCACACTGCAAGTTTGCGGGGGTAACATAGCAGAAACAAGAGGCTAACTACATTGGGGCCCTCAAAAAGTTCCACACAGTAATTTGAAAGATAGTCATCTACATTAACTCGTATCCTAGGTCTAACCAAAGTATGAAGAGAATCAGTGACTGGAAAATGCCTATGTTCACAACTGAGAGCTGAAGTAGTAGAAGTGTAGTTTGCAGTAGCTGGTTCACGTGCTCGAAATACTATCAGAGTGACCGTCGCGATGTACACTGTCCAATGCGATTGCCGACGGCTGGTAGAAACCCCACAGTAGCCAAGTGAGGACGGTATCGCAGAGTATATAATTCTTGAACGAGTAAGTTTGAAAGGTACTGCAATTCAGGTTGGAGACTGTACGACCATCCATATTGCTGGTCAGAAAAACCATAGTCACAGTATTACGGCCAGCGGTTAATCCAGCTGACTTCAACTTTAAAAATGCTGATTCAGGAGACTATGCTCAGTCATATCTTTCTATCCACAGGCTTGTTTGATAAGGTCGGTGTGGTTATCACGCCATCCAGATTAGAACCGTGGATCAAGATGCACATGCGTCCAGGTTGTTACGGTGCAAAGATGTAGAAAAACAGCATGAAACTAAGCAATACCGAATTGAATGGCGGTGATGGCCACTATACAAGATGAAATCAGGTCCCAGAAACCTACCACATTTAAGCTGGCGTCCTTCATCCGGCCATTGAGGTAGTTTTCGAAAATACCCATCGCCACCATGGGAGCATCGCCGACAGCGTCAGCAAATTCCAGCACATACTCCAACCTGAGGAATATTGATAACACACAACCGATTATTCGGCATGATCGAACTCAAGGGAAGGCCACAAACCCGTTACAAGATACATGGACTAGAAAGGGATTCAGTCCACAAAACAGTTTTAAAAGATTCTGAAGCATCCACATAAGTTACGCTGACAGTCTATAACACCACAAACAGATACGATTTGATCGCACCGCCTGCTGTTCAGTGTAACTACCGGTGGTTTAGAAAATCTTGAGGTGATCATGCGATGCGACCACCAACCACGAGAGCCTTTCGAAAATAACAAAAGGTACTTATCAGAAATTGGAAACCGTGACATTCACACTCCAGGCTGAAGACATTCCGGAGCTTTACTACCAATGAGGAGATGTGGCAGATCTGTTGGCTGTGAAGAGATACAATCGTAAAATAGCCGCGCTCCGGTCAGACTTAAACCAGCGGTTTACGCTGAATAATACACTCTCAAATGTGACAGTGTCATAATCGACGGCATGCGCAAATCCATGGAATTGTTGAATCTTCTTAATGACTTTTGTTGTACTGTTTCCGTCTGCCACTATGACTGTTGCTATGAGGACCAACAGCTGGACCTGTAAGTTTGTATCTTGTAGAGTGTGTATTACCAGCATATCCGAACGAATACTGGATCGAGGCCGATGAACCTATAACTGACGGTTTGTGCCGTTGCCAGGTTGAAGTGGTCAAACGTGTTCTTTCTTTAAATTTAGAATATCGTGAGGAACTAAGCTGTGAGCCGATCGACGGAGGCAACAATTACAGCACGTTCCTGCAAGAAACACTTTCCGAAAAATGTGGAATTACTAACTACTTGGAGAAGTGCATTTTTATTTCACGGAGTCGGATCGATATGGATGTGACACAGTTTCTGATGGTTGGGAACAGTGGTGGTGGTGTTCATAGCTCGGGTTGATGGTTTTGGTATTGATATGTTCGCTGAGCTTGGCATTTAGGTTGCAAACGTTTCATCACCAAGCAAGGTGACATCATCAGTCCGTAAGTGTTTCAGCGTATAGTTTTGAATGTGGTGCCACATTCAATGGGTAGTCCATGAGGACCCGTGTTAGCTGACATATTCATGGGTCACTTAGAACATTCTGTGTCCACTCAAANATTGCGCAAGACATCTTACATGCTACTATTTGCTTTTTTCAAATCACGTAAAACTTAAACTGTGTTCTTACGTCAAGTAACGACCAGACGTGTAGTCTGTTAGAGCTATCCGTGAATGCTGCACATAGTTGACGTATCCTAGTGATCTATTCTGCAGTAATGCGTACGCAAACTGAACTTGCTGCAACAGGGCTGTTGCGTTATCTTTTTTCTACAATACTGAGCACATTCTAGAACCCAGTGCTTTGCGTACGGTGGTGGAGAGTATGGTAATTCAGTCGAAATGATTCCTATATCACAAAAGTGTTCATTCCCGATGGAAAACGCTGTATCCCAACGAGCACGGCTGTACATTTCATTAAGACGTCGACCGAAGCCTTATCAATGCGACATAAAGCACACAAGAACTCCGATTAAAAACCACAAACCGGAAACTAAACGAAGTGAGCCCGCTTATGATGACGTATGACACTGAGGGGATGATGCGATACTATTAATTTCTGTCTAGATTTGGATTATCTGAATGTAATCAGTGCATACGTGACCATGCATGTCACATGACAGCATCCTTCTTGTGTGTACGTTAAAACTTGATTATGGAGCTGGAAATTGTGCCGGGACCACGGTAGATAATCAGAAGCAACTGTTTACCAAGCACTATAGGTGGACATGAAGGAAAACATAGACTCACCGAGCTGTCAGAGTGCTTTTACTTTGAAAAATCGAACGATCCTTACACTGTGCGTTGTCGGATGTGGTTTGTAACCAACACTGCTGTTGTTTGGCACAACGATTTATTCGACTGGCAAGTACCCGTGTGGGCGGGATAGTAAACACAGCTTTCCAAACATCGAACATACTACGCTGTACGTCTTTCAGACCTCCACCAACACCAATAAGGGTCCACATATCTTCCAGTGACAAATGTTTACGAACGTCGTCACCGGAAACACGAGAGAGATGAGATTTGAGAAACTGAAGGCAAGAGGAAAACGACAGAAACAGGCGCGTGAAAGCAAGTGAGATACTACCTGATAACAGTATAAGTAGAGCGAAAATGAAAACTGACTTTGAACACGAAGTGAGTGAACAAGGTAAAAGAACATCGATTTCTGAGCTGAGGCACAACTGAGGAACACGTGAGTGAGGAGAACCCCAGTCGAAGAAGGTTAAGTTATGAGACTATAGAACTTTGAAACCAAACAAAATCCAGAATCAGAGTTCAGGTGCCCGCCAAAAAGAGGACATGCATTACTGGTGTGCTTTAGGACAAGCAAAACTCGAGTCTAGTTAGGTGTGAAGGCTACGATCAAATAAAGGGGGGCTAACATGTATGACGGATTGTGCATACTGTGCCATCCGTGAGAAGTAGGTACAAGATGTTGCATATGACAGATTTACCTGCATTGCGTTCAAACAAGATCGAATATCTCGGTCAGCAAGCTCAGCCATTTGTGTGAGTAGCATTTTGTCCACCGGCACGCCCTCTTTGCGTGCAATGCAGTCTAAGCGAGCCACCAGGCGACCTAAGTCAATTGTGGGGAACCGCAGAACCAAACAAGGCACCCCGGGTGCGCGCAACGGACGGACTGCAGGCGCAAAGCTGAACGAGGAATACGAACGAACAACTAATGAATATAATGGACTCAGTGAATACGAGCAAACTTACAAAATTTGCAAATTAACGCATACAGCGATAAACAGATGAAAACAGAAGAACACAGGGGAACCACATAGATTACGAATTGTCTTAGAGAAACAGGATAGAGATATGATTCTGGGTTTTAGCTATTTCATTCTCAACCGGTAAGAGCCACTGGAAATTTTGAAAACGAACAAAAGGAGAAAACGCAAGATAACCATATGTAATATGTACAATCATTGTTACTCCAAACAATGATTATGATGATCAGGTAGCCCAAAGTTGGAGGCCAAATATCAACAAAAATCGTACAATCGTTAGTCACAAAAAAAGCACGGTTATAAAGGAGTTTATGGCAAATAAGCAAGGGGATGAAGTGCTGAAGAGATGACACACAGAGCGCCCTACAACTTTTATGATTAAATCATTAAGAGGAAATACTGAAACAACCCGATTCTCAGAACAGTTGACCCACAGATCGTTGCAAATGCATATGACGGGTCGACGCAATACGAGCGGAGTCGCGTGTCGCTTGGTACGTGTGCGTCGTTCCCCACTCGGTTGTAGCACAGTGCGAGCAGCAGAAGCCAAGAGTTCCACTGCAGCAGGTAATGCTCCATCAATCTCGTCTAAAATGAGGCAACAGGGCTTAAACGTTGTCAGTCTACCAGCACGCCCAGTAGTTGCGTTCAAACTCGTTGAGGTGGAAACAATGGCAGTAAGTTGGTCTTTGAAGGCCGATACGGTTCTGTCATCACTGAAAAAAGACAACAGAATGAATATAAACGCAACCTACATAGCAGAAGAAATGGGGAACCAAATATAACAGTTCGTGTGAATATTATCAGCCGATATCTGAAGCTTTAAACAGTTTATCGTAAAACATATATGGCATTATTGACAGAAGTAGTGATATGATTGAGTTACCTAAAAAAGTTAAATTACCGGCTCCATAAAGCCTCGAGACGATAAACACAAAGCTCAACAAAAGAAGTAGAACAGGAAACATCTGCTAAAGAAGTTGTTTGCAACATATATGCCACAAGGTCTTTGAGATCAGACGGCATATAAAGTCACGTGTGGGCTGAATACTGCCAGGTTGCCCAAATTCATAAGGGAACAGTCACTGCAATTGAGTGCAAACCCACGAAAGTGCTATTGCTAGGTGTGTATTATTAGTACTAAGCTATCACGAGAGTATACCTGCAATGAACACCGTTTGGTAAAGTACAGGAGTGAAAAGAACTTTCCGATTTTCATCCAATTGGTAGAAAATTCCCATAGTAGTTATGAGAAACAGTGCAGAAAACAAGCTTGTCATTTGTTAGTTGTAATCACGCCAAATATAACTTTTATACAGTGCAATGTTATCAGGGTGAAACGAGTGAAAAAGTAACACGTTCGAACGAGATTAACTACGTTAACCCGCAGGTTACTAGAGAAAAAACTCTTGAATACGTAGAAGTCTGTGCACATTTTATTCGAATAAATCTTTTAATGAGGCACATATAAACAGCATCAGTGTGGATAGGAAACTTTATTGAATGAGTGGCTGGCGATTGAGAAGTAACATTCGATGAAAATGCTAGTAATCGCTAAACTTTGCATAACACAAAAAGACGATCGAGAACAGTTGAAGGCACAACATGGAACACAACATGATTCTAGACAAGATGTCCAAGTTACGTGAGTTCATTTCTTGGGCGGAATTATGAAAAGATTTGAACGCTCTAATTTCGACACAACGTTGGCTAATATGAAATATCCGTTAAAGTTATAATCGTCGCCATTCAGTATAAGGAACACGAACCGCTGAGCCGCTGTTTACCGAGAAAAGTAGACGCTACGGACAGACTCGTTCACAAATAGCAAAGTGTGAATGAAACAGAAAATCTGAAAAATCACCGTTTAACCAGCAGTTCCACGGTAACACCACAAGTTTGGAACGGACTGATCAAAAACGGAGTGTGTTGTGTCGACTGGATTAGATACCTGTTGGGACAAGATCATTGGTGTATTTTAACAATGAATGTTCATCCAACATGAAACTAGCAACCAACGTGCCAAAAAGCGGAAATGGGTACACAACAATAGTGTGAATAACACAGCAATTATGCATGGTCCCCCCCCCCGATATTTTCCGATTCATAAAAGTGTATTGTGATCCATCTTAGAAAGGCTGACGGTAAATTGAAAAGGCAACATCATCCAACACGGTCGGCATCACTTAGCCCGTTTTCCTACAGTATGATATAAACCAACGATCCCTTTTTTGAGTCAAATGGGGAACGTTTGGCGAAGTTCGATGAGCTTTCATCGGAACAATATAAAATGCCTTCAATGAATAGTAAACAGACGTAGTTGATATGAAAGAACCACTTAGTTTTACTGAGGATGCGAGCTGCGCTAATTCCCACGCTTCAAAGAGTTCGGGGATGCCTGAGAACATAGCTCAATGTATTTGTTAGGCTAGTAATGAAGTGAGCCTTCGTAGTAATTCAGTAGGCATGTACACCTTATCATCTCAACGGATACGTTATATTCTCTGATGAGCATGTACCAACTTCTGGACCAACAGTCTTCTCACTGGTACTTACACCGTGATCTATCACTCGCAACAGTTTATGCATCTGGGAATTAGTCGAGCATGAACAGATTTCAGTGACGGGAAGGCTTGACGCTTTTCCGAATTCCCGAAAACTTCTGGCGCCTGGAACCATTTGCATTGCATCTTTACGAAATTCTACGACATCGCTGCTACCTATCTTCCATAAGAACGAAAGATACTCTCTCTTTTATACCTGTAGTATCTAAGCATGTCGCTGAATGTTCAGGTTATGATGCTGCGTATATGGCGCCGAAATGATTGATATTCGACTCGAAAACAAGGTGTGTGCTATCCGTTTGTTAGCGAAATGCAGTGAAGTGTTGGACAAAGTCATGGTCAATATCTTTAGAGAATGGGACATTTATCAAAAAGTCGCAATTTTAAAACCGTCAGTGAAGAACATCGTGATGATGTTCGGTGTGAAGCATCTCTACGTAGGCCAGTTTCAAAACCTATCCGTCAGAGACGTCTGGAACACAAAAATCCTATATCTAAAGATACCTATCGATCAGGTTAAGTAACTCGAAACGGCTCAAAAACTGTAAGTTTCAGAAATAAAACCTGCTCAATTAATGTAGCACTGCCTCTCCAATGAATTCAACTGTTTGCTCCCGTGGACGCCCTGTACTGGGAGCATCTAAATGCAAATGTTTCTACTGCGAATGAAGTCATCATCCATACACTAGTGTCTCACAAAGGAGGCCAAGCATAAGGCTTGTGGTAGAAAAGGTCACTTTCCAGAAGTATCCATTTGGTGACCAAATTAAACGCATTATTCAGCATATGTGACGAGCTCAGTTCTCTCATCTACGAACAAAGCACTAACACCCGGACGTTTAGGCGACGCTAGTACGGAGGTCAGTGATAAAGAAAATGCATCAGGAGCACTTAGTGATATTGGCAGCTAGGACAGCTATATATCCGCGGTCATTATCATTCGTAACCGACGGTGTAGAAGACTCGGGCCTTCACACACTTAATAAGTACTGTTCGTTGGCATCTCTAAAACATGAAGACACCCTATACTCGTGCCGAACCTGCTGTTCTTCAGGATATTCGCGCCAACATTTCAGGACACGACGTCCTCAAACTACGCAAAACAGAAATCCTATTGAAAAGCAATAAACAGTAGCTTTCTCTGTGTTCCCATTGCAGCACGTGCCGTTGCTCTGGCCTCTTTTACAAACCTCGCTTGAGACTGTAAATTTACAGCCATTAAACATAGACGTCGCAACCTCGAGGATGAATTTTTCACTCGATCAGAGATACAAGGAATACGCGAAGAAAAAGTATTCAAACCATCTCTGACTCGTTGACGAGCTTAAGCACTGGTTACCACCAACGAACGTTAAAAAGCGAATGGTTGTTGATAATAATGAGAGGACCAACCACTTTGTTTACTCTGATAAAGATCCCTTGCAAAAAAAGACAAAGGATAAAAATATCCCATTACCAATTTCTCGTCGGTTTTGGTCATTGCGCGATTTCAACAAACGATTGACGAAAGCGTGCGAAACGAAAACTTGAACGAAACTTCTGCTTACGTTGACATTGTTACAGTTTGTGGCAAAAACATTTTGGGAACAGAACGGGAATCTAAGGAGGTTGACATCTGTAGCTGGAGAACACGGCGTGACACCACAAAGAATGTGCTTCCGCATCTATGACAGTTAACCTGCTCTTTTAAAGTTATCACAGACCGGCGCTCTGCTGCACTTATGTACTTCAACCAGAACAAAAGTAAGAAAAAACAATCGAATACAGCGGAGACGCGGTGAGCTTGCCCTATCCATTTCGATACCACTTACAGACCTGGTAGCAAAATCAACGCTTCATTACAGTCTTTCTTCGCAGGGTTTATTTTAACATCAATAGACACAAACGTGAACCCCAGTATACATGCCTGATTCAGCGCTGGCAGTTGGAATAACGTTAGCGGGATTGGTGACCTAACGGTTACCACTGTTCAGCATACAACTCGAAGTGTATGACCAGGTTTCATGTTTGGCCTGAAATGCTACACAACGTAACAAGTAGAGGCTCGCGATTGCACAATCATAAACTGCCAGGTTGTGATGAGGTGAAGGAGCACCGGTGAACGTGAACGCTAAGACAAGGACGCCGATTGGTATTTGCACGGTACAGCAATCCAGTTTCATTTACCTCAGTAGCCGTTACCCAAGTTTGAACATTCTGTCAGTATCCAGTTCCTACAAGTGTTTCGGTGTGTCATGTTGTACAGCAGCTTACGGGGCAAGAGTAGAAAACCTACATCCAAATCATACTAAACATTAACGAGCAACATTCACACTCGGAAAATCGGTTTGAGTTTCGTTTGTGAATAACGAACTGCGCACAACTATGTTCGGACTCCAGATACCACGTACATACAGCACAAATGTACAAGCAGTCCAGGATGAGAAAAATGGCTGTGGGGAAATGCGATGCCGACTAAACAAAGATGAAGTTAAAAAAGAAGACGGCCGGAGTATACGAAAACAAGGAGTAGAGTCGTTTCGGGTGATAGAAACAAAACATACCTTGCATTCATCTCCACAACCTGGTAGCCAGCATGTTGTGCAAGCAGGTGTGCCACAGTGGTCTTTCCCAACCCTGGGCATCCAGCCAACAACACAAGCCTATAACGAGGGAGTCCATCGCGGGGATCGAGTTCTCCCGCCATTTGCTCCAAATCGTTAATCCAAGGCGTGAATTGCCTGACTTTGGAGTCTGTCGTGTTACTAGGTTGAACCGAAGGCAACGGAGTAGTAGGTGGTGTGGCACCGTACACATAAGAATCCCAAGCTTTCAACCAGCGGAGCAGAGCACGGTTGGTGGTCTGCAAAACACGAATAATGACCAACTGAAAGAGTTCACTGTCTGAAATTAGTTGTACAGCAGGGTGTAATCTATTTACAAAAGCTTAATATTTTGTCAACGTGACATCTACCAAGCGGCCGGGCTTTGAGAGCAAAAAAAGCACTAGAAAAAGCACACGAAGAAACAAAGGGCGAATTTAACTGGAGGCTTCTGAACACAATGCTGTTGAAGTAAACGAAAACAAAACTAATTCAACAAAAAACGCATTTTACCGATAGGTGCGTTGACGACTGTAACAAGACGCCATCAGCAGCAAAGTAGAAATCACTTGTCTTGCCGGAAGTCATTCGCGTCAGAGATGCGGTAACCTGTTTAGATAATATTTAACCTAAGTTTTCGGTGGCCAATAAAACATCACTCGCCACGAGCCCTAAAGACACGGTACATTCATCCACAGACACCCCAACGACGAATACCATTACACAAAGAGTGAGTTCTAGAAGCCGACAAAGCTTTCTAGTAATGTCACCGGGTTCTGATCTCCTTCACTGTCAGCAGCGTGTGCCAAAATGCTCATCGCCGGATCAAGTGAATTATTCGAGCCGCCTCAGTGCGACGATAAGCTTCGAAAGATCTACAAAGTGCACGTGGTCATGTGTGTAGAAATGGCGATCGTAATGAGTCAAGTAAGTACGTGGTGATCATACTAGTCAACTTTTTCTTCATCATGGGGTGCGCGCTTGGTAAAGAGACATATTCGTTCACTCATAACTGCTACGAGTCTGATCAGAGGGCACCTTAGACCGACTAACTTTTCACCTCAAAAGTGGCGTAAGACGAATCAGAAAAATCCTTCATCAAAAACGATAAAAATGGAGAAGTTCGAACGGAAGAATTAGAAACAGTATAAATGTAAGCACATCATTAACTGCGACACAGCGTCATCTCGGATTGCATTTTTGAATTGTAGTTTGAGTGAGCAGAAAATCCTCGACCGGGAGAGCGACACTTACCAACTTTACTCAACGAAATAGTCAGAGCTTTCACATTTTGTGACAACTTTGTTGCATGACTACTACGCGATTTTACTCGACTGTTTATGGGCTCCGTATAGAATGAGTGGTGAAGAAAACACTCGGCTGATACGCGGCAAACGTGGCTCAACCATTACACACTGTACAGCGTGATGTCAACCAACGGAATACACGCTAGCTAGCAGACGGTCGCAATCCCCATGAGATCATCCCACTTGATGTGTGCTAACTTGCAGAGACAGCAATGGTTAAGCACACCAAGTTTGCCGATGTTTTCCTCGCGAACAGTCCACGCTTCTGAACTGTAAAGCAAAACAGGACATACACAAGCCGTATATAAATTTCCTTTCAACGAAAACCAGAAGTCTTTTCGACGCCGCAAATGAGGCAGGCTAACAAAGGCAACTTGTGCCTTGCTATCTTCGCCAACATCCCGTCAAAAATATTACAAACTGACGAGACAATGCCATCTAATTATGTGAAAACGTCCAGTCTTAATTGGACTGCCAACAACAAAGAACGTGAGGGTAGGAATGCTCCAGCCTTGAAGAAGCACTTTACACTTCGAAGGCGCTAAGCGAATTCCATACATATCAGCTTGGCCAGTCACCTTCTTCAAAATGACCTGCATACCTTTAGAAGAAGGGCTGAGCAAAACAGTATATATATATACATATATATATATGCCTAACACGTGGTGAATACGCAGAATGACAAACGTGCTATAATATGAGAGTAAGAAAAGTACTATGTAAGGTAAACGAAGAAAAATGTAGAGGTAATTAGGAAATAATCACAGCGACGAACAAAGAGATTCGCAGCACGAGCACCGTTGACTTCTATTCTCCGCCATATCAGACAATGTCCTTGGCCAAAGGTGTTCGGACCCCTGCCAGGAAGCAGGGAGCATCCTACTGAAGTGAAATTCACAATGAGTACCCTCAAAACCCGAACCCAAACCATGCACTGACCGCCGGGCTATTGCTTTCAGCCCAACCCACCATTCGCAAACAGGACACAGTGTGGAAGGTGGTGGGTTGGTGTACATAAAACGTGGCTAGGTCAACGAAACTTGAGATGGGACCAGCATGCATAAGGGTTTACAGAGTCTATCCGTTCCGAAGACACCTCGACCAACTTCGTCATTGCTGACAGGGTGTTCCAACCACGTGCGGCCGAAGTATCAGAGACCTCAACAGTTGCAAACGGATAATCTATGAACAACCTCTGCGCGAATGATGCAAGTTTCACTGCCGTACTACCGGATTTTCTTTACAGTGGCACTGTACACTCAGTCTTTCACAGAAGAAACGAGATCATGTCAACACTAAAGACAGCCTAGTTGGCAAACGCCATCTGAGCATTTCCTACGCGATTTGTGATCTCATCAAACAATCCACCAGCGTTGACATAGGTCCCAAGGTACACAAACCTCTCGACCACTCTCTACTGCTCACCGGCAAGTGTGAGAGCAGGCGCAGAACCCTGCCAATCTTGCAACAGCACCTTGCAATTAAAAGGTGTGAAGGCCATACCAAACTGACAAACTGAAGCCTCTAGCCTGTCTAAGATGTTTTGGGCTTCATGTGAGCCCTCGCAGATTGAGGCGATGTCGTCTGCACACCCTATGCCTCGAGGTCGGGGGCTCGGATAAAATTCCACACCATTCTTGCAGTCTGTTAAAGCACACTCTAGGATCTCGTCTATTGTAAAATTGAATAGGGAGGGGTAGGCATTACAACCTTATCTCACGCCACTTGGGGTGCTAAAGATCAGCGACACGCTGCCATTGCCCCTAAACAGGTCCGATGTCTGACAGTAAGTTGCCTTCAAGATGTTCGCATATTTCTCAGGCAAACCCCTCCTCGATACACATCATCATCATAACATCCATGTGCCTGACCAAAGGTACTGTGGCACGGGCCGCCGCTCACCCCAACAGTGACGTGGAATATCCTAGAAGGAAACATTACTACGAAGGTCAACAAAGATTAAAGAAGACTAAGCGGATGAACTAGAAATTGTATGGATACATGTATGTCATTGACTGCGACACACCGCCATCTCGGATGGCGCCTCTAACCAGCGGTTTGAGTGATCACGAGGACCCCAGCCAGGCAGGCGATGCCTGACCACTTTGCTCAATGGAGCAGTCGAGGTCTTCATATTTCGTGACCACGTTGTTGCTTGACCACCACGCAGTTTTACCCAACTGCTGGTGGCCTCAGTGTATAATTCCCGGTACGGTAAACGCTCAGCTGGCATACGGAGCAGTCCTAGGGTGTAACTCCGCCAGCCGAATCCCCTGTGATATCCCAAAAGACAGCTACTGATCTTCTATATAAATGGCGGAGTTCAAACATCTGACGTAGTGTGAAGATGTGATTGTTGTAGCTATGACCAGAACAAAACTCGACTTGTGCCTTACGGGTATTCCTCTCGCGCGTTCTGACTGGTTCACGAAGGACAATGGCTGCAAGCAACTTCTGGGAGCAACACAATGCCATCTGCATACTTCATGTCGGCCAACTTAGTGTCAGGGAGAAGTTTAAAACCAAGCTCACTTGACTCCTCAGGAGTACCGTGCACAATATAGTGCATAACAGATTTAAATGAGGGGGAGATTGGATATCCTTGACAAACGTTACTAGAAGCGATGAACGTTCGATCTAGTTGTCCGTAAGCCGCCACCTTGTTTGTAGAACAGGCACACAGTGACCTTGACGCATTCGCGTTTTTCCCGGAACCCCCCCCCTGAGAACAAGGCAGTTCAACGGAGTCACGGGCAGCCGAGTCGTAAACAGCTAGTAGGCCTAAAAGACCACAACCACGGGCTACATGCAAGAGTGTTGACGTTCCACGATCCATCGAAAGTTAAGAAATTGATCACTGAACAATCGGCCGGATCGAAATCCCGCCTGTTTATTATGCAGCTCGCTTCCGCTGGGGTTAATGAGCCGACGCAAAACGGCGACAGTGGGTAACTTGGGTCCAACGGACACTGGACTGATGCCCCTGTGATTGTTGCGTGGGCTTCAGGCACTCTATTTAAAGAAAGGAATTGCTGTTGATAAGCCTCAAGAGAGAGGTGCTCGGCCCCAAAAACCGTCAGAAGGAATTTCGTCAGATCGTTTGTCAACCTCTCTCCATCATCTCCACCAGCCTTTTTACGTGTCAATAACTCAAGCTCCCAGAACATCGCTGTTTTCAATAAAGGGTCGCCTAGAAAGCAACGACTGACTTCGGATTTCGGCTCGTACTAAGTCCTATTGAGACCAGCTGAAGGGAACAGATACACGAGCATCTGATCTCGTTCGCGCTACTGTCCATAAAGGACTTCGTGTGGTAGAACGTCTCCTGGGCTGGGGCCCTTGTGGCTCACAGAAATGGTGGTTGGAGACTAAGAATAATGTCAGCTAACCAAGTTAAATGATGTGTGTTGCCACTTTTTAGCCAAGTTGTCTGGAAGTAAGCGCAATCAATGGTACAGGGAACGTTGTCACGCATGTGGCGCCTTACTTTCGCTTATAGCTCAGTTGTTTATCTGCAAACCGTAGGCACTCAGTGTCTGAATGTCTGAGTACGAACATAAGTTGTTTTTAGCGAGAGCTCGTTTTTCTTTCACGGTTGTGGCAATCATATGTAAGCGCGAATCACTGATGTTCTTTTTCGGCGGTGACGATGACGAAACCAAGCCAGTTGGTGCTGTCTTTTTAGACCTAATTTAAGCTTTCCTCGTTGTCGTTAATCGATTATGTAGGAACACTTATGTGTTTAATGAATTACAGCTGAGTTGATATTCTACCACCCACTCGTCAGATCATTTAGCTGTGACTCGTTAAATCCCGTAACCCTAAGACAGCTGACCTCTTCCGACCGTTTTAAGGAAACTACTGCACTTTGCACACATTTTTCAAACTCGTCCAACGCAGATCAGTGATCGGACAAGCTCCCTCGTCTAGTTTTAGGTTGTATTCTTCATTTTTACCGTTTCGAAAATAAGGCCCGAGAACACAGTATAAAGATGACCATTGATAATGTATACAGCGACAGTGAATGAAAAAATGTCACGGATGCAGGAACATCAGTGATTACGACAGACTGTCATGCGGGGAGAGTGTTTTCAACCCAAGATTCGAATGACTGCAGTCTCCAAGTGGACAGGAGACACCTAAAGACTTTGTTCAGCGCGACACTCAGGGACCTCACACTTCGGGACTACGTCATTGACCGATCACCTGACAGTTCTACCCAACTGTAGATGGTCTCGGTGAATTGTCTCTTTGGGTAAAAGTTCAGCCAACATAGAGAGCACACGGTTCAACCATCGCAAACTTCGCATTTTCACTGTTTGGTAAATCGACTGCGTGTCCGAAGATTTCAGAAATACCTGCTGAAGAATGGTTACTTTGCTCACGCAATAATCCAAAGATGCTTATTTTCGCTGTGATAAGACCACACCTTCAGATCATGGAGTGGGCCGAAACTGTTGTGTAGAAAATTTACTACAGGCTAAGGTTCTGGGGACAGTAAGTCTGACACAATGTAAAGGAATATAAAACAGCCACTTTCTCGTTAAAAAACCTACCCCCAATCAGATCAGAGATTAGTGTTCATTATTCAAATGGAGTTTAAGTACAACATGGTGTTGCGCTGCTGTGGAAGATTACAGGGAGACCAATACAAACGTTTTTCATTTTTAAACACGGAAAAATGAGCTTTGAATTTTGGTAGCCAGAGGAAAACGGCATGAGTGAATGCTCAAATGAAAAATGATGACAAAGTTCGGTTTATGAAACATTGTGAGTTCTGAGGGACTTGTCCACAGCTGTACCAATAATTGTCTTCGGCTCCATTGCCCAAACACCCGCTGATGCTGGCAATAAGCGATGCAGTAAACAAGTCACAGGAAAAAGACAAAAGATGAACGGCAGACCTGTTGATGCATACACGTCGCTATCAGATGAGTTTCTCGTCAGTTTCGTGATCCTCACTTGACGAGCAACACTCCTCGTCAATACTCAGCAGGACAGTCAAGGATTTTCAAACCCGTGATTTCTTACAATTCGCTGTGACCGCCAGAGATTGCAGTGAATAAAGTGCTGTATCAGACAAGACCCACACATGAAGTACACAGCCTAACTGACAACGAGCAGATGAATAACCCTGATTATCGACCGCCTGTTTGGAATACACCCAAATGCAAGCCAATATGTTGTGGCATCACGTACTTAAGCGCTTAACTTGATAATAAATGTGAGTCAGGGTCAAACTACAGGGGTGCCTGGACTCAACTTTGGACAAATATAAGCCCGGTCTTTGAGCTGTGGAGCGAAGTAATTCACATCCAGGCGATGTAAACCTTTGAAAGTGAGTTGAGCATTATTTTGGTTTCACAAACAATGAAACTGAACAGTTGGCACAGAGTGATTAACTTCATATAGGAGATCCCCTCCATTCTCTACTTTGTCACTACTAAGGAAATGTCTTGATGTCGGTCTGCATGGCTGCACGGTTGGTCGATTCATACGTAAGCTTCCATAAGCCTAACCAGACGGCACATGGCTGGGGCTCCAAGTGGTGAAGAACACTCTGGAAGAAAACTACCAGAATGAAAAAGAGACGAAAACGGGGTAAAACAAGAAATGAGTTGAAATATGCTTCAAACTGATTAAAAATTAATAATTTCAGATATGATATTTCGGAAACTAAACGCTATCGATGAACCACCCATTATTTGCTAGCTGTGCCGGGTGCATACAGACCGATGTCTTTGGCACGCTGCCATGTCTAACTGTTTCAAATCAGCGACTGCAGTGACTACGAAACCACTAGCCTGGCAAGCAACATCCATCGGATTCGATCAATGGAAGTGTCAAGGTTGTAAGATATCCGCACCAAATTTAGTATGAATGGAGTCAAACAGTTTGGGCGTGGTGTTTAGCACGCTATCGATAAACAGATTGAGAATAATACGATGTTATGAGCAAGTTGTAAGCACCTCGGGTGGCCTTCCTGAAGAGTGTTGTAATCGAAATGTGGGGAAGGCCACCTGAGGCAGTTGAAACGCAGGGTATTACAACTTGCTCATAACGTTGTGTTATTCCTAATCTGTTTATCAAGAAGTGTCAAGGTGTTCATGTTTTGTGACCACCTCACGGCTCACCCAGTGGCTGGTTACTTAGCGAGTAATGCCCGGTAAACGGTCAGCTTGAAATGTGACATAATGTGTGACCTAACATCCGTAGGATGCGTATTTTTGTTGTTTGACTAACCCGGTACCTGTTTGTAGTCGGGCATGTGCGCCGATAAACAACCACATTTCTCATCGAAACGAACACAATGACTAAACGCTGTTCACGTCTTCATGGACGGATCATGTTTCAAACTATACGGCATAACGCATTGCATGCATGCTTTACAGCCCTTCCTTTCTGCTCCAAGAAACAACTCGAAGGTACGAGATGACCTCTAAGCATAATAATCAGGTCGTTTGTCTTTATCAGTACGACGACGATTTCATCAATGAACAGGCCAAGCAGAACGATGTAGTATGTATACCCCATATGCATGAGCCCTGCGCCGGGGATGAAATAAGCACTAAGGTCATTGAATTTTGTGAAAATCCTACGAGGAAATTGCTAGCCTTCAGAGAGTCAATCAGTAATTTGTAAGTCTGTCCCGCTCACAAAAACAGCTTCCATTTTCCATCGTTTGGCGAGAAAAATAATGGTGACAGCACACCATTTTGACTTTGTTCATTTATACTCACAGGTGCATGTTTGTTCCGATCTCTGTGTTACCTTTCAGACGTTGAAAAACTTGTCAGTGATCAGGCGCTAAAAATCACAGACCAGGGTGGCCGAAGGACTCAAACATTTCAGCCGAGAATTTTGACCTGAGATGCGTATACACCCCCACGGCTATGGTTACGACGGTGTTTCAGAGCCGTTCGCCAAACCAACTCGGGTATGACGTCTGTTTTCCGATGTTTTTCAGGTAAATCTTCCAGTTAAAATTCCCGTGAAATGTTTCCGCTCCTCATTTGACACCCGGGTACCTAATTGTTTGCAAAATGTAGAAGCCTTCGTGTTGAATGTTTAAACATATACGTGGCTAATTTTAATAGTTAAGTCCCCTCCTCCCCTTTTGTTTTCTCCTCCTCCTGGACAGGGATTGGTTTTTTTCATGGTTGTGTAAAAGTTAAGCATCTATGAGAACCGTAATGTATTGCTGTCCGTGATGAAAGTGGTGACGAGTGAAACAACGTTGCGTTCAGTTGTGCGCACCACATTCCAACCATCGGTTAGAAAGTATGTCTCCCTGACATAATGCGAGCAAAAACTACGGTGGCTTTCATGGACCTGAGTCAAATAAGTGAAGTGGTTGGCCTCCAGGAAATTTTACGTTCCAACAATAAAAGCCCACTGAAGTCGTATTCCGAAGCAACATAATCACGGGTGTTGTCAGCCATCATACTTTGGTTCAATTTTACGCCACCCATGCATATGTTCTCGCGATAATGTTCGCTTTTTTCAGCAGCTGTCTGCGTCCTAACCAATTAAGCCCATACTAATCTAACAAGCTACTGAGAAGGAAACACACTAGATATGTGTTGAGTACCATTTGAGTGATCGGGATTGCCTTTAAGTGGCGGCGTATGACGTAGGATAACAAATCAATCTTCAACACAAGCTGGAAACGGTGCTTTACAATTGGCTGATTCTACGAAAAACATGTATAAGTACGAGTGTCAGGCTAGGCAAGGGATATATCACGAGATAAAACAACCATTCTAAAAATGTTACATCAAACGAAAAATGGCCCGGCAACAGAAAGGAAATAAGCCACAAAACCAAGACGTTATGGTGGCTGGTGCCTCTGAACGAACGCGGCGCATGACTAGACATCCGAACTTTTACAGATTTCATCACATCTAAGCATATGCAATCTAGATACCCTACCGGTCGGAGACTGTCAGACAGATTGATCGGGCTGTACACACGGAAATACGAGTGGATGTACTAATAGCACCAAAGGCAGTCTCATGATCATTGTCACAGATAGCAACACATTAGTGGTTCATGTGGATTCTAAACTACCACACAACCATGAAGATAAAAATAGGAAACTCTGTGTAGAGAAAGAGAGGGCGAAGAAGAAGGGACAAGGGACATAATTAGTGAAAAAACGGCCGCGTCTATGCTCAATATCAAAGCACCTACACCTTGCAAACTAACAACCAAGCTGTAGGGGAAAGTAAGGCGTCATCAGCAAGACGGCTTCCTAACGGCTTTCACTTCCCTGCATCATCAAATGCACTTACTTCACAGACAACTCAATCACACAACGACAACATTCACGCCACTGAGCTCGATTAGCCACCATCTAACCTAACGTTCCCAGCCACCGACTTTGTGGGTTGCGAGGGCCCTAGCTCTAGAGGTGAACGCGCTCTGCAGCGACCATTTCCTACGTGAACACTTTCACTTCTCTACGCTAGGCCATCATCTGTTCACATCACGCCAGCCATCCGCAGCATCGGCAAAGAGTGCTCGGTGTGGTAGACGACTGGCTGGCACCCTTACCATCTAAGTCTGTGCAAAATGTAAGGAATGAACAGAAATCGTTTGACAATCACTACCAAATACCCGCTTTCTAGCCTCTTGGTTACTTACTCGTTGGTGCCACCCGATACGACCGATCGAACGCAAACGCCGGTGGTCAAGTACCCGAATATGGTTCACGCCTTCTACCCTCGGTGGCAGTCCCATGTAGGGGTGACCTGAAGACCAGCGGGAGGGTACCACACTCACCCAGACGCTTCTGAGACGTTGTGATATAGTCCTTATTACCTTGAGTGTATGGTATTGAACCGGAAGCATCTAACGTTTTTCTAGTCCCAAGGACCGGAAACGAAGCAATTCGGGGGTAAGAACATGACCATAAGGTATTGCCTACAACAGCGGAAATCGAGCATTTGATAGAGCAGTAAACAAAAGGACAGCCTATTAATCAGTACGGACTCGGGGAGACATTATGAACTGATGAGGTGTCTGCTATCTGACACAGTGAGGAGACCATGTGACCATTTAATTCAAAACTCAAAACCTAATGAACCTCAAGGTGATGATACCAAGTAGAGGATAGCTGAAACGGATGATTACCATGAAATTTATTAGAAATCTCTTAACAACAGAAAGGATTGGTTATACCATTCCACAAAATAGTACACGATTGTGCAAGACAAACCTCGTCAGAAATAATATCAAAATAATGCTTCGGAGCGTGCTTTCTTGTCCAAAGCTCGCAGAATTCTGGTTTCGAAACTGCCCCTTGAGCATCAACGCGTTTGATCGGAGGTAACTGCAGATCTTTGACAGGTCAATATTTCCATACCTGTATAACATCATCGGCAAGGCCACACGGGTGAAATTTATGGGAAAGACCAAACGTTTCTGATGAAGCTTCTTCAACACCCATGTAATATCTAGCCCCATCTTCAAAAGTAACTGAAACGTAATCCCCAGCAAGAGGTATTCTTTTAAGGAGTTTAAAGGGTGGTTCGGGAACTACAGAAAGATGTTTGTCCCGAAACAAACCATGACTTACAGTCGCCGAATTCCTTGGTCATCTCTGTTTTGGCCCGTTTCGGACTTGAATCTTTAAAAACGATTGGCGAATTGTGATTTTCCAAATGACTTTCTGTAATGACTCTTTTTAATTGAGGGTGAGTAGCCTCCGACACAACAGAGCTGCGCTCAGCATTTTCTTTCTCCATTTCCTCATCTATCGTTAACAACTGGTCAAGATCAGCATCGTGGAAATACGACATCCCAGAGGAGTGATGTTCCTTTCGTAAACGAATAACTGGAAACCTCCGGTGGAATGAATGTGAGCTGAAGTTTTATTAAAATGGCACAAATAATATTTCCAAGTCAGATAAGAAAAATATCATATTTCAGTTAATCTGACATCTGACACCACATAGTGTTCAAATGATCTATTACCGGTAAACCACTTCCGCACGTTGAATCAGCATGACAGTGAATGATGTGAGCACCTTCAGAAGGATATTCAGGGTGGAATACCAGAAATTTGAAAAGTATGTGGATGACTTGCGAAGATTTCAACGGGAAACTTGCACAAGCCTGTTCGTTAGCACTTCGCAGACAGCCTCAAGTGCCAAGAAACACAGAGCAGTAGAACGGCCGCCAGGCTGCCCGCACGGAAGTGCAGTGTACAAATGCGCACACTATATACGGCGGGAAAACCCTCTGAATGATAGTTTATTTATCCAATTGATACGATAAACTGTAGTTTCGCAGACTACAGATGTCAAGCATCTTGGGCCATCCATTATCGCACTGATGAATATCAAACCGAGAAGGTAGACCTTGTGCATTCGCGCGACTTTCAGGTTAGTAAGTCTAATATGTATCTTAGGAATAGACGTCTGGCTGTTGATGAAGAAATTCATATGCAAGATGATGAACCACTTTAAGAGTAATCGTGAAATGAGGGTGCATGTGAGCAGAAAGTACGGGGTTAAAATGCGTCGGCACGATTTAAGCAATCTACGCAAGGGGCACAACAAACTGAATGACCGCAAAGAAATTATGAAGCTCCGAATTTCATTGGAAGTGGAAGACAATGATAGGTTTTTACTGCATCATGTTTGTACCTCGAGGTGCTTTCTAACCGTATCCAAGGTATGGAGATGTTATAGGATATGCCACTCATCAGTCAAATTATGGCGGCTTCATAGTGTGACATTTTATGTTTGTAAACGTAATTGGAGTGCGTGCTACGCTCTTTTTACTCACTAGTATCACCACTCCTGTGCCAAATACGAGGAATCTCAACTGGCCTACTTCCGCATCCCAGGAGAGTCGGTTTCCTCTCGTACAAAAGTTTCTGAATATTCAATGAGATGGAAGTTATATCAAGTTTCATTAAAGTAGTACAAACGATCTCGCCAAGAAATATATAAAACACGATACATCTTAATTTGTCTCCCAAAATAGTGTTCGCATTTATGAGTGTGAGTTATAAATCAGTGACACGTGCTATGAAGGCACATTCAAAGATGCACAGACGTCTACCCGCTTAGCAGCCTATGTACGTGGGCAGATGCGTGCTGAAATGCAGAAAGGCCTCTGTGAATAAATATAGTACATATGCTTGAGTACAGAATTAATAATTGCCAGGTGATAAATATACAGATCTACCCATAATTACGTGGACTTCAGACGACACAATCAGATATGCACATGTGTGTACATAGAGATAAACGTATACAGTTGTCACTATACAAATCTACGCACTTACGTTGCTTTTTTCTGTGTAAACATACACTTCTATATCGAAAAATATATAACTATCTGCCGTTTACATGTACGCAAATTTCGGTATTAATTAATTTATCAACGGATTTATCCAACAACCAGTCAGAAAATTCGACCGCTCAGATTATTTTTTCTCGGGTACGAAAGGAAACCAACCCACACCCCTGCACACCTTTTCGAAAGCCTTCCCAAACCCTTTGTGCAACGGCGATGCATTCAAACAACGTAGCGAAAATCGGTAGAGTGAGCCTCAAGAATAAGTGTTCAGTGAAAAGATCCACTATAATCTGGTTCATTCCGTTATATTCCTGCGAGGCAGCAATCAAACAGGAGGCTTTTACGCCGCTTTGTGGATTCAGTTCATTCAACGGATTTCTGTTTCGGGGACAGAAGCAGGATGCTGCACAGGGATATGGCTCACTTGGCGGAGTGCGGTGGATTCGAAGTCAACAAAGAACGTTATATCTGAGTGACGAAGGTAAGAACCTATTTCAGCGTACTTGAACTTTTGGCGTTTTCGGAAGTTTCCTAAAGGGATTAGATGAGTAGTGTGGCATTTTGTAAACGCTGGTACGCGCCCCATTACATCACGGAAAACATTGTGCAGCATTTCTGTGGTAAGCTAATCTGACATGTAAATTCGCTGGCAGCTAATTTGTCTTCAGCGCCAGGTTTTCAAACGCAGCACTGGTAAATATATGAGTACAGAAGCATACGTACAGACGAAGATTCAGTTAATCAGCTAACACTGTGAGGCCATTGTCATCAACTTTTTAGCACCTCATTTGGTGCCGCTTGGAGGGATCGTTTAGTTTACATGAGCAAGGAAAAACTGAACGCCTCTGGATCAAGTCGCTAGCCCTGTGGACTGGACTGAACCAAACCGAACTGACACACGGAAAACTCAAAGTTGTACAAACTCGCAACCGGAGAAGGCGATGCCCACATTTTTCCTTGAATGTGCTAAGGTTTAAGTTTGAAGGAAAGCTGGTGATGTAATATTGATCGAAATACCAAATGGCTCTCCACAGTGGTAGTCATCGGCCTCGTGGTTTAAGAAACCAAGCAACAGTCCTGTCCATAAACACCCAAAGTGTTTCATTGTCTGGTGGCAAAGTAAGAGGCAACTGTCTTCGGTGGTTCACTCTCTCCAAGCGAGAAGTTTGCGCGCTATTGAGGAAGAAAAACACATAAACTAACATTTACTTTTCATTCCAGATGAGCAAAACACGGAGAAGTGAATGCATGCCTACCCCTACTACACATGTCACTGCATATATAGATAAACACTCATGGTGGTCACGCACGAGCTATTGGGCCGGCAAACGTACGTTTGCTGCTATGTGCAATGGGGCACACTCGGGTTTTGAGTAGTAGATGAGGCAGCAACACAAATTACTCATGTACACGGTCACTGACTTTGGCCCAGTGTGCTCGGGTAGGGAGATGCAGGGTTTTCGGAACGCACCAAGAAGTCATTCCGCATAGACTCATGGCCGCTGTACTGGATGTTTAAGTGTTAGTGATAGCCCCTAATTGAGCTGACCTCTGAAAGAACCAGTAAGGGTGCACAGAAATAACGTTGTAACTTCAGAATATTTGGTCTCCTCTCTCGTTGCGATGTGCAGTTCATGGAGCTATCTGAAATACGGTATACTCTTCGTTTTACGTTTTTGTCACGCTGTATCATTTTACATAGTTACGTGATTCCCAAGATTTCCACCTAAGGTGTCGATTTGGTAGCGAACACGTTGCTCGCTGGCTCAAGATATATCTGCATCAGCCCTGCTGAATTGCCCACGCGTGAAATTAACCACATCGACTAATACCTGTGTAAGGCGCATGCTCGTTTTGATTACCACCGACTATGCCGCCCTAGCCTTAGTTGTTTAAATGACACGGTGGTCCGTGCATCACAATACGGTGTCTAATTAGTATAGCGGTGTAGCCACAGGCAGGTTAAGCTGTTTGGCACTTTACAGGGGTCGTTTGCTTGAATTTTGGAAATTTTTATTCACCATAGTGACTCCTGGAAGTAAATACCTCAGATCCCCACCACAAGGGTATCACAAGCTACATCTGAACTAATTTTACGGCACTCCACTGAACAACCGCACGAATAAACCTGGTTGTCTACAGTTAAGGAGGCCAGACGAAGGTTTCTTGTACACAATGGAGGCGGATGAAACCGAGTTAAAGTTTACGAAGGTATGATTGCTTTAGATTATTAAGCACGTCACCCTGAGGCACCTACTCCTGTGACTCACCGGCGGATTATGGATGAAGAATCGCGGCGCAATTACGTTTCGGATGTGGAACGGATAACAAAAAATCGTTCGCCATTGCCCTTCCCTCATGGTCCTCAGAATCTGAAGGCACTGAGACCAAATCATCTAATATTGTTTCAGTCAAATTGGGGTTTTCTGGAAGACGAGTTTACATTTTCAGAGCGCCATATCAAGGGTTGAAGGCGAGTCCTACCTCTCTCCTGAGCGTTTGAGAAATACCGACGAAGCGTTTGCCTGCTTGGAATGTAACCTTTTCACAAATGACTCATCGCCACACGTGAATTGCAATAGGAGACTCCGTTAACCTTTGTGACACAATGGTCTCTTGGGATGTTTGACCGATAGGCACGGTAACCACTACGTCTCCAGGAGAAGACATTCACGTATGACGAGTAGTTGTGAGAACTGCACAAGAGGTTGTGGTGCAGGGTACGAAACCTCCGCTTCTTCCGGGGGTCGCGGCAGAAATTTATTCTGGTATTTGAGAAGTCGCTATTGGAAGCTCCTGTGACCTATCCCGTGATAGCGTCCGCGGGGTTGTCGTGTTGAAAGCTCAAGTGGATCTCAGGGTCCGGTGATCGACATGCTCGACCTCGTTTAGCACGTTTGCCATCCCCTGTTTTGTATGATGCAGGACGATGAGTTCTTCGAAGCATTTCTCGTTTGTTTGTAGAAAGCCGACCTTAAAGTTGTTTCTATTTGTCTTTGTTGTACACAGTAAACAACCAGGATGAATTTTCTTCCACGACTGAAGCCGAATGACGTCACGGATCTTTGTTTATCGATTAACGCCCTCCTTCTCGGTGATATTTCACACGCTGTCACCCTGTTTTATTGGGCCCAATACATGCTAACTGGTGGTCAGTGGCAGACACTTCTTTGGTTGCTACACTTCAAACGCTCTTCTCTGCTGGATGACCTGAGTATCCGTTTTAGTCATACTCAAGGCGCAACAACAAGAGAGACATGGAAAAATTTGTCCAGTTTCAGGGGTGTCCACCTGTATTACGTTGTGGCCAGCTTCGGTGAGTAGTAGGTATCTACAAAGAGCCAAGCACTAGGGAAGCTGCACAGTGCTAAGTTCACCTACGAGGAGCGAATATTCGGGGAGAATTTTCAACGGACTCTGTATCTCGCGGCCGTCGAACTTGCTGGAATCTCCCTCCCAGATGTTTCTGATACACACTCTTCTTAAGTTTGCAGCTTGACCGAACGTGCCCAACAGTTCACAGTGTTCTGTTGGTTTGAACGTCATTCGATAACCCATCTTCTTTCGTCTGAAAAAATCCAGAGTAAGCGTTTTGTGGGGTTTATGTAAGGGGCTTGTTGGGCGACGTTGTGTTCATTTTGAGATATTTTTCATTTTTGTTAGTCAAGTTGTGTGGTCACGGAGCCGATATAATGTTGGCACTGGCAGCCAGCCTGGAGGTGGATGGACGCCTGTTTTGAAGATTCTGCTGAATTCCCAGCAATATCGTAAATTCCTCGGTCAAGTTCCACTTTGAATTCAGTGGTCGCCATTTATTTACGCGTAGCTCAAAGGCGTTGTGGTGGTAACCATAGACCAGCGACCCCGGAATAGAATGCTGCCTGCCAAATCCACATACGCTAGACGACGTTCTAGCGCGTCTGTCAGAAGGGACAACAATTTATGACAAATCACGAATTAACCCTCGCGCGATTACTCGGTTAATGTTCTGATGGGAAGTTTTTGAGGCATTTCACAATTCTCATTCAAGCACGCAATTAGCTGACAAGTAGGTCAACAAAAGTTTCGTCTATGACAGTGGCAATCGCGACTTTTGCACCTTGTTCAAAATGTGTTTCCAACACCTTAAGATTCTTGGCCAAAAGTGTACTTATTTGGTGGTTTGAGGCAGTTTTATCATGTGCGTTGTCCTAATCAGCCCCCTGTCATATTTCAGTGAGTACAAGTACACCAAGCATATGTATGTAGACTGATTTACATGTCTGTCAAAGGCCACCCCAATTCTAAACTTTTCACCAAAAACCGTCGCACGAGCATTTCTGAAGTGCTGGATCGTCCAGCTTTGTGTTACCAAAAAGGTGACCTAGAGCCGCGGTCGCCATTTGACTTAGCCACTGCATCACTTTCCAAAGAGTTAGGACGTAGGGGAAATTGCGCCATACCTTACCACCCGGCATCCAATGGATCAACTGGAAGTCTACGTTGGCAGCTGAAGAGGGCCTTACTCTTTAGCCGCAACATTGCGTGACACACGCTTCATTGCCTAGGCCCGTGAGGTGTAAGAGACACTCTAAAAGCTGATCTATATACCATCACCGCTCAGTAAGTCTGTGAGTGCTTGCTGTCTAACTCGGAAGCCCAATGATTCTTCGGTTAAATTGCCAGGCATATCTATGGCCCGAATCTAAAGTGGTCCCAACTATGATGCAGAGAACCTACGGCGCCGTTACTGGATCAGCTCGGATGTATTTCTAAACGCTTCTGATGTCCAAATGTTCTATTTTGCATACTGGTGCACAACTCCCTTTCAGCCTTGCAGCTTAAACGTACTTACTCATCAAACACATTGTTTGACTCGCTCGGATGTCGCTGTGTAACCTATTTACTTCGACTCGGCGTGCTTCACCGAAGGTGAACCTTTGCCGTTCCGTCTGTATTATCAAGGGGCTTCCGAGGTAACTTTTTACGTTAATTTGTTTGTGTTTGTTCGAATGTTAGCACCCAACGTGCGGTTTACGGCGCATTTTTGCTTTTGACACCGGATGTTAGAGCTGAGGTATGCAGCTGATTGCCTGACGTATTCTATTGTCTAGAAAACAGTATCGTAAACGAAAGAACAAAACCTTCTCACTTCAGTGGTCAACATTCTTCTACTCGTTGCCTGAAGTCGGTTTCGCCGTAGCTGCTCTGTTGTGGCAATACGGAATTGTTTGCGCGTGCATGTCAAACCGCCCGCCGGTGTTCGCTCAGTCGTTAATTTCTAGTGATCTGCCTGAGTATTGCCAAACGTGTTCCACACTACATAAACGTCTTCAGAGTGGTGACACTAATCATTCCTGACTGACTCACTTGAGTGATTTTGAGGCCCCTGTGATAACGTGCCAACCACGTGTTTGGACTTGACGTTGTGCGGATTACCGCCACGTCTCCGTACTGCTAATGCACCTGCTGTGAACGTTTGCTTGCATCTTCTCTACGATTCTGGGTGGTGTTTGAGCCGTCCGCGATCGTCATTTTGTGTAAAAAAACTGCCATCTATGTTTATTATCAAAACCAATAGAAGAGGTTGGATGAACGCCAAACCGGATCTCAATTTGTCCTCGCTGTCAACCGAAAACGTCCCCGAAATTAACGAATTACGCTCCGAGGTGAGTCCATCTTAACTCTAACCCCCTTACAACGCAAACGATGACTCCGACGATTGGACGTCCAGTCAAAGTTTAATTATCAGCGGTGAATCGGGGGCTTCACAGCTTTCTTACCTTCAGATTTCGGGGAATGCGCCTGCGAAGCAATTTCGTGCGCCTGCTGTGGTTCCAGACTCACCGCCTGAAATCATATGAGAAGCTCTGCACGGACTATTCGGGCGCACGGAGTTGGCACCAAATCAGCGTGGATGGTTCCACGCCAAGCGTCAGCAACCGTCAGACAAAGTGAATCCATTCCTTTGTGACCCGCAGGAGCTGGCACTGAAAACATTTTCACCGTTGGCCCCGAAAAACGAAGTTGTCGGATTTGTGACGGTTTCTCTTCGGGGTCGTCCAATCAGGAACCACACGCGAAATTCCTGTGCAAGCCGGTGTCATCGTTGTTAGCGACGGTTGAAAATGATCGGGCATTCGAGGTGGTAGAGAAGACAATGCGCGACTCCTCTTTAGAGATCGATCTGATTTTCTTTACCGCTTGATACACCAATGTTTCCTTTTCATGAATCCTTGAGTAAACTCCTGCTTTCACATGTCTAACCTGTGAATTTTTAAGCAGCTGGACGAGCCAATTTCAGTGCGCTCTTGAAAGAAGAAAATGAGGATATCAGACATTTCATCCTTGAAATGCAGACTTGAGCAACTGGACGTAGTTTTAAAGGCCAATTACAAGCTCATCTTGATGACTGTTTGGCCGCCGGAATAGATATGTGCGATCAGCACCAGAAGCTTTTACTTCTTTCAAATTCCACTTTCCAGTCAGCTAGAACACTACGTGAACATTGTCAAGATGTCAAAGCTGTCGTGAAATATGAACCGATGGCTTTATACAACAACAATGGCAGACGATGAGAAAGTCAATGAAGGCGGCAGTCTTAAAAAGTAAATACTCGAAATGTAACTAGTAATGGTCAACCTGCACCTGATTCAAATGCTACCTGAAGATGGAAAAGCTGTAAGTCGTGTGACAGCAAACACTCTCGGTGGACTTGCCAGTTTCATAACGTTGTGTCACAGGTGTGATCGAATCGGCCACATTCATTCCGTTCGCCACAGTTAACAGTCTTTGTTTATGCAATTCAATTTTGACCATGGCAACGTGAGTTCCGACTTCCATCCTATTGCTCTGGCTGTCAATTCTACTGATTCTACCAGTCACATTAAACGACCTATCTAGTAACATTCATTGTAGATATTGTTAGCGTTGAATCATTCATCCCTGTTGATTTCGTGAAGTGCCTGAAGTCGGCAATTGTGGAACCTTCTAGAGTTTCTGTGGAAGTTATCACTGGGCACAGTTTGACAATTCATGGTTCTCGTCCAATCACACTTTCTGATTCTCAATCCAGTGTTAACAAGTGCCACTTTTTGGTCGTTGATCGCAGGTGATTGATTGTTGGTTTAGAGAATGTGAAGCTTTCAAACATTTCTGTTTCATTGTTCTTGTACGCACGTAAATTACAAATGCACAATTTACCTCTTCAGTGTTCGATAGCTTCTGGTGGTGTGCGTACTAAACCGCTCTCGCTTGCACTTAAGTACAGCCCGATCCTTATAAGGTGACAAACCGTACTTTTTGGATCACGTGAACCTGCCAAAAAGGCGATCGATCAACCCGTAGAAAATGGGATATTAACGTACTATCCATCAGAGTGATAGTGTTTTGCATGCGCCAGCCACACCTATTCATGATAAACGGTCACACGCCCTATTCGGGTACTTTTGCTCTTCAAACGTCGTCGTTAATTCTTCTAGATGCATTTTTGGTACGTTCAGGTTCTTGTGTTTGGGGTTGCTCGTTGATGAGAATGGATATCGTCCTGATTCTGGTAGTTTTTCGCTCTTATCAAAGACATCAACTGCAAAGACTTTTGATGAGTCTGGTTCGTCGATGGGGTCTCCCCAGTAGTATTCTCGATTTATTCCTAATTTCGGTAGTAAGGCAAAACCTTAATGTGATATTTCTCAGAACACTTTTGGCTGGACTAACTAACGTGAACGAACGCCCCTTGTTCTGTTGGATTTTATGCCTTCCAAACTAGTGTTGCGTACATTCTTTCCGAAGTTACCGTCAACAGTGATTTGCTGATGCGTCCCCAAAGGGGTGGTTCTAGAACAAGAGGGTCATCCCGGTCCTCGCATTTCCAGACGCCTCAGTTCAGCAGAGCGTGGATACGCGCAAACACAAAGAGAAGCACTGGTGGTTTGCTGGGTAGCCACCAGACTTCACATATATTTGTTCGGTGTATATTTCACTATAGCCACTGACCAGGAAGCCCCTAACTTAATTTACAATCCTAGCGAACCCCTTGCTAGGTCTTCTGCGGCAATAGTTCAGCGATGGAGTGTTGTTTTCGCTGCCTATTCATACAATATCCAGAACCGTAGCGCAAAATTCATGCATCAAGCCGACTGTTTATCTCGGTATTTCGACTCCAGAGAGCGTGGTGACTCAGTTTGTTTACTGACAAAGCCACCTCCAGTTTCTCGTTCTGACTTGCTTCGTGACACTTGAAAATGCTACCATGCAATTTCGTAACGGTTGGATCCGCGATGTCCGGCAAAGAATTCTTGGACTCTACAAGCGTCAAGATGGACTCCCTGTTACTCCCAATGGATTATTGTGCCTTGGTGATAGAATTTTCATTCCCCCCACATTACGATCCGCTTCAGTAGATGATTCACACTCCGGTCATTTAGGAATTGAAAAGGTGAAAACATTAGCTCGTCTGACTTATTGGCGGCCAGAGCTGAATGCTTATCTGCGTAACGTTTCTAAAGGTCGTGCTCAGTGTGCACGCGAAGGGTAAAAGCGAACATCAAAGTGGACACCTTGGTCAGTGACTTGTGAAGTCTGACCACAAATACACGCTAACTTTTGTGGTCCGTTCTCAAATGAGTACTGTGCTTTGATCGTCCTTGACTCATATTCCCGCTGGCCGAAAGTTTATTTTCGCTTTGTCAGCAACTGCGGATTTCACTCCGATTGCATCACAAGAAATGTTCACTCCAGAAGGAGTATCGTGTGCCAGTGACACTCATTTCACTGTGTAGAATTTTGTAGAGTGGCTGAGGAAAGTAAGATATCAAAATCTGCTCATTGCACCGAGACATTCTTAGTCCAACCGTGCCGCTGAAAAATTCATGCGTGTTCTGAAAAATCCGATTAAGCCCATCAACTGGTCGAATTTTGCAGAACTGGAGAATGGTGAAGACAACTTCTTGATGCGGTGCCGAAATTCCGATCACCAAGCAACTTGAGGCATTCCAGTTAAGCTGTTCGAAAACCGTGTATTTCGAGCCAACATGCCTAGTTTAGAACCAGCCGAAGTCGCGTACCGTCGTGATAATGACCTCCAACCATCCAGAGTAATTGTTCGCCACAAACTGGATGCACGAATGTGTCTCCTGCTTGATTTAGACGATTTATCTGGCTACCTTAGACACGTTGATCAAATTGTCTATAATTTACCTGTTCTTACTCCTGAAGTGCCTTTCCGGATCCCGACGGTTCTGAGTCTATTCTAGATCCAAGTACCTTGGCTAAAGATGCCGCTGCGAATGAATGACCACAGTTGTGACCCTCCGAACGCCTCACAAATAAACAGCGCAGAAGCAATAACAACCCTAACTCATTCAAACTGTGACGGACATAGTGATTGTTACTATAACTATTTTCCAGTACTGTCATTTTATTGTACTGTTGGCAATAAGCTGTATAATTGCGATCGAGTCAAATAATTGGTTTGTTCAGTTCCGGTACTACTACCACTGCGTGAAAACCAGCTCTGGGGTCGAGCAAAGTTGAATAGTCTATCTCTGCAGCCCTGAAATTATCAGTCACCCATATGTGATTAGGCACACCTTCAAAAGCAGCAAACGTAACTCTATGGAATAAGGCGCCTTGGGACTATCTGTTCCATCATAAATACGCCCGAGTGGCTTAACGCTGACTAGTCGCCCAACTCCCACCACATAGTTGTTGAATGAGTTTTCATTCATTACCTGTTGTTGTGTTAACGACGACAGCACTCGCCTCACTGTTCGAATCATTTTTTCCCACGCTCCGCCCCGATGACTTGCGCCCGGAGGATTGAAATATCAATTGATCCCCCTGGTTCGCAAGCTTATTTGTCTACGCGCACGGACTCAAATTTCATAAACTTCGTTTTAGCTCCATGTTGGCTTGAGCAACGTCGGAACCACTGTCGCTGTGAACAGCCTCCGGCGGGCCCCACTTTCCCGAAAATTGCATGAGGGCCACGAGAAAAATGTCCGTAGACATGGAATGGGCAACTCATGTGTGAATGGCACCAGTCTGCAAACAGGTGAATATGCAGCCGTAACGTTTGAGCTCGTTTCTTTCTGTACGCACTCTGAAGGAACTGAAATAATCCACCCCACATTATCCGAATGGGTAACCGTCCGTTGACGCTGTCGTCGATGAGGTTAGCACAATCGTTTGGGTGCATTGTTTAGCATAAACCCTTCTATATTGGCAGCACTCACCCAGCACTCGTTTAACGGCAGCCATATCTTTCAAAATCCAGAACCGTCTTCTAATGCTGGCAAACACATGCGATGTACCCACATGCCTTTCAGATCCGTGGCAGTGACGTATCAAAAAGCTTGTGACAGCACAGTGACAAGCGGTGATCATCAGCTTCACACTGTCTTTATTCCCTGGTCATGTTCTACCGCCAAGATAAAAGGCTGCACCTATCAACGCTCGCTGCAACCTCTCAAGTCTACCCACCCTACGAGAGCCAACCTTAAACATCAATCAAACGAAGTTAAGCGTTTTCAAAATGATGCAACGGGCTTTAGCAAAATCAACAAACATATCATAAAGCTAAGAAACGGAAATCAGTTTCAACACAGCCCGTATTAGTAGGAGTACCTTTGACTTATATCGAACGACTGGTGCTAGAAAGCCTCCCATGTAGCTTGACTGACGTGTTCCAGTCGGCTAAAGGGGAGTCTGGTGGACTAGGTTCACGGGACCAGAAATCGGCACAGGTGACCACCACATTATTTGCTAAACTGTTGGGAGGTTTCCGGTGTGCCATCGGTCGAAGTTAAATGTCATGATACAGGACGAAGAGCAAGGAAATTGTACGGCCGTCGACGTCCTTCTTGGCGCCTTCTATCCTGTTGGTTGAAGAAGGGGACGCAAGCTTCCGGTTATGCGTCGACTATAAACGCAATCAGCGATCTGTTCCGTCCACCGCACACGGACACCACACTCAGAGCCTTACAAGGAGCAAGGTGGTTCTCCACATCTGATCTGGGTTCGGGATACTGGCAGGTTAAATTCCACTGCACAGATCGTCAGAAGATAGCATTCGTCATTCCGCCCGGATTGTATGAATTAGAAATGACGCCGTTCGGCCTGGCCAACGCGTCGGATAACTTTAAGCAGTTAATGATAATCCAGAACAGCACCTAATCTACTTGCTACATCTGTCGATAGGCTGGATTTAGAATTGTCGTGTTCGTGATGCAGCGAGCATCAATGAATTTTGATCTCGCTGAGCAGCCGAATCGGATCCAAGAAGGAAGACGGCCCTATTGACAAGCTTTCTATTAATAGAGTGCCAAGGTGCAAGATAATTATTGCAGACCGAGTGGAAGAAAATAGCAACCAGCCTCAAGATTTCGTCCACCTCACATGCAACTCCCCAGGCTACCGATTTACGTGAATGCGACCAAATGCCAAATTCATGCTATAGCGGTGCAAGAAAGCGCAACCGAAACCAAGGTGCACATAAACACAGGTCCAGTGGTAGAGAGCAGGGATAGGTAAGGTGTGCGAGGAAAAGCTTCGACAAGTAAACTTCAGTGATACATGGAGATTAACCTTTGCAGAGGGAACAATTTGTCGTGCGCGTGATCCGAATGGCGGCTTGAGTGCTTTGAGGGAAGGCTCGAGAACACAACCAAGAAGATTCCAAATGTAGGAAGAAGGATCAACTGGAAAGGAGTGAATAAAGAAAGGGTGCGTGAACACAATTGTTATGAAACATCCAGCAATCGTCAAACACACAACTTAGGCAGTAACTTTGACGGTGACTGCTAGGAGTATTGCAAGACCTAGTGCTAGTGAATATCCGATCTACCTTGGTGATATTATTGTTGTCGCCGACACAATATAAGCGCGTGATTCCGGGTTGGGTTGTTTGTTTGAATTTCTAAGAATGGCTGGTCTGTAATTAAGTCTCACGAAGTACGTATTCTTATACCAAGAAATGTCAATTCTAGGTCACTCACACCCTTAGGAGTACAAACTGATGGCAGAAATATCGGTCAATTGACCGGTCGCTGACGCCAATATCTGTGATTGAAATACGCAGTTTTGTGGGAACGCTTCTCACTACCGTATGTTCGTTCCACATTTTGTAGTGTTAGCATCCCCACTTCCCTGGCTCGCACGAGAAGACCACAAATTTTCCTGACCCACTAAATGCCACGGGGATTCGGTACTCCGATTCGTAAGCTCAGTTCCTCTCTCATTATTTCACCTCCTGGTTTCTTGCCATAAGCCGATCCCTCCTGTTGCGCATTGTGCTACGTAATCTTAGGAACTCAGTACAGGAGTCAGAGCAGTACTTAGCAACCTTAATCCATTGGAAGACGGCATTATTTTAGAGAAAGAACGGTATTTACGATCACCTTTTAAACAACAGTCTGTCGTTTTTTATTGGCCAGTTTGTTACTATGTTGTTTCACAGCTTGTAGCTATCAACTCGGTTGGTTGCAACAGACATGCATTCAGCAGTAGCCGATCAGCATTTAGGACTGATTTTTGCATGCCTGACATTAATTCCATCTGTAGTGGCTTGTGTGTGAACACTTACTGGGATAAGCTCATCAAATAAAGCGATGACTTCAGCCCAGACTCATCACACCTTCGTACCAAACACCGACGCTAGTGACTTGTTTATTGGCGCTGTTTTCTCTTGGAAGTTGGTCAACGAGAAGTAGAGATTGCCAGTGCAAATCATCGGCTCGACAAGCGGTACAAGCGCTATCACACTTAATGTTGTGAGTTGTTGGCTAATGTGCAGCTCCTTAGGCACTTCCATTTTGACCTAATCGGACGACCTTTCAAAGTTTTAACCGATCACCAGACACTGCTGTGAGTTTGCAATTTTTAAAATCCAAGGGTCAGGATTACAAATTTGAGCCTATCTATCATCCTGACAGTTATCATCCAAACGCTGATGCTCTGCCTTGCCTCCCAGTAGAACCTACTACCGCAGTGTTATCTACATCCCCAGCGGGGATTACCTGGGCGCACTACCAGTCGAATGACCCATACATCTACTGGTGACAGCTCGGTGGAAATCTTAAACCAACTGGTCGTGCGATAGGAAGCAAATCCCTTGACGAACGCTGCTTAGGGTCGTAGTGAGTGAATCTGGAAGTTATCGATGGCGTATCGCATTTGTCGGGTAGAACCAGGCGAAAACACGGACGAGTCATTCCAAGTGACAAGACTTCAACGGTTGTCTGAGCGGGGCATTTAGGACTGGGGAATGCAGGTGAACAAAGGATTGAAGCAGCTGCACGACAGCGCTTTTTCTGACCAGGGATGCATGATGATGTTTTTCGTATATGAGCTAACATCAAAACCTAGGCGCGAGCAAAATTCCCTACTGTAACTCCCAGGGCCCCGCTTTAAACGGTCACAACCGCTGGCCCTAGCCATCCCTTGGGGGTTGATGTATTGCGGCCACTACCAACGTCGAGGAGAGGGAAGAAATACATTCTTGTGATTATTGGCTGTTTTACCAAGTGGTTTCATTCCTTTTTGATGCAAAACCAAGAGGCTTCCACCATCGCATAGGTGTCGGTTAACGAATGGGTCGCTGGTTTTGGTATATCCGTTTTGCTGCACTCTTATGACGGCGCTGCGTTTGCCAGCCATCTCTTGGAGGAGGTATGTCGCACGTTTCATATGCACAGAGCTCGAACAACTTCTCACCCTCAGAATGACGTCTTAGTTGAACAAATTAATCATGTCATGAAAGTTTTGCGTAATTTTGTCAAGCGGCACTAGTCGGACCTTCGGGATGAAATCCTGCAGCAATATCTCTTGGCTTATAGAGCGGCCGTTAAATCTAGCACAGGATACGCGCTAATTCTACCAGCCTTATGTCATGGACTACGCCAGCCAAGTGAATTAATATCACCGCTGGTGCCCGCAGAGTCTACTGGGATGTCACAGTACGTCAGGCGGCTTAGCAAATGGTTGAGAGTTGTCAAAAACCTTGCCGCCGAGCATTGGTTGAATTATAAACACCATTAGAAAAGCTGCTGTAACTGCACAGTAAACGGAATAGTCTACCGCATCCTGGGTCACGTCTGGTCGTACAGACAAAAGCCACAATTGGAGACAGTCCGCAAATTCCATCGCCCGTGGCAAGGCCAATCCGTAACTGTGCACGTGTTTCCACCCACTGTATGTGTAATTCTCAATACTACGAATGCCACGGCGGATGTACTCGCGGCAGACTGCAAACAATCAAAGGCAGGCTAAACACCGGAAGAAGCGGAAGTGCGGCTCTTGTCATGACATTTGTGAGCCCGTTCCATGAATTATTTTTACTGCTTTTTCCCCGTATGTGCACATTTATATGCATTTACACATAACAATAGACTTTTGTTTCACTTTTGTTTCCAAAGTACTCGTTTTTGAAAATCCCGTGTGTACATTTTGATGATCCAGTGATACATCTCGGTCCTAAAGTTGGAGATAGCCGATGTAGATGCGATGTCAGGCGCCGGGAGTTTCTGTGTCCCTGTTTATGTTCCGGACGATCGCGAGTACTGGCTGGCGCAGCTTGAGCGACAATCCCAGTTAGCGAACATCACTAGCCAGACTGCCTACATCACACACTTGACTACCACTTTGCCGATGTCACTCGCGCACTACGTCAGGGATTCAGCAGTTGAACCGCCTATGAGCAACCTCTGCAACACACTGGAGAGCGCACTTTTAGAGCCCGTCGTCGTATCAGAACAGAAAAAGACCGAAGCAGGTTATTAGCGACCTTCAGTCAGGGGATTCTACCTCATCTCAGCCACTTCACCAATTGAGGCTAGTGGGACAAAACCACAGCATCGATGGCTAACTCACGGGTCATTTCTGAATGCAGAGGTTGCCTGATTGTGCGCAGACAGGTATTTCTTCATTCATTTCGATGGGCTTCTTGGATGAGTTGGCAAGATCCGCTGACTCAGTCATCGAACGTCTTCCCAGCAAGCTGTACCAGGTGGAGGCATATACAGGAAGTGTAACTGCATATTTGGCAGCAGAGGTAAGAAAAGTTTGTCAATAAATGTAAACTCCTAAAGCTTCCCGAACTCGCCTCGCCTCCAGGGAACGCAGCCGTTCAAGGTTGCGTTCAAGAACCAGATACTGCTGATATCATCACAGGGTTGGTACTAAGGCGCAGAAATGCACTAAACCATGCACCTTCACGATTGTCACGGGAAACGCGACTGCCAGCAATTAATGACGACAACTGTTGCTGGCGGCCTCAGATTGGTTGCCTTTTTTCATACTCGATGGGAATCCTAGGTTGCGTTTCCTAGTGAAAACCGGCAATTGAGTCCATATTGTACCACCTGAAATGTAGGATAAGGCTTGTTCGACATCTTTTAAGCTCCAGGCCGCCAATGGAACTCCAGTACGCACTTTTGGCACACGCCCTCTTACGCTGTATGTAGATCTACAATGTGTGCTTTTCGTTGGGTGCTCGTTAGCGTGGACGTACCAGGTGTCATCTTGGGCACGGACTTCGTAAAGCACTTTGGATTGGTTGTCGACGCAGGTCATCACAAGCTCTCAGATTCTCTCATGAGTATACCCAACAGGGGGACCATTTTTTGGACGCCCGTCTTTAGCCCAGTGCCTGATGAACCAAGCGGTGATCTTGAGTGCCAAGCAGTGCTCCGTGAATTCGCAGAACTGATCCGTCACTCGAGCGATCTATCTGTTGCTGTAGTGCATTACATCAAAACGAAGGGCCCACCCGTTTTTAGCGGTCACGAAGACTAGAACCGAACGAGTTGCGCACCGCTTGTGCCAAATTCCAATACCTGCTGGATGTGAGTATAATTCGTCCCCCTCGACAGCCCATGAGCATCCCATCTACACATGATGCCAAAGAAGATGGTAGGCAACTGGCGTCCTTACGGAGACTACCGTAGATTGGACAGTGCCACTGTTCCAGATAGGTGCCCTATGTCGCACGTCTACAATCTAACGACTACTCGTGCAGGCAAAACAATCTTTAGCAAGTGACCTCGTACGCGTCTGCTAACACTGGTAGCACAGAAGAATATTGCCAAAATAGCCATCACCACCCCATTTAGACTATTCGAATTTTTGAACACACCTTCCAGTCCCATTAAAGTTGCACAGTTTTGACCGACAAAGTCGCCCGTCGATTACATTTCTTTTACGCATGCACAGATATCTCTGTAGCCGGCTTTTCCACGGAATAGCAAATTGTCCACCTACAGACGTTGGTTCAGCGTCTGGCGTTGTACGGTTCTACTACCAACGCATCCAGATGCAAACTCGGCCAAGCCTCGTTGAAGATTTTAGGCCACATCATTTTGACGGAGAGAATTAAATCTTTTGATCTCGAGGTCAGGGTTACTTTATGCTGTCCGCCTCTCGATACGGTGCACAAGCTCCGCCGCCTTAATAAACCTGTGAACTGCCGTCGCCGATTTATCACCATCTTCGGGGAACAAGCGTACTTTGCAGTTAGCCCCCCGAAGCCACTACGGACCTCCCTACCTTTAAGGAGGCACTTGCCTCTGCAGCCGTGCTGCACTACCAACAACTGAATGCACCGATCAGAATCACCCTAAATGCATCGGACGCAGCCATAGGTGTATTGCTGCAGCAAGCAGTTCTTGAGGCGTGGCAGCTAATCGCATTCTCCTCTCAACGCCTCACTGAGGCTGGAACGCTATACAGCACTTTCGGTCGTTAGCTTTTAGGTGTGTACAGGACCGTGCGCCATTTTCACCGCGCACTCGAAGGGCCGTGATTCCGTTGCCTTTATTAACCACAAACCCTCTGTGTATGCTTTGAGGAATAATTCTGAAAGACATCCACCTAGATAAACCCAACAGCTAAGCTACATAGCCCAGTTTCCTGCGGATGTTCGCCGTGTTTTCAGACCCTTAAACGTTGCAGTGGGTACTATGTCACAAATCCACAGACCTTTTGCAATTACCGATCCGCTTTTACATCGCAACATAGCTGCAATGCAATAGTCAGATTTACGTTCAAGGATGAACTGAAACACACTAACTCACGCATCGTCATAGTGCCGCTGACCTCTTTGGCTGGTACTACTATGTAACAGTAAGCTGGGAAAACCAAGGCCAATCCTGTCACATGCATTGCAAGGGACAGTTTACGAAGCGCCACACAACCTGTTACACCAGGAAGTATACGCATGGCTAGGACTGACTGCGGATCGACTTGTCTGGCCTAACATGAATCGGGGCTTGCGGCACTGGGCCCGTTGCTGCCTCTCGCGCCAACGTTTCGATGTCAACCGACACCCTGACAACTCATTGGGAGCTTTTACAACTCCCGACGATCAGTTCGGACATGCTCACCCGGTCCTAGTTGTGCAACTTCCACCTTCCCCAGGCTGCGCTCACCTTCTCACATGTGTCGACTGGTTCACTCTCTTGCCGAAAGCCATACCACTGTCAGACCCATCAACAGCATCTGTCGCCCGCGCTTTTATTCAGTATTGTGTCGCGCCTTTTGGCTGTCCATTGACATTTGCAACTTATCGTCGCACAAGATTTGAGTCAGCGCTAAATTTACAACTGACCGGGATGTTAGGAATGCACCGACCACGCATCACAGCATATCACCTACAAGCGAATGGACTCGTACGGCGTTTTGACCGTCAGCCCAAAACTCCAGTACGTGCTCACGAGTGAATGGATTGGATAGACGCTTTATCGCCAGTTCTGCTTGGTGTTCACAACTGCGTTGAGGATGACTGTGCAACCCCAGTGTCACTAGCCAACGGTCTTCCTTTTAGCCTCCAAACTTACTTCCTTTATCTGCCAAGCAAAGCCGTTGTCGACATTCAGGACTACGCCAATAGACTGACTAATTATATGCGGTCGCCACAAGCGAGTGCCACGAGCACTCAACAATCCTCGCCTTAAGTTCCTGAAAAACTTAGCACCTGTGAGTTCGTATTTCTGAAAACAGACTATCAAGAAGCGGCTGCAGCAGCCGTGCAAAGTACCTTTTGCGTGCCCGAACGGTCTGCGAAAACTTACCTGATCGACAGTTTTGGTCAACACTTCACGGTTCCGATAGACCGCCTCAAACCTGTCTCTGCCGACTCATCCTCCAATGCAACAAAACGGGCAGCATCCGAACTGTCTCCATCCACTTCAAACTCCGATTTAACTCAGGTTTTACCCTCCACATTTATTCGAGACCAGCTCCCTTCCAAGTCTACGACCCACTGTGGGGGCCGCGCAAATTTTCTCGCGCGCAGTCCTCAGCAGTTTATTCCTCCTATTTACCAGTCACTGTACTTTCAAACATTTGCTATGTGTATTTCGTGCGTGTCGACCGGCAACTAACAGCTTCTCAGAGTTGAAAATCCTGGCTCAATTTACAAAGAAAACCCCAGTATACAACCGTAAATATCCCCAGGTGCTGCAGGACACGCACTAAGTTGGGTGTTTGCCTTTTTTGTAACGTTCAGATACTTCACTCCTCCTTGATTCTGAGTATAACGCCGTTGCCAGGCTCAAGGATAACAACCTTGAATGCCTCAGCGCTCTCCGCTTGCGCCCCCGTCACACCCTCAGGAGACGTTTTCAGACTGAGTGGCTTGCGCATGACTGAACAGTTAGACAGTAACTGCTATCGAGGGTTAGAATTTATGGGTAGAAGGCCTCCTACATTGCTCACCCTCCTAGGAGGGCAGATGTGGCGAGATCATCTTCGACACCCCCCAAATCCTTCTGCCATGTGAGGGCTGCCTTACTAGCGCTACCGTACCAGTTCACATTACTTTGTGAACGTAAACACACTAAAAACTACTAACCTCAAAGTTAGTGAGTTGGCGTGGGTACCGTGGCTTTACTCGTGGCCGTATGATGAAGCCGCGCCACCTTCACCAGTGTAGGCAAAATTCACGGACGTAGCGGTGTTTTAGCTTTTGCCGTTGGAAACACCGTTCAACCAGTCTGACGTTCGTTTGAAGTCTGAAGGCCGACTGGGGTTTCCTTTGGCATTCGTTCTGGTGCTAAAGTTTCACGTCTAATTTCCTAGACCCCTACTTGTTGTTTTGAAGTCTCTGTGTGAACAGTGAAGAAATCAATAAGCAGAGTCTGCTTGTTGACTCGTCATTTTCTCATTGTGACTTCTAAATCACGTTAACTTAAGGCTGTGGAAGTTTTCGGCATACGAACCAGGTCCAAAAGACTTCAAAAAAGGTTTTCAAAGAAAGTGGAATCTGCATGTTGCTATCAAAAAACTTACAATAAAGGTGCACTCATCCAGCAGAAATACCGTTTAAAATATGTAACACGCAAGCCGGACGTGCTGGCTTCGATTAACCTTTACACTGAAAAACCAACTTTGTGCAGCCCGGAGACATCGGAGACAAACTTTCTTCTGAATTTAAGGTGCCAACAGCAGCCCTGCAGAAGGATACAACGGAAATGAAGTTGAATCAAAAGCCCACTAAGACATACACATGAATTACATAATCGAAAACCAAAGTGTTGCTAACAACACGGTAGCACATTAAGTTAAAAAGAGGGTAACCATAGTGCAAGAGCAGATATAAGTTCACAGTCGACTGATCGCGGGCTGAAATGTAGAGAGGAGCTTTCAAAGAAGGGACAATCAAACAGCATACGTGCGAACCAATGGCCACAATTCAAGTTCGTCACAAAAACACGAATATGGAACACAAGGAGAACAGCAACACAGCGAGCAACTTGTGTCAGCCAACCGTCACTACAAGCACATGCCACATAAGACGAGTATACAGAATGAGAACGTCCGAGGGGAAAGTACATACACAAGAGGAGTTGGAGGGATGTCTTCAGTAACGGACTGCCAGACAGTTCATTTGAGCCTTTCCGTATCCTTCCTCTGCACCGATCTTGAAAAGAAGCAAGAGAAAAAAATAGGTGAACAAACTTACAAGTGTGGCGTGTTTTGGTCACTACACAACCAAACACAGGTCCTAACCTGTTTCCACTCAGCGAGAAATGAGCTCATTAAAACGGTGGAATGTGAATTGAGGTAACAGAGTGTCAAACATTGTGACAAAAGAGTTTTCGTTGGTATGCAGCTACAGTCATGGTGCGAAATCCATCACGTTTTTCGCATACAACAGGGACAAATAGAGAAGAGTTTAAGATCGGCTTCCTACAGACAAACTAGACATGCCTGAAAAAATACATCGTTTCGCACTAAACCAGACATAAGATAACGAGCGTACCACACAAGGTTTGACAAAACTATCCTACAGTCTGTCTTTCCATGTCATTTATGCCCATGTAGCACATGGCCCGCCGAGATATGACGGTATCCCGCGGGTTTCGGCGGGCCATGAGAAAAATCCCGAAACAGGCATCCCATCGAATAATCCTCCCGAAGATAAAGGTCAATAAACTTCACTTCGAAATCTGCATCCATCTTTTCAGCAAAATTAGTGACATTCGTTTAAACGACGTCATAAAGGCAGATATCTTCAATCACCAATCATTCGAGCTAGCTGAGGTAAGAGTTGGGGAAAGTCGCACGGTTTTGATCTTCTACAAAATCACGTCAAAAAATAGCCGCGGTTGTGCATTTGCATGTCATATACGGAGAGTGCTTTCAGATGGTTGTCTAATTCTTGGTCTATCTGAAATATTCACGGAGAAACTTGATTTCAAATATATCCCTGAAACGTATTATTATGGTTCATATTCGAATACTGCACCAGTTCATGAGGTTGTATTAAGATTACCCAGTGTGAACAGGCAACTGTCTGTAGTATTATCGCAGTGCCCAGAAGGAGTAATGTACGATTGTTGTGCCTCATGTTTGCTCTTTCTCCATTATTTCCGGAGATACGGAACTTTAAACACACCCAGAAAGCTTGTATTATTATGGTTTACGTTCGTTTACTGCATACCGCATTTGCATTCCTCTCTGCAGGTTTCCCAATTGTGCATCGAAAGATGGTACGTTCGCTCCAACGTCTACGGGGAAATTTCCTGAACACGTGCATAGCGAACTGTGTATGTTGCTGATGAACTTGTATAAACTGTCCAATAAACTTCCCACGTTTTCGAATATTTTTTAATGTACTTTATGGGCGGCGTCAGTGAACCTCGAGCGCGTAACGACAGTGATAGAGAAACCGACTGTATGAAGAAAATTGAATTTTGCAGACCGGGCTAAAATCTCCGCTCGCAAACTTTTTCCGTGGCCCGCGAGGGTTTCACAACGATTTGCTATTTGGGTGGAGCCCTTAGTGTAGCGACCCTATTTGTTTATTGCTAACCATGTTGAAGTTACAGTTAGCATTTGCACTCTTTCTCCTCCCCATATTTTGTATGCGCTCAAACGTTTGTTTGAACGAGTATGGTTACCGGCAGGTCACCCGCGCACTCGAACGTTTCTGCTCCGGTGCCTGCTCGTTTGGCGTTTTGTTGTACTAACGTTTCATCTTGCTCTCGTCGTTTTTACGTGTCGTCAATATATTTCTTGCCTACCGGTCGCATTGTTTCAACGTTTTATTCACGACGTGTGTCGTGGGCTGGACGGCGTTTATCCGTATTCAGATGATATCGTGGTAGCCATCTCATCGCAAGAGGAACATTGCATACACTTGCGTTCGTTATTCACCCGGTTGTCGCATCATGAGGTGACCATACACCTAGCTAAATGTTCTTTGGGAGCGTCCCACATAGCATTCCTAGGTCACAGCATATCCACGAGCGGGATCGAACCTCTCCCCGACAAAGTACAGGCAATAGTGGACTACCAGGAGCCCACATATTTCAGGCAATTTCGCCGTTTAGATGGTTCAGTGAATTTTTACCGTCGTTTCATCCCTAACTGTGCCCGTCTAATGCAACCGCACACCGACCTACTCAGAGGTAAGGCACGTTCATTCCTATTCCCAACGGCTACCGCCCATATAGCATCGCTGTGGCATCATCATCCGTCTGCTCCCTTGGCACTAAGCGTGAATGCATCAGACGTGGCTGTAGGGCGGTTCTGCAGCAGCAACCCTGTGCCCACTGATGCCCACTAGCCTTTTTTTCTGAACGGTTACAACCAACTGAGTCGCGGTACAGTGTTTTTGGGAAGGAGCTGTTAGCGGTTTATCTCGGCATCGGCCATTTTCGATATGTCCCTGAAGGCAGGGACTTTATCGTATCCACAGACCATAAGCCGCTAACGTACGCGTTACGCTCGACAACGGACAGGTATTCCCCCAGAGAGACGAGACACCTGGATTATATCGCTCAGTTCACGACCAATATTCGTTTTATTTCAGGTACTGCGAACCCAGTCGCCGATGCTCTCTCGCGCATTAATGCTACACTGAGCACGACGGAAAGCGCAGTCGATCTGACGGCAATCGCAGCCGCACAGGACAACGACCCGGAGATAGAACAACTTCGCCGGTCCAGTTCCCTTAAGTTAGAAAGAGTTCTCATGAATTTCTCCGGTGGTATGATCATTTGTGAAAATTCACAAGGCATCCCTCGTCCGGTTATTTCATTGGCCTTCCGCCGCCGAATTTTCGATACGTTGTACAACATGTCTCACCCTGGCAAACGTTCAACAGTCAAAATGGTCACGCAGCGCTTCGTCTGGCACAACGTCAGTCACGACGTCCGCACATGAGCGAAAGCGTCCATACACTGCCAGCGGTCTAAGATCCATCGTCACACGCGTACCCTCATGGGAAGTTTTGCAACCTCTGACGAGCGTTTCTATCATTTGCGTGTCGACCTGGTCGGACCCCTACCACCCTCAGATGGGTATACTTACGTCCTGATGTGCGTAGACAGGTTCACACGTTGGCCAGAGGCTACACAAATTCCGAGTTGCTCGTCGGAATCAGTCGCGCGAGCATTCTTGGAACGTTGGGTCGCTCAGTTTGGTTGCCCTGCTGTATCGACCACCGATCGCGGGTCACACTTTGACTTGGCTTTCACTTCACTCCTCAACGCAATAGGCTGCAGTAGAATTCGCGCAACAGCTTACCACCCGGCAGCCAACGGGTTGGTTGAGCGTTTACATCGGCAATTGAAAAGTTCACTATCCGCTAGCAAAAACCCCTCATTGCACGGGGTTTTGCCGCTAGTCTTGTAAGAATCCGTAACACGTTGAAGGCAAACCTGCATACCACCCCCGCCCAGTTAGTCTATGGGTGCTCCTTACGTTTACCCGGCGAGTTGGTTGCTCCACGCTCAACGGGACCTATCAACTCCGCGAATTACGGCGAGCAGCTAGCTCAACGCATGAGACGACTTCAACCACTCCCACCGAGATAACAGACGATACCAACGTACGTACATCCTCGTGTATCAACTTGTTCTCATGTTTGGTGTGGTTACTCCTCGACAACCTTTACATCCGCCGTATACCGGACCGTTCCGCGTACAAGCACGATATGCCAAGACTTTCGTGTTAGAACGCAATGGTAAGCCCGATGTGATCTCTATCGATAGACTGAAGCCAGCGTTTATACATGTACCCGATAAGGAAACTGATTCGCGAGCATCAACGTCCTCTTTGGCCGGCACATTACCTAGCGTTGGTACAGATTCGGTTTCCGTTGCGATTCCTCCTGCCTCGACGGAGCCAAGCCCCCAGAGCAGACGCGGGCGAGAGTTGCGGAGGCCAGTACGATTCGCAGATTACGTGGACGTCTGCCGTATCTAATTTTCGTCGTCACACTTCCTTACCAAGTTGATTTTAGATGGCCTAACCTACAGCAGATTGTCGACGAGACGTTTTCTTTCGAAAAGAAAAAGATAACCTTATTTTGTCGGACGCCATGGAATCAGAAAGCCTGGTGAGGTTGTCGTTTTCCATTTATGAGCACTGTATTTTTTAGATACCTGGAATTAACCATCCATCATCTACATGAAGCAATGAGGGCGTGCATCGCGATAAGACACTGGGATGCTCGAATTCCTGTGAAAATCGCCTACGATGGACGTGAAAAAGGCCACGGCCCTACTAGGTCGACCACAATCTGTCTGTTCCCAATTCCCCTGTTACCTGCAATTATTGACCTGCCCGACTGTGCCCTACCGAACACTTTCAGTTGTTTTCCGTCCCTCTTTTCCACCGGACCTGGACGCGAGCTGTGTGGCAGGAGTAAATTGGACCATTCATGCTCGAGCCAACGATTAACTGAAAAACTACATTATTGAAGTCAACACTCTGGTTGTCTTCTAGCGGGGGAGCTCTATGGCGACCCTATTTGTTTATTGCTAACCGTGTTGAAGTTACAGTTAGCATTTGCACTCTTTCTCCTCCCCATATTTTGTATACGCTCAAACGTTTGTTTGAACGAGTATGGTTACCGGCAGGTCACCCGCGCACTCGAACCTTTCTGCTCCGGTGCCTGCTCGTTTGGCGTTTTGTTGTACTAACGTTTCATCTTGCTCTCGTCGTTTTTACGTGTCGTCAATATATTTCTTGTCTACCCGCTGCATTGTTCGCAACCGACCGGCCATAGTCCGTCTTAACTCTACATCAGACGGAAGCCGAAGTCAGTGCAGTACCGACACATGGTGACGGCTGGGACGAGCGTTTTTTGTTTACGCCACTCCGTGCTTCGTTGCAATAAATAATTCGGTCAACCTCTCGAACCTTCTTGGCCCATTACCCTTCTGTCGTCAAGCACACAGCTCAGTCCATTCAAGCTTTCGTTGAAAAGGACGGACCTGGTCATATTCCCAGTGTTCTCACTGTTTTAATCACCATCCGTTATTTAACCTTCATGAATATAACGACGTGATGGCGAATTATTCTAAAATATATCTTTAGGTCGGTTCTTTTCGTTTTAACAATGGTATTTTTACTGGTGGTGTCTTGACAAACTGGTGGTTGCGCCTACTCAGAAGCTCCATCGACAAAAAGTAAGCAGGTGGCCCAATAAGATGTTCGTTGATTAGTAAGTGCCATGAAAAGTGCTACGTCTAGGCGTGGTGAAGCTAGTTCAATGGAATAACATCCAGCCACTAATCACCATCGAAAACCAATCGACAATGAAAAACAAACCCAATAAACACGTGGCGGATTCGGTCATGTTGGCCAGGAGTAGGCTAGGTGTCGAAACGTCTTTCATATTTCACTGCCCGACCAAAGATTAGGAGTGTCAGTAAATGAAATATTTTGTTGAACTAATTTTAGAGTTAAATACTGGTTGTAAGTGAACTAAGGACGGCATGTTTTACCGTAATAGATATATCTGATTTGAGAACAGATGGCTGTCGTTGACAAGTAAATTTTGTTTCTTCAGCCAAGTCAACAGCACTGTGTCACTCGAGTTTTACGTAGGTCACGTGGCATGCTGACGCTATCTTTGTCAGCGATCACATAAGCTGTGTTCATGATTTTGTTGCACGCCTACTAGGACACATCACTGCCGACTCTCGCCAGGGCCGGACAGACTCCGGGCCAGCGTCGGCGTGTTTTATAGGAAGACTCAGTGTCTTGACCCACGTGTACTGGTATCCATCCTGAAAAATAACGTGTACAGAGAAACACGTCAAGCTGGAGAGACGCGGAGCGAGTTGCGTTTTTAACCCCGAGACGGATGTTACAAAATGAATAGCTTGACTAAAACGAAAGTGAGTAAAAGCCGAAACCATCAAAAATATGCAAATGGATGCGGTTGTCGGCACTATTATTTATTATAGTCGCTACATGGCTCTCCTCCAGAAGGCCAGTAGGTATTACACAGGCCATCATTGAATCCAGAGAGAAGAAAGAATGTCTTTTTGGCTTATAACAGTTAAAGGGTGATACACGCAAAGAATAATGACACAGGATAAGGAATATCAAATTTCGGGAGAGGAGCGGTCGTGAATGGTTGCTGCGCTAGCAGGATCCTTTTATTCATTTTAGCTAGTCCCCGGCGTGTTTTTTCCGTCACAGCGGGCTGCCCAACCCCGAAAACTCTTGTGAGAAAGGGGGGTGTTTTGTCCAGCGCTGTACGATGGGTAGCTGAGAGTTTTGCTGCACGCACCACATCCGGATCACATGGACGAGAGAAACCACAGTAAAGTGCCTGCACGATGGACGGAAAAGGATCAACAACTGTGCCAACGTCTCCGGTCTACCTGTAGTAGATTCACAGCCGAAGACTTCATGGACAACGCAACTTTGAGTGTCGCTGCCTTTGGTTCCCTCTTCTTCCCGTGGTCCTGTTTAAATGAGCTAGACTAGAGAGGAGGAGGGGTTAGCAAGAGAAAAAACCTGGGCCACAACAACTCCAATCGAGCAGCGGACATGGCGACGCTTCTGATGACTGCAAAAGCACAAAAGTCAAGACAAACGTCCTGCTTTTTTTGGCTTACATGTCAAAATGTTCAAAAACAAAAATGTGAACAGGCAAACAGTGAACATTCCCACTTTTTTTTAAAAAAAAACATATCACTGGTTCCAGACATACCATGACACAGAATCAGAGGTAGACAGAGACGATGGATAGGAATGTTCGTACATGTTGTATTGAAAAATGCCATTTCCAAATATGAGGAGCGTTAACGCATTCCTTGAACTGTACGGGCTATTACTCCTGGAGTTAGAGGGAACTGTGGTTGTGGTTGTGGGGAACTCGACAAATGCAGGAGGTTACGGGGATGGAAGTCTTATTTGCCCTGGTGTTTGCAGACGAAGAAAGTCATTTGTTGTTGGAGATGTGGCTGATGCTTCCTCCATGAGTGTTGGTTTCAGCCTGTCGACATAAATTACCTCACTTTTGCCACTGCGGCCAGGACGTGACAGGGGCCGGTGTGTAGGGTTGCTGTGGTCGACACAGGTCATCCGTATGTAGGAAGACAGAAGTGCACGAAGACAGCTTTGTGTGATCTTGCACAGCTGACGATTGTTCTCCAAGCAACACAGGGTGTAGTTTTCGTATGTGATGCGCCAAACGTGCTGTGTAGTTGTCGTGATCCTACGGTGCTGAAGGTGCCGGTGAGAAGAGTTTACTTGGCAGCCTAAATGTATAACCAAAAACCAGTTCGGATGTAGTAGCGTTCAAGTCCTCCTAACTTGTTCCACAGTCATAAAACAACCAAAGAAAGAACCTCTTTTTATGGACAGTCAGCGTGCACACTAAGATCGGTTTTTGGCTTAGGGTGAACACGCCCAGCCGTCCCATGTGCTGCCGGATGGTAAGCTGTAGTGCGAATGTGCATGTTTCCTAAAATATTTAGAAGAGCCGCAAAATGTCCTTGAAAGTATGATCCGCGGTCTGTGATCACCACTGATGGACAGCTGAAGTGTGCCACCAGGGTTCCGGGAAGACGCTAGTTGCCGTTTCTGACGAGTAGTTAGGTAGCAGTATGGTTGTGGGCCATCTTCCGAAGCGGCCAGCACATGTCGTCAGATAGATAGAGCCGTTTGAGGGTAGCGAGTTACTCACCAGATTGACGTGTACCCAGTGAAAATGTGCGTTGAGTAAAGGAAAATGCCAAGGGGTGCTCTTTGTTTGACGGCGGACTTTGGAACGTTGGCATTAGAGACAAGGTCAGCTGTTATTGCAGACATCCCGGTTCGCCCTAGGCTATGCGAAACATTCAGTGACATGTTTAATAGGAGCGCGTATGCGAGGATGGGGCAAATGTGCTGTTTATTGAACGCAGACGCTACTGAACAAGATGTGTCCTGAAAAGTGTTGCAGAGGACTGTTAACTATGACTATGTCAGAGGAATGGGTTAGATCATGAGAGAGCTATTTTGACGAAGGTGCTCGATCTCAGGATCAGCGAACTGTGCAACAGCCATGGTTTAGCGACCTGGGGATACCCCTTTAGTGCTCGTCGCACTAAGTCGCTTTTTCCCCAGGTACGCAATTATCAGACGCGAAAAGCAAAAAGGCCTTTGAGGAGAGAGACCAAATCTTTATTCGACGAAATGTACAAGTGGTCTCTGATAGCGCTATAAAAGGCACCGACACGCGAATTAGCTAGAGAGGCTAGAGACCGGCCGTCGACGAGCGAGTAAACCGGAAGAAGGTGACACGTGTGTTCTTCGGGTTCGCACCACAGTCAAATGACATGCAGACAAACAATCGGACAGCAAAAATCATGCGAGCCTTAAAAGCCTAGGTCAGCATGCAACTATGAGTTTTGGAACTATTTTACACACCATACCGCAGGTAGGCTAGTGAAATCTCCAGGCTGCTACACCGCTGGTCTGCCTGCTGTACGATGTGTAAAATACTTCCTAAATCATAGCTCACACTGTATATAGGACCTTAAGGATCTTTGCCTGCCGTCTGCCTGACGCATGCCTGTCGGCGTATGCGCGCCATACACTTTTTCCGGCTTGCTCACGCGCTCTACGGTCGGATCCTTAGCATCCCTAGCTATTTCGCGTATCGGTGTCGTCTAGCGCTGAACGAGACCATTTGTATTTATCGCATAATATATTTTTGGTCTCCGCAATTACTTACATTTTTATTTCACGTCTGGTATTTCTGCGTACACCTGTGGAAGCGTTAATTTAGTGCACGTACGCACTAAAATGGCTGCCATATCAATGTCCTTGTTAGCAGATGCGCGACAGTGTCTTCGGTACCTGAGACATGTCGCATATCAGTCGTGAACTGAGAGATATTGTCCAGATGCCTAACTTCCTTTGGGGAATGCCTGTCGGATGAACTGTTTAGGGAGTAGGTTGACGGTTTATGGTCGGTGTAAACCGTAAAGGTCCTGCCTTCAACCGAATGACGGAAGTGGCGGATGCTTGAATATATGACCAGCATCTCCCTACCAAATGTGCTGTTGTGGAATTCCGCAGGTTGTAAGCGTTTTGAGAAGAAAGCCAAAGATTACCATTGATTACCAATGAACTGCCGTAACACAGCACCAACAGCTGTGTCAGAAGCGTCAGTTACGATTGACAGTGATGCGTCAGGATGAGCAAAGACAGGTAAGTCGGTGACCGCATCCTTGAGACCAATGAACGCAGCGCGTGCAGCCTTTGGGAACTGGAATTTGCGTTCACATCCACGGAGAAGACTGGCCATTAGCTGCATTATATGTGCATAGTGAGGAATGAAACGTCGGTTGTAGTTGGCCAGACCACTAAAACAGCGAAGTTACCTAAAGGAAATGTGCTTGGGGTATTCGCAGAGAGCTTTGACCTTATCCGTGAGTGCAGCGATTCAATTATCTGAGATTTTGTGACCTACGAATTCTTTTGTGGTCTTACCAGTTCAAAGTTGGTGGAATTAACTGGGACACTATGTTAGGTCAAACGCTCCAGTGAGGTGCGAAGATGCGCAAGGTGGCCCTCTTGGGAGGAACCAACCACCAAACTTTCATCCAGATAAGGGTGAACAAAGTCCAAACTGCGTGTCATTCCATGAATGAAGCGTTGAAAATTTTAAGCTGCATTGCTCAAACCAAATGGTATTTGAGGAAAGTCCAAAAGTCCAAAACGGATGATAACTGCGATTTTGGATATATTTTCTTCGGCTACTGGGGCCTGGTGATAAGCACGTACCAAATCTATCTTGCTGAGCACGGTTTTCCTATATAAGCAAGTAGTTAAATCTTGTCTATGCGGGTTTGGGTACTCGCCAGGGGTGGTTGAGTCCGCGACAGTCACCGCATGGGCTTCAATTACCTGACTTCTTAGGGACAATATGTAACGATGAGGTCTATGGGCTTTCGGGAGGGCGTACTTTCCCTAGTTCGAGCGTGTGCCCAAACTTTGCTCTGGCGACTTTGCGTTTGTTGGAACCAACCGGCGAGGCCGTATTGAGGCGGGGGATCCCTTAGTACGGATGTGGTGTGTTGCATTACAGGTCACTGATGGAATATAGTTTGATGTGCAAACGAACTTCGGTAACTCAGTAAAGAGATTCACTAATTCACTAGGGGCGGCGGATTGGACATATATGGGTGTCATGGCCTCAGCTGTTGGGTGCGTGTCGAGTATGCCTTGCCTAATGCTGCAATCGATTAGCAGACGGCGTCTTGTACCGACCAGGAGGTCGAAATGCCAGAAGAAATCGATACTGCTTATGGCGGAAGGTACCGCAGCAATAGTAAGCACCCAGCAGAATATCCGCGGGAGGTCCAGATTAAGGATTAAAGACTGATGCCCGCAAGTAGTTATAGACGTGCCATTTGCAGCACAGAGCTGTGGACTGCGGTGTTCCGGCACATCGTCTTCTGTAGACGAAAACACGTTAGTCTGTGCCCCGAAATCAACCAGGGACGTGTTTCCGGTATTTACATCCCGCGCAAAAAATGAGGGCCCGGGAAGGCTAGGTGACGACAGCATTGTTTACTGTTAAAGATTGCCCTCTAATTTTCCATTTCCTTGATGATGCGTTTGGCTCGGCCACCAAAGCGTTTGTGGTACCAACAACCAGTTTTCGGCCGCAGTATGTGTCAACTGAGTGATACATTAGGTCAACGACCTGAGGAACGGCCTGAAGAAATCGTGTTTAAACCATATCGCGAAACTGCGATTTCAGCTTTTAGAGACTCAATGTCTGCAGGACCACGTTTTGAGGTGACCATATTGTCAGGACCGCACGTGCCTGCTTTGGAAAGTGTAATAAGATGTGGTACGGTTGGGTAGCCATGTGGTGCTAAACTACCTGACCAACGATTTTCACTGTCTCCGTAAAAGTTGGCGAACGAGGAACAAAGGCTATTGTTTGCAATGCCTTTGGCTTTTCTTGAGCCAAAAAGGGCTCAGAAGAGGGCTCCGTCTATATGCGAGTTACCGACGAGTTGTTGCATTTGTGGTAGCAGAGTTGCAGTGCGTTTGTCGCCTATATTTGAAGTCGTGGAGAACTGTTGCAGTTAGATCTTTTCAGTGGGTGTCACCCAATTAATGACTGCCTTTTAAGGCCTCGTACTTAGACCCTACCGGTCGGTTTAACATAACATCGCGAAGCTATACGGTGACTTCACTCGGGAGTCTGGCTAACAACTGGAAGGACCTTGTTTGATGAGACAAAATTCCACTGTTGAAAATTGCTGCTTCTCAGTAAACTAACCAAAGAAGGTCAGTTTCCAAAAACGTAGGGACCACAGGGGCATTAGTACAAATGGAGAGGCTGTCAACAAGCTTAGATGATACTTCGGAGATTTGGTAGTTGTTACACTGCTATGAGCCATTAAGAATCGAATTAGGAGAATCTGTAAATGTTTCTATCCCGAAAGTATACACGGAGAGAGAAAGGCAATTGACTACATGTACGTCGATGAAGATGATAAATATGCAAGTATGCAAAAGAACGAACCCACCAAGACGCAGGCGACGAGGGTAACGGAATGTTTGAAAACTACGGCCCTACCAATTGTTGGAACTGGTCCAACAGAATTATACCCAGCTAGTACTCACCATCGCAAACCGATTGAAAATGAAACAAAAACTCTGCGCGTTCATCTCCATGTGTTGGTATCCAACCCGAAAAGTAGAATGTGCAAAACAACGCGTCAAGCTAGCGAAACACGGAGAGAGTTGTGTTTTTAGCCCCGGGACGGATACTGCAAGCTGAATAGCTTGACTAGAACAGGAGTAATCAAAATCCAAAACCATCAAAAGCATACAAATGGGTGTAATTAACGGGAACATTATTTATCATAGTCGCCACATGCGCCAGCCCAGTGGAGAGCTGCAGAGGGAAACCTGGAAACAGTCGTTGTGGCGTAGCGTTCTGGTGTTCACCGTTGAATAACACGGTCAACTATGCAACTGCTAATGTCTTGTTCTTCGACATTTTGCATACGAGTTTAGTGAGCTGTACGTGGTAAACAACCATTCAATCTCTGTGTAATTGCATCGGCAAACACAATTCAAACTGTTCACAACGTCATTGTAAATTTCACTGTACCGGCTGTTTTAGAAGACGTAAAAGCTTCTTCTTCATTCGCCAGCATGTAGACTAGACAGGCCACACGATATACGTACCTCACAAAAGCACTCACTGTTGGAGACGAATCCCAAAATTAGGCCATCTAGCCCGCATTTTATTAAAACATGTTAACAGAAGGTGTGATCTTCTCAAAAAGAAGGGAACCTATACAGTTTTTGCCGTAACGTGGCATTTATATCACGAAGCTCCTTGGTTTGTGTGCCCTATGTTGCAGTGATTCGGAAGTTGTAACGGAAAGATAGTGAATCTGAAGCCGAATTTTATTGATTGATTCACCCACCGTGTAACAATTAGACTGCAGTGTAAACAAGTAAAGCCACTAGGGAGGCGGATGTGAAAGAACCCTCAGCGCAACCGAATTCCACCCGCCAAATAGGGCAGACGCCAACAAAAACTCCTGTCGACTTTCAGAATTCGAACAAGCGTCTGACTGGTTGGGCGGCGTTCCAACGGCAATGGATAAAACACTGTTATTCTAAAGAATGTAGCCCACAGTGGTGAAAATGACGCACATTCATCATACAGCCACGAGTAGAGCTGTAGTACCCAGGTCAATACACTAACTTCGGGGCTAGTGAATTCACATTCACATGGCAACGTGAACAAGTGTGGTAGTACTAGTTAGGCAACCCTCACGTTGCAGGAAGTTTCGGATTTTGGGGACGTCGAAGGTGATCTCGCCACACCTGTTCGAATCACTTTACATGGAAGTTTTTGTCGTGTGTTTGCTTGTAAAATTCATGCCTGGAAAACAAAACTAACGTACACTAACGCATTGACCGCTGTGAGCGTCTGATTGAGAAGTGTGTCCCACATCTGATCCCTTACCTGGTCAGTCAAACAGTTCTGTCATTTTCAAGTTGACCATCACTCACATTTGATGGCAGCGTTCGCATTCAGATAGACTTTCCAGTCAGCCTCTTTCGAAAAGAAGCACTAGACTCGAGTTTCACTCTCATTAGAGCTCATCAGTAGTGCATATCCTTGCCACGGCCGGGATTTGAACTCCGGACATTCCAATCATGAGGCAACCGTGTTAACCACTACGCCATTGACCTCACATTGTGTCATTGTGTGGTGTTTTTACGTCCGTGTATTCTACAAACGAAAGTACACACATGCATTGATGTTTCGGTGTTAGTCCTGATGGAGATGCTCGCGCCGTTTGTGCTTATCTTCCGTTCGATTTAGCCCGCATGGTTCAACAAAACTCTCACTGGCTGCTTCCCGTTTGACACTAGTATACGACAAGACGAGCAGACTGAGTACAGATCCAGTAGAGTACATTTTATTTCCTCAGCTTGTGGTAGGATACTTGAGAACCCGGTCAGTGTGGACGAAATGCCACAACTGGTGAACGGTTATACAGCATTAAACAGAACTTGTGAGATGAAATAAGCGGAAAAATCCGAAATAAGACAGTTGAACCAATCTGATCACACAGTTAGTGTTTGTATTTTGAAATGGAAACTGATGATAGCATGTTCGAAGAGGAGACTAAGCACAAGTTTGAACACCACGGCTGTAAACTGTCACAGTGTATACAGTTTGTCAAGTTCCGCCCACCTAGGTCCAAACGAAAGCTACCTTCTGGCCACTTGCGGTGACTGCTGACAAGTTATAAAGTGACAGAATAAACGTCACAAGTTTGCGATTGGTTAACTTTGCGGCTTTGAAAACAACCAGTTGCTGCGTGAATTGAGGTAAGCGTTTGCCATACTGAACAAAGTACTCAAAAAAGAACATAATTGTGTGAGTTATCTACGGATATTCATATGTGGCACCTGTAGTGAATTTAAACACCATACAGAGGTTAGGTACGAACACGAGGCCAAAATGTGGTTAAAACAAGATAAACTGACTCACAACAGTTCGTGAAGGTGTGTTGGTTTAGAGTTCCGCTATACTGAATGAATCTATCCAGTGGGCACGCTTTGGACCCACAGTGGAGATAATTGCGATGACAGATAAATTCGGAAATCCGTTGAGATAAATGGTTGATTTCGTTAGTCCTTAGCTCTCCAGAAATCAGCACACAGGCGACACGAAGCACAGGGAGAACGTACGGCTCGCGACCTTGTAGAAAAAATGTACTATTGATGCATACGGTTGGAACATTGTGTGTACATGTGGAGTTGGTAGAAACAAACGGGAAGTATGACGTAGAGAATGTAGTACAAAACGTTATACATCCCAGATGTGTACTCTACGCCCACATTGGACATTAAAACTTTCCTGCTCTTTGTGAACGGATGGTGGAATAGTTCATAATAAATGTAAAGCTTTTGCAGGTAATGAATGAAATATTGGCCACTTCTAACTTGTGGCTATGCGTAATGTGGATGTGCCCAAAGTGAGTCTGCTCGAACAGTGATCAGCAGGGTCTCCTCATAAGCGTATGGTCGGAGTTCTAGTTTCGGCAGTGGAAAAAGTATGAACAACTGACAACCTCTAACAGGAGGGAAACTCGAGTGTAGGGATTCTTTTCGAAAGGGGCTGATTAGAAGTTTTGTGGTAGTGCAACACCTGGTGTTTAATTTGTATGCAAAACCAAAATCCCCCAGTACCCAGCAAGAAGAAAGTTAGTCGTCCGCGGTTACCACCGGCAGTAATTTGTGAGAATATGATGTTTGCTGTGAAAAACCAGTCATTTTCGATTCAAGCAATTTTTGCGTCGCGTCTGCCCTACGTCAAAGCACAACCTCGATTCCGAAAAATGAACTACGTGGTGAATCACTTTCCCGGCGCTTAGACCAGTGCTCTCTGTGATGGTGATTAACTGGAAGATGTTGGCGGTCCAAAGTAGGAAGTTGGGCGTTAGGGGACGAAGAACCAGTGCTGAGTAGCCATATAATTAAGGTGGGGTTGATCGATAGAGAAAGGTGTCCCCTTACAAGTATTCTTAGGTCGATAACATGATGAATACTACCAACGATGGATAGTTACTTTGGAGTTATATACCTATCCAGGAAAGATGTTGTACACAGCACAATTACAAACCGCCTCGCAAATCAGAAACAATATCTTGCGGTTAAACATTCAGGCGTTGGGCTTCACATATTACTAAACCTTTTTTTATCTACGCGATAACCAAGATGAAATCAGATATATTCAGTATCTGTTATTTTGTGAGTGTTGCAATGAAAATGACACGGAATTCCCGTGCTTGGTAGGGCAAACAGTGGTAAGATAGTTCTCAGCAGGCCTTGTACAACTTCCGGACTTGTGCTGAGATTCACGAAAGAATGAAATAATTCATACTTAACTCGTTCTAGAGTTATTACCAAGCACTTTGGTTGATCTCTGCAACCGTTGCGTTTTTTTGGTTGAAATTGATCAGCTGGTTTTGTTTGTTTCTGCGTTCTGTCAAACACTGACAATGATCCCAGAAGGGGTTAAGGTAGGCTTTTAGGAATAGTTGGTCCAACTGACAGCCAACAAGGTGATGAAGGACTGTTTTGACCCTGCTCGGTCTTATCGCCACCATGCATTCCGAAGACTCGAACTTAACACCCCTGAAGAAATGCTGGAATGTTAGGCCGCCAGAGAATAAAAAGTAATTACAGCTCAGGTGAGCTCTACCTATTTTTCTAAGGGATAACCATCCAGACTACCTTGTCCTTGAATCCCCCTGTAGTTGTTGGAACTAGCTAATGGCAAAATCGCGTCACATGTACCATCTTACCTCGTAACATTATGACGCTATCAAGGAACTTAAGGTACACTGAGTTTCTGCACACTTTCTGCGATAATCTAGGAACCAAATAGTGTATGGGATAAACAGCATGATTAACTCACAAATAAGATAGTAACTACAAAAGTGGGCAGCTGCCGTTTCCATAACAGAGGGTACAATGGAAATCCAGGACGTACACACATCGGATTAGTGACAACAGTCACAAAGCCGGTCGTGTACTTTCGTTCAATTTCAAACAAACACGTGGTACTTATGCCACATTACAATGAAAAGTTTCCTCCAGTAACAGAATGAGAAATATCAGGCACGACACCATTTCATCAGAATCATTTGCAAGACCTAAGGAAACTAATTTGTACTTTTAAGTAAGTGATGTGGATTCCATCAAAAGAGGCTGGCTGAAAACCCCATTTGTGTGAGGGGCTGTGATCAAACGTGAGTGATGTTCAGCCATAATCTCACCAATATTAAGCCAACCATAGGAATTATTTGTTGTACAACCTCGGTCCCATGCGATATTCATCTTCTTGTTGCAACCAAAAGAAAGCCTGACTAACTAAGTTGCTTGATGTTAAACAGCTATTAGAAGGTATGTGAAAACATACAACCGTGAACGGAGACACTGCTCTACATTGCTGACCTGTATCCACATCCACTATCAGTGGTACACTGCCAATCACTTTGTTGACAAGACCGGCACAATACACACGCATGTTCCCAATGATCACTCCCGACTCTTGGGTTTTTGACATTCATTCATTTTTGGCATTCCTCGTGTATGACTCGTACCATAATGCACACTAGAAACCAGGTACACCATGCGGAGCTTGCTCTGTGACAACTGCCGCCATTTCAAAGCGACTACTCAGAGCAGCAGATCCATTTACTCTAATATAAACTTCTGCGTTCTCATACCTTGTTGTCTTCTCTGTGCTATTCGGATTACTGCATCATGACTTTAACATTTAGTTCACATTACAGGGGATCGTTTGAATTGATATTCATGCTTTATGTTGCGTTTTCCGGTCCACAAAACTGATGCTTTATCTATAAACGTTTTTGCGTGCAGTTTGCACCATTTACGCTTACTACAATGGTTTCCATCCCAAGTCCCGACCTTTTTCTGTCTTGATTTGAAGGGATCTAGGAGAGACACAACACGATGAATTGTCCCAGCGTTTCCGAACAGGTTTACTTTTTTTAAATAAAAAAAACAACGATCACCGTGAGTTACTGAAGTTTTCTAGGCTCAGTTCACTGGACCGAAAAGGCGAATACCGTTCAATGAGCATTGTGTATATTATGAATAAATCGATGAACTGCATAAAGTCTGTCATGAGATCTGAGGTCTTTTATGACGGATGAAATAAAAACCGGTGTCACTGACAGGCGGCACCAGGTTAAAGATGATTTCAGAAATGTGTATGTGAACTCCATCCAGAAGGGTACGGGAAGGTCTATATTTCATCTGCTGCTACTCCAATGTCATAGTTGGTAGAAGGACGATCCAGTTCAGTCACCCGATTTCTACTTCAACCACTGAGACAAGCTTGAAATTCCTGGAAAAAAAGAGGATTTATGACTACTTCTAGGTGGCTCTCAGCTTACTGCCGATAACCTGGTATGGTTGCATCAAGTTCATTCGTTGAATTGATCTTTGAACGTACATGTAGCATACTATACTAAATGATAAATACGGCAGTGACTTGTCAGCTCTGACTTAGTGTTCACGTAACGCATACGAATCGGAAAGTGACACACTGAAAAGTTTCGGAACCAAATGGTTAAATTGTCGCTCTCGTGTGCACTGTGTATACAATCAGGACTTCCCCATTTATGTTCTCTCTTATTTACGACCAAATGTGAAGAAAACCCTTGGCATCTTTTACTCTTACGATGCGCTCTCTCATTTCACCTATGGAACTGAAATATGGACTTATTCGATGAAACTGGAAGTTAATGTGTTGTACGACAAGCGTTGGTCGTTGCTGTTCGCGTTTTTTAGTGAACAGAGGGACCTACTCCAAACTCTCACTCTACCTGTAAAACAGTTACGTTTGCTCCCGCATTATGTTTGTTCTGTACACGTCAGTCTTACCAAAACCAGCTTCACTTAACTTTCCACCTAAAGGTCATATCCTCTACTGATGGTTAATCTCTTTCGTGTTCACCTGCTTTACCAAACGGATCTTATCCGGCTAATCGTCTTTTCACAGTTACATACTGGTTACGTCTTCGGAGTTCAGTGCCTCTACTTACCGTAGCGAAACATTCTCAGAGTTTGCCCCATAACTTCTATCAATAGTGTTTCCGGTCTGAGAGTTTTACACTTCCGTACGAGGTCCACCGTATCTGATGGTTGGGAACAGTGGTGGTGTTGTTTGTAGCTCGGGTTGATGGTTTTGGTAATGATATGTTCATCGAGCTTGGCATTTAGGTTGCAAACGTTTCATCACCAGGCGAGGTGACATCATCAGTGCGTAAGTGTTTCAGCGTATATTTT
>QNGE01000388.1:150122-181550 GCA_008508345.1 Paragonimus westermani
AAGAAATGTCATTTACAAAATCCAATGCAATAACTGTGGACAACACTACGTCGGCCAAACCGGACGGAAATTATCAACACGAATACATGTGAGTCAGTTTACTAACAAAAAGTAAGGGGCTTAGACCGAAAAACATAGATGACCCCTTACAATTGATAGCAGATCTTACGCTCTCGTCCGCTTTTTGTCAACCAAGTTCGAACGAAGCGCCAGACTCCAGTTTCGCTCATGTTAGCCAGTCACCAGTGAATATTCTTGCCACGATTCAGGTTTCAATAAATACTGATGTGACCAACGCAGATGAACTACCTCTCAATATTCAGTAGTGTGTGGTTAAATCTGAAAACCGATTCCAAACTTTATATCTGACGTCCGATCTAATGTCGCCACAGAGAGCTAGGCCGTGCAATTTGTATTGCTGTAGCTTAAATCGATTAATTTTGGTGAAATCGCTTTATGGAAATGCTAACTAAAGCGATGCAAACTTGTGGCGAACATCAGTGTGCTAACGTCAATTTCTAGACTCAGAAAGTGAAGAACGATTAACGAAACTACAAAAAACTGTAATATTCATGCGTCTTGCCATGGCAACCGATTCATCGACATAAACCATAGCCCTGGTAAGTAGGTCAGCTGGTGGGTGATGCTAGTCGACTCAAAGGTGCGTCGGAGAATTGTAACAAAATGGAATAATGGAAACCAGACTGACTACAATTGATACAACTGTATGTTGGTTCTGATGCATTATGTAAACGAGTGTGAGAGGGTAAAGACTACGTTGAGGCGATGGCAGGATGTACTTTACACAAAAGAATTTGTTCCCATTCAACCTTGTGCATCTGTAAGAGTGAAGTAAGAACTTTGGAAATTTTTAATAAAAATGAGGAGTTTTGTCTCTATTGGAAAACTCAAGAACAACAGACGTCTACGTCTACAGAAAGCCTCATGTCATGTTCACCTCAAACCAATCAAACATGCGGTTGCGGTGTTGCAACAGTGACTTGCCACATCACCGCCATTAGTGACATAAAAATCAATAATTTAAGCTCAGTCCTATGGCGGTTTGTTGATTTATACTTAACCTCCATTCAGACAGTTGACTTATCATGTGTATATAAGCCCAAACACTCGTTTCGTTGGTTCGACACTGAAATATATTTTTAAATTAAATCTGACATAACGTGCTTAGTTATGAATAATTAGTCTACACAATCATTTGTTGATAGCAATGGTTAGTTTGTTCAAAGTTTGCTGAAACGTGATTGTGTGTACTTAGCACTAGCACAGCTAAAATGATTCTGCTCACGGAACAAACAAGTCGTTTATCTAACTATTACGAGTAGCTGTACTCAAGTTTACTGTAACTTGGTGATTTTGGAGACATTCGTGTGTAAATGTTAACAATGAATGAGTTATTTCGTACGCGTGATCGTGTACTGAGGAAATACTAACCGCTAACCAAATTTACATGAACAAAAAGCGAGAATTGTTTTATGTAAGTATCATAGCAACTGCATACTTATACACATCTCAGTCTTATCCACTGAGCTTAACCTGTTCTTATCGGATGGCTCTAGATGGTATTGTGAATACCGTAAAAGAAATTGTGCTCGAATAAATGGAGATTAGTGAGCTGTCTACTTTAAGGTAGGAATAACACATTTACAAAACGAGGAAATCAGAATGAAAATCGGTTTGCCTGTCATCTGCACAGTTAACATGCCTGGCACACAAATGCCTAAATTTCGGGAGCATTTCTTGAACAGTAGATATCGCAAGTATTATTCCGACAGATACATTTCAAATTGGCTTGTTAAGGTAGCCTAGAGTTTCGCACTTCCTTTTTGTATATATTCGGACATCTACCTCCTTCGAAGGTGTATTCAAACTTTAAGGTTCCTCTTTTCTAAATTTTAACTTTGTTCAGGTCATGCATTTCCTCCCTCCCACTTTTTCCACTTCAGTGATCCCGCGAAAAACAAATCCACTTAGTTAAGGCTGAGATATCCGGTAAATTTGCTCACACGGTCATTGCTCAGCACGTGAAAGTACATCTCACAATGCAAACATTATACATATTTACGACATTGACATAACACTTGTCCCTATTATACAGTGTTACAACTGTCAGCTTTCATTTCGGATTATATTATATCTTAGCTCTCCACTGATCTGAGGACAAATTGCCTACAGTTCTGTTTTCCTCTGCTTGGTATTACACGAAGCGCCTTGTTTCGAAACGATATTTTCGAGTCAGTTTAAATACAAATCCTGGGATCTCCGTGACTTGCTACGAAGAGTGAGACGTACAGTGTCCAAATCTGTTGTACCATGCTGACCTGAGACCTGGGCCAAGACACGGCTGACAGAAATCTATGTACAGTTATGTGTTGTGTTTAGAAAGCTCTGCACGAGATGGATATTACGGCATCTTGCTTTCAACTGCTTCTCATGTGACTGAAGATATGAGAGTATGCTATCCACAGGTTTCGCAGAATTGTCAACATTCAATACAGCCTTGATACCCTACTTGTCGGGCTTGTCCGCGACTGTTATCGGTAGTTCAATGTCGGCGGAAAATGACGACTGCACATTTTCTTACAGTTGTTTATAAACACCCAAATATTTCTTTTGCAGATGGGATCTTATCCATTATTTTTAGTCTAGTCCGACTGACTCACTTCAGTAGCCTGTGAATTGCGTTCCCTTGAAGAAGTGGATCGTAGGATCTAGTGTCCACCGTGTGTTAGATAACATCTGTCAATAGCTCACATTCAATCCGAACAGACCACCAATAAAATGCTTTTAAACAGGCCTGGTGGCCTGTATTGTTGTCGCCCTTTCTTAACCGGTCACGGTAACCACTTCGATCAAAATGGCTATTTTTCCACTAAGGCTTTCTTTCCGCCACGTACCAGACAATCTTGAATGAAGGTCAGTTGAAGGTCATGTTGACATTTCAGCGGGCAGTTGAACAACAGTTCATTATTGCAGACGTGTTAAGTGTTTGAAGTCAACCGCACACAGTGGTTGTTACGGTGAGCGTCATTAGAGCAAATCGATGCAACGCGGTCGAAAGAGTATCCCAAAACACCAGTTTTGTTTGTTCCGTTAGAAATGCAATTGTTATCCTCACGACAACAGTTGCTGTCCGATTTCGAATCAGTCAAATTGTTGAACGGTATACTGGTTACCGATAAACAGTAAGGGATTGTGGGAAACCGAGAAAAGTTGAGGAGATATCCTAACAAAAGTGTTATGTAGGTTGAAATGTAGAAGACAATTTAAAAACCGCATGGCTGCTCCGGTGCCAAACTGGTTATCACCTATCAACGGGGAACGATTTGTAAGTAGACCGATAAGCCCCAGAAAACGGGAAGTGGGAGATTTGGCAGATCAGGTGAATGTAGTTGTACTATGTACATAAACATATTCATATGATGACAAACAATGGACTAATGAATCAGCATGGACCGCGACTGACAACAATTGGGTATACACCAGTTTTATTGATCGGTTCATTCCGCATGTGCATTTTGTGTATATAACGTCTGTCACGCACACATACGCGCGTCTGCATTTCATTCAAAATATTCCACAGTGCATAGTTTACACACGTGATAGCAAGTTCCATTTTGTCTGTTGTGATAGTTCAACAGAGAGAGATGCTTACCTTGAAAACATCGGGCACGTGAATGAGTGGGAACAACAGAACTTCTTGATGGGAAGCCAAATTTATTGAACGGCACACTGCGAACTGAAGACAGACTTAGGACAGACATTGTTCAGCCGGAACAAAGTAGATTCACGCGTTTACTGAACAATAAATCACAACTATGATAATGTTATCTGGGGACAGTAGTATGTTAATCCTCGAGCCCCGAAATAGTTACATAGCTGAGTTGACACCAGTTACTCCTAACACTGTTGATAAACAAACTAAAGCAGTAGTGATTGTAATTTTGACGTCAAGTGATAGCTGTTCCTGGGCTATAGACCAGACTACAAGTTAGCTAGGTGGCATCGGTCCTACGCGACTTACACAGAAGCATTCAAGGTAGCCTATGGTTGAACGTGTGATCACGTGCTTGTTGGTAGGTGTTCCTACCACACAGGTATTTCGGTCCTGGCAACCAAAAGTGATGGTCCTCTAAAAGTCAGCGACACCATTTTCAAGTAGCCAGTCCGAGCTATATAGATGACCATAATGTAATCAAACTTTATAGAGATCTACAACATTTCCATCTCCTCAGTATTCAAGACCACCTTGTACACTTGTTGGTGGCTTTTTAAGAGGACACAGAATATCTGGAAATAGCCGCCATCTGTCATAACATCGATGTGTCCAAAATGCCATACACGAACTAAAGATGGTTGCAACTAGCCTATTCTGATCGAAAATGAAAAATGTTTAATCAAATGCGCGTCAAATAACTGAACCTCGTTAGAGCAATTCTTGTGGTTCCAACCAGGCCTGGATTAGTCCGACCTCATCGAGCAAACCACGCGAGACTTGTTGATGAAAACGCTTAACAGGGTGTCCAATCTGGCATTGACGACATGTTGAACAGTGACTAATTTTGTAAAACACCAAAAATCGAGCATCTTCCGCGCGTGTGGTGTTTCGTCAAGGATGGTTATTGCCGTCAGTGTTTACTGAGATAACTCGACTTCATTAACCACCATATGTGTCTTAACAGTGAGTACACAGCACCATCACAAGCATTGCTCCAGTAGCAGAACAAACAAGAAATCGTGTGAGTGAGTACACTAGGCTGTGAACAAAGAACAGTCGGTTTGTGTTAATGATTTGTCATTAACAAAAATCTACTGCGGCCCGGACTAACTGAAACGCTGTTTAGCAAACCACATATAGGTGGTCGTTTAAGCCAACGTTGTGTGGTTCACGCAGATATGTCTATAGACGAAACAATAGAAACGCGAAAAGTTTTTTGTTTCCAGTTTCGCCTATATATTTTGCCACAAGACAATCTCCTAGGACAGTCTCCCACAGCTAGAGTTTGAGAAGTTGACAGATTGTTCGTACTGTTCAGGTCGGCTGGTAGTGTGTGAAATGTGTGGGTACTTTACATGATCTGAATAAAGTGGAAAGATTCACAGAAATTTTCTGAGCATGTTATCTCCCAATACCAAAAAACTGTAACCCTAAATTTGGTTGGATTAAAAATCTATTTGGATGAAGATGACAGAGTAATTTTTCAACGCTGCCAATTGGGGAGTAACTTGTTCACATTCTGTTAGTATCGTTGGGCACAGCCCATCTCAAGTGGTCAGGTTCTGCAGTGGCTACAACCATCGGGACACAATCTGGTAGTAGATCATGATGTTTACTCTCAAAGAGACACACTGCGACTTGTTTCGTCCAACAAGTACATCAAATGAGATTTGAACACGGAACGTTTTTTGGAAAGAATCGAAACCCAGTTTCCAACACTGGACAATGAATACGAGCTTGGTTTTCAAAATAGAGACTTATTCTACCTTCCTGATAGGTTTTGTCACCGCAAGAATCGCTTGACCCGGGAAGATGTTTATTGCACGAAATCCCGTACAGGTTATGCTAAAACATAAAACGACGAACGCGTACACCCATTTGCACGGTTGACATGTAGTCACACACTCTAGGCAGCAATACACTGTCGTTCGTCCTGGTGGCACTTCCCCCATAGCGTGCACACACTATTCCAATAGTGGCTTCCGATCCACCGTCTTCTTGGTGTTGACTTTTGCTCTTTAGTTTCAACTGTGTTCCCAAATTGTGAGTAGTATACCACTCACCAACGGAGTTGCCTACCATACAACATAGGTAGTTCAAGTAATGATGAACTAGGTCACTATGCATTGCTGGTTTCAGAATGAGCAAGGCGGAACAGGTACAGCACTTAGAAAATGCAATTAAGTAATTACCAACTGATCTGATGTGTAATCTAATTTGATATAAGTGACTCAGTGAACGGTAGGGTGAAGAGAATACCAAACGAGAATTTAACGAATGATCGACTTTAAAGTGAGTGGCTACTGTTGTCACCTAGTAACGTGGCTTAGAACTCTGAAAAATAAAGGGGCTAAATTCGTTCCTCAGGAGCAACTATACAAGTATCATTTCAACAGTAGGAATTGCGTTAGTGTGACACAAAAGACCTCATGAGAAGATCAGCAAAACAGGCCAAACTTGGCCAGAACATCAGGTGTTCGACTGGACACGTAGATAGAAAACTGATAAGTACCACAAATTTTCTGAAGCGTTCATCAAGAAAATGTTTTCAAAGCTAGAAAAACTTTGGATGGCCGGCTTGAATTATTTACTTATCTGGCGTTAGAAAAAATACTTCCCTCGCCTTTCTAAATACCTAATTACCAGGATGCATCAAATGAGAAACGAAGAAAGCACGCGGTGTGCTTGTGGTTAGGATGCTCTGTGGCAGTGTTGGGGGGTTTAAACCTTGTCATAGGGTGACCCTTTTTAGCATCGAGCCTCGGTTTTACGCGTGAATGTAACAGTTTCGTTTCAGTTGAACAATGCCCCTGGTTTTTGGTTTCACATCCAGATAGACACCCCAGTAGCATAATGAACCAGAAGGTTTCTTCCTGATTCAGAAGCCTCGATCGTAGAATTATAAATCAGAGATAACAGATAGTGACCGTGTCTCCTATCCAGACTCTCGAGCAGCCTTAGAACAAACCAACGTGGCTGTAAATTTAAATTTGATAATTAACTCGTGTTTGATGTGAGATCAATGTATCAGTGGTTATCACGGTTAAATTACAGGAGGGTAATCCTATGTCAAAGCCCTGTCGTGGCAAGGATGTTCACTACTGAAAAGCCGAGCTAACAACAACAAAACTCAAACGAGTGCTCCGTTTCTACAAAAGAGGCGTCTGAAACATCCATCTAAAGACGAAAGCTGACATTAGATAAGAGTGATACTGAAGCAGAATCAACCAAATCCCCCACAGCTAATCAGTGTATCAATATATCCAAGTAATATCGCATTATTCTGGTAAACGTGAATACAAGATCACTTGCTATAAGTTGATTATACAATACAAGCTATGTATATATTCGGAGTTGTTTATAGAAAGGAATATTTATTTTGTACCGCTAGAACTGAATTGACCAGCTAATTGTACCACTCTTCGGGATATGTATCTATTCTGTTTTAGGACTAATATCATTACGGCTGTCGCTGATCGTGACCCACTTTGGACACTCGTTAAGCTAGCGCCAGATTTGAACGTTATGTTGTTTCACCCAGTCACTCCATACGAAAACCGTTTTTGGTAGGGCGAAAAAACTTCCCCCACATCTCACCTATCAGCCTAATCAACAGCTGGAGTTTTTAGTTCACTGCTTTGTTAATGCGTACTTTCTCGCACTCCAGTTGCTTTGTCCTTACTGAGATGTTGTCTACACTTTTTAAGAAAATGTTTCAGTGTTACATACAGTATTCGAACATGCAATGAGGTTTTCAGTGCACTGTTGTTCATGTTTATTAGTTCAGAACGTGTAACTGTTTGTGATGGGTTGTGTTTCACTCTACCAATCTTTTGTTCAATTAATTGTCTACTTCTTCAGTACAACAGACCACAAACTGCTTTTTCTCACTCTCGACTTCTTGTAATAACCACTTAGTCAATCTCTGCCTTCCGTTTCTACCATCTGACCGTGTTTCACACTTGGGGAAGTTCCTTGGGAGACTGTTTCTACCTGACTGAATTATCTGATTCATTTGGCTTGCAAACAGTTTCCACCCTGGTATTTGCTCATCACACGTAGGGTTCTCTTGATCGAACGCTAATTATATCCCAGTGGACTCCATCCAAGGTATGTACTGTTTAGGTGTTTTTCACATGAAACCAGGTATCAGTAGAAAATTTACAGTTGAAACTATATAAAATAATACCACTTTTTTTCCTGGGCAGGTCAATAAATGGGCGAGTGGTTTTTCAACGTGCACTCAGAAGGTTTTGATTCGTGGGTGGTTTATCCTCGTGTAGAAAGATTGTTTTTTAAGCTGAAGCTGTACATTTGTTTCCGTTTTCCCACTAGTAAATAAAATACCATCAGAACTGTGGCACGGGGCGGAATACTTAGCACTCGGTAGGCGCAGTGAAGCATGTGGAACCTAAGTAACCGGAATTTATAAAGCAGCTGTTTTTTATTCGGGTTGAATTTAATCGCGCGACTGACCCAGATCTGGATCGTTTCCAGTCAGTGTGTCGTTCATGCTTTTGAACCATAATCATAGCTCATACCATTGACAAATGCAAAGCAACATTTACCTGGACTTGAAGATCAATAGAACACTCATAAACGTAGCGCGTTCAACGCGTACGTTCGATTTCGACTACTCAAATTCAACTGAAGCGTCAAACTTTCTTCAAGCGTGGCACACTCTATAACCGGTGAGACTTCATCACCACTGAGTTCGTGAAACCGCAGGTCACACAAATGCCCCCATATGCTGGAATACTCTCGTGCGGAGGACTCGTAGATCTTGAACTTAAATTTGCCAGCATAAGGCTTCCTCCCCATATCGTGTGAGCAATGTGACAGTTCGCCGCCGCGCATTCCGGAACGCTCGAGATGTGCGATCAATTGGTCAACTAATTACGTTACACAGCTTGCGATCGTTGAGTCACGTGCTCCGTATGCCAGCTGAGCATTCACCGTACCGGGCATCATATACTGAGGCCATCAACAGTTGGGTAAAACCGCGTGGTGGTCAAGCAAGAACGTGGTCACGAAATATTAAGACCTTGACTGCTCCACTGAGCACAGTGGGAAGTCATCGCCTGTTTGGATGGGGTCCTCATGATCACTCAAACCGCTGGTTAGAGACGCTATCCGAGATGGCGGTGTGTCGCAGTCAATGGCGCACCTGTATCCATACCATTTCCAGTTCTTCCGCTTAGTCTTCTTTTAGTATTTGTTGACCTTCTCGGTAACGTTTCCTTCTAGGATATTCCACGTCACTGTTGAGGTGGGTGGCGGCCCGAGCTACAGTACCTTTGGTCAGGCTCATGGCTGTTATGATGATGATGATGATGATGATGATGATGATGATGATTTAGCGATATTCTTTGCAAGTCAATATTTCCACTTCTCACCATCAGGCATTTGCCGAAGTTAATAACGGTCAGTTTAGATAGCTTAGTGGTGAGTTTTCAAATCAAAAAGGTAGTATCTGAGCTGTTATCGAAGAACGCTTTGTTAACGAGGTCGCTTGAATGAACGTTCACCTGAATTAGAACTAGGCTGATCACCACATTGTCACATCTGAGGTTGTTTACGTTACACAAATTTTAAGCAGCCATATTACTGAAGGATCGGTGGAGGGCTTTAACAGAGTGGAGGTTATGCACCATTATTGGTTACTGCAGACCGTTTGCAGTAACGACAATCATTCGCCCAAGGCACAAGTCAATCAAAGTAACAGCCATGGGAGTGCACGTAGTCTCATCACTTCAAAGTTACCAGCTCGGCAAATAAGGCAAACGTCAGCAGGTTGTGCTCGGCCGTACACGAAACATGGATATATGTAAGTTTGAAGAGTTTCTATGATGCTCCTCTACTGACGAGAAAAGCGTGGGTATTCAGTTTTTTCCTCCTCATTCCCGCTTTTACACCTAGTGATTGATACTGCATGTGGGAATTCACTCGATCGTGTTCGACTGTAAGTTGTCCAAAGTGTCGTCTGGCACTCCGAGCAAGGTTGCTGAACATTCACTGTAAAATCATTTGCATCTGCACATCTACGTTGCAACGGTGTTGGTAGTAAACACAACCAATTCAAACATCACTACAGCGCACATATCCGTCACCTAATATTTGTGTGAAAGAACCACTGCACAATTTCCCACCTTAACACTAGAACGATCATTCCATTTTTGTTTTCCGTACTTTCGGTGTTTGTAACCTACCGTACTCTTATCCCATTATTCCTATCTGCACTGACCTTCCTAAGGCTGGTTAGAGAGTGTTGTGTACACGTCAAGGCCACCTGTGTGCCCCACGCCCGTGCCAGGACTCAAGCTGCGTTCTGATTGGCCGCGCCTTCGACGACCGACGGCTCATTCGTCCACGCAAATAAAAATGACTGCCGCTTGTAAATATGGTAATCTGGTATGTACTTCTAGCGTGTCACGTGTCCTCTCTGCCGTTGTTGCTGCCTCCAAGGCACCCGAATTAGCGATACAACAGATATTTATTACTGAAAACAGCCATTTGAGTCCATCCTGCCTGCATTTCGAAGAGGCATTATTAATTCGCGCTCTCCACTGTCGTCCGAGGGCGTGGCAGCCGATCACATGAACCATAAACCGAGGACTTGCCATATCAGAATTTGGTTGATCACTAGCACAAAGATCGCATTTTGACGAACCTTTGGAGTGATCTGTCATGTGTCAGAAAAAAACTTACGATCTGATAATAAACACAGTCGCCCAGCTAGATGCATAAATCTCTTTACACACGTGAGAATATTTTGAAGCCTTCAATGTAGATTGCAGAAAAGAGTGTAAACTCGATTTTGCAATGGTCACCAGTGGATATGTGTTGCATTTGAAAACCTGTCCTTTGTTCTTGTAAGCTATGCAATGGACAAACTTGAAAGCTACGACACCAATCTGAGACGTGTGTGCCATAAGTGTGTCTTACTACTTGGATTCTGATGAATCCGGATCTTGGTGTGGTCAGCCACTATTTTGTAACACGTTTCTGGATGGTTCAAAGCACAAAGGGTATCATACAGTAAGTAATACCCTTGTTCTAGATGTCTCATTAGCATACTTATTGCTGGGTATATAGGAACTACATTGTCTGTCATTCTGTGTGATACCCGCCACTGGTTATCACAAATGTACTCATTGCATGTAGCCATTTCCTGTATAATAAAATCGTTGCTCATAAACGAATGTGGCTGAGCGTTCAGGTGTGATAATCAGGTCTAACCTAATCTGAGGTCAGTGCCGCACGGTCGTCATATGAAATTGTGGCTGGAGTTCACCTTCTGGTCGTTGCAAAGACATGCATTGCCAACGGGCTGTAACAAGAATAAGACTCAAAAGCGGCTGGCTAGCCTGTCTAGAGAAATACGAAAACTGTGGTCAGTCGTTGGACAGGTTCAAACTATAGTACTGTTATCCCTACTGCCGTAAGCTTTGCGATATTTACAGAGAATTATGTAGAGTTGTGTGGCTTCACATGCCTAACAAGATTACCCAGCAAATTGTCCAGAACACCTCTCAAACTTAGGATGAGTAGCTCTGAGTGCATGAACGTGCTTACTAATGAAAATTTATTGCACTTCTAGAAAAACCATTGCGCATTTGATAGTTGTGTGGATTCGAATAAGCTGATTTCTCGAAATCGACTAACCTTGAATATGTCTGATCTTCACGACAGGTTACCTGGATAGTTTTCCCTATTTCAGTCGGTATGGCGAGTTAGGATTTAGTATTGGGTCGTTCTGTGAATCATGGAAGACATTTCAAGCAAAATGATCAACGAGAACTGGCGGAGTTTGTTTCCAAACATGAAAGTGTTTCCTACATTATTCCTAACTTCATTCCCAAGAATGTTACAAAGTAAGACATACCGAGAAAAGCAATGCAGAGTTCAAGGAAATTTCGGAAACATTCTGGATATCAAAGTTGATAAGACAAAACCTATTTTGAATGTCATTTGCTAATCTGGATTTACCCAGTCATGCTTCAGTCAGGCACCAATCATGTGGTCGCAGCCTCCTTAACCAGGTAGATATTTTGGTCTACCACTTTCGGAAAGGAACACTGGTATCGTGTTCAGTCATTGTAATGGTCTCTCGGCAGTTCACACGCTTGACACGACTAGAGTGTGAACACCAGCCATGATCTCCCTCAACAACCGTACTGACCAAATTATTAGAAATCAACACAGCGACATCCTCTTTTGAGTAGTGTCCAATATGCCAGATCGCAACCAGGGAAGACACTATGACTATTGTTAACTACAGTCGATGATCCCGCAAGTAGGACTTGTTACCCAATTTGAATTTCAGAAGTAGTTAGACTTGTTATACTTTGCTCAAAAGCGAATGTAGCTGAGCACGTAGGCTTAATAATATCGTCCGGTCAACTGTGAGATCACTAACTTAGTGGATCACACAGATAACTCACAAGATCGTGTGTCGGAGTTAAATTCCTTGTAGTGTTATGGACGCACGCCACTAATAAAATCTAACAAGAAAAAAAGCTTAGTTTGTGTTTCTGCAAACAGCCGCCCGTAAAAGCTATCTGACGATGAAAGCTGCGATCGAGTGTGAATGATGTTCAAATTATTTTAGTGCGAACAGGCCTGTTAGGGTCATCACGATCCAATTACGTGCATGATAAGAACACATCCTCACACACGAAACAACCTGTACCTGCTGCATATATTCTTTTTTGCTGGTGTTCTACTGTCTGCTGTAAAACAGCCAACAACATCCGCTACAGAATTCAACAGTACCTCTCCTTTCAGTGGAATCTGTACATAAATGAACCTCGCACGTTCGAGTTAATCATTCATCTACGCAGTTCACCGTTGTCACTCACTGAATCTTCGGCTTAGCCTCGCAAGTATTTTGCTCTTTAACGGGATAGCTGTGAAGTCTTCTGCATCGGATCCTGCTGTCTCCTATGCCTACACAGGAAGCATATTAGAGCTAGGAGCTCCACAGTCACAGACCTCCCGGTGTGCTGCCCAAGTGTATATATCTACCCGTGTGCATGCCATATAGTATGTGTCACTTACGGAAAGTTATAGCATAACCCTATTCAATTTATATACCATTGGTAATGATATAAGTGTGAGGTCTTAGTCACAGAGTGTGTTTATCTTAGTCATTGAGCGGTGACCTGAAAAACAGCTTGGATGTACCAGTGATAAACGCTGATTAGTTAAGTGAATCTGTTCACCCAACTTCATCTCACAATCACATAGATTACTCGTTTCACTTCCTAACCGTGTGGCTGAAACAGCAACCTGAAAGAACTCCACAAAGTCTAGTGTTTCACAGCACGGTGTGAATCAAACGATAGTGGAACTATCGTAATTTTCAGAAGAAACACATTTATGGATTAGAATTTGACAGACGTTCCACTAGCTGAACTAGGAATTTAACACTTTGGCTTAGTTACCTAGCCAACCCGATATATCATACGAAATCAACCAAATGATTTACCGAACAGACTGCTCAGGCGAGATTTAGCTATCGGTTCGGCCTGGAATCCACAAATATCACTGTTAAACATTTACGCTGTGTTTCTAATAATTAGGTTGACAGAGTTGGTGATTCAAAAATCCAAACCTTCACTGAATTCGAACTGATTAGGAAAACTTGATCGAGCAATCTCCTAGATCATTTACTGAATTCCATATAACGCACTGGGTTAAGTGGACGACTGTGCAAATGTGAAACTTCTGGCTCCGTAGCTCAACTGACAGAGTGCATGCCGCTTTTGAGAATGCTGTTTTTATATCAGGTGCTAATCCAGCCAAAGTCCACATTTTTCACAACTGACTCCCTTCTAAATCTTCGGATTTGCCAAACTACTTATAAATAGCAGTGTATTTTTGCCACTCAGCAAAAAGCTTACTTGTATGTCAGATCCTCCCAGAAACACCATTACACATCATTTACATGCACTGTGTGTAGGGACTCACAGTTGACAGCGCTAGCCGTCATGGGAAAATGGGCGTACAAACAGCACAATAGTCCCGGTGGCTACCGCAGTTCTGCTCCAGCTGTCCCATTTGGACAGTGGGTGATAGTTATCCTCTTATCGATCAAAACACAGAGTCAAATATTGGTTTTGAACCACTGCTTGCTCCGTTCCCATATCACTGTGCAGTGGGGTGTTTAAGTCGGACTCCTGAGCAGTCATCGAAGCAGGTTACCACATGCGATTCCACATGCACGCCCGTGTCGATTGGCTTACATGCTGGACAAGCACGAGCGTGTTTACGCGTGTGCATCACCGTCTTACATTAGGACAGCCTATCACGTGACAAAACAAGTGCAATTTTCGACGCGAGTGAGCCGCCTTTGTTTGGCTTCGATCATACAGATTATTTGTGGGTTGTTACATCTGGTGTTTCCGGCAGCGAATTACCCTGCGATTTAGAAAATATCTTCGATAAACTCTCATACCATCGCATTATGCTTGAGGGGTGTCGACCTTCGATTTAGAGACAAAGTGGCGCAGAAAGCATAGGTAGTACGCAGAAGAAACTGATCCCCAAAGGAACAGGGATGTTGTTATTCGCCTACCCTGTGCACCAGGATGGTAGTTTCTTTCCACAGCTAACAGCGGTCCAGATAAAAAAGTACCTATCCTTTCCTCCCTGAACTGCACCGCTGATAGAACATGCATAAACGGATATCGGTGACAGGCGTCGATACCAGTTGATGATATTTCTGGCTAAAAGAAATGGACGATGTAGGTGTAGGTGTTATCTCTGTACGAATAATTCTGTCCAGATAACTTATGAAAATTACTTCAAACGATAGTGAAATTCTTAAATACCGTCGATTCTGTGAGCAGTGTTTGGTTTGTTTCATGATGCAAAGCTTGAGACAGTCCACGTAGCTTGGCCTACAAAAGGTTTAGCAACCCGTTCCTCGTATAATCTGGCTGTAAGGACCACAGCTTTGATGCAAGTTCATCAATGTTTCCGTTGACTACCTCAAGAGTGCCAACTCGGTTGCCATAAGACTACGTGATTAAATTCTTCTTTCAGAAAAACAGTAAGTAAGTACACGCCCTACAAACGCTCAGAAAACCCGTAAACTCACTTCACTGCAGTGTAATGACGCAATTGAACGCCGGTGGTCAACTCACCATTGGCGTTCCACCGTTGAATTTGTTTGTTTACGCACTTTTGGATAGGAGCCAGTCATTTATACTCCGGGTCTTTACGTATTTTCATTTGTGTTTCAATTCACACAAGATACACAGTTCTATTGATCAGATTTGTCGGAAAAATTGTTTTACGGTTTTAAACCTCTCTGCGTAGATTGAATGGCTGTTAACCGTACGTTTTACGTGCGGTCTGGTATGGAATGCGGGGACACGTCGCGTCTGAGATGTTTTTACTGACGAGTGTCGTGTGGACCTATAGCTGGATGTCAGTAACCAGGCAGATTGTTTGTCATGTACAACAATAAACGGAAAAATGTTGCCTCGTTCACTTAAGTGAACATAAAATTGTGCCTGCCTGTCAATCCTAAACATAGTCCTGTTCACCACAGGGTGCTATAACCGAATTAAATAATAGTTCTACATGATAGCCCTAATTAAAATTTTGCATGTTTTCCATCTGTACCGAACTCGCCCGTACAATGAGGAACCAATAAAGAGGTTCCATGTTGTTGTGTTTGGCAACTGGATTTGAAACAATGGTGTCATTACCTGTTGACTAGATTCTCATCAGAACAAATTGTCCTCCGGACAAGATAACAAGAATAGAACGGTTTGGCTGTTCGAGACAGAGTTAGTACACAATGAAAACGTTCCTACTCAATGTTTGTGCACCTCATAGCTTCAATTTCTCCACGCAGACCGTTTTCAAGCCATTTTATGCATGAGTGTGCCTGATTCTTAACCTTCAACAAGAGTTACCTTTGCTGGCCGTACGTGCTGTCTGTTGACTTAAATGGAATATGATTGGAGACTCTCGTCAGAAGCAAACATAAACATACTCAGAAAATTAAATGAGTTCCCAGGTATTTGCTCTTCTGTTAACTTTTTCGCCAGAACTAAAACAACAGTGTCTGTCACAGAAGTACATGACAAACGTCACCTTATCAGCCGGATGAACGACAGAGTTCGCCAGTAGAGGAAACAATAGTTATTTGTTTTTGCAATATGTGGATTCTTATCACTTATAGTAAACCAAAACCACTGTAAAACTTTGGATGTTCATAGGTTATCGGACAATGTTCAGTATCATACAAATGTTAGTAAACTTCTAAATTCTTGATTTTCATATCCATCCGTTACATGTAACTTGAAGTTTACATCGCCTTGTTTCGGAACAAAGAAAGAGTGGATAACTTGCGGTGAATTTTATGTCAAAATACTCACATGTACGGAGGAACCTTAGAGTCGGGCAGGAAATAGTCGAAGAACTGCTGCTTTTCAATTACTCATGATGAATCACACCACTTCAACAAAATCTACTGTCTCCGAAGTGTATAAACAAACTAAAGCCCACAAAACTCCGTAAGAATCAGAAGGAGAAACAACTATTAGGAAATTGAGCCCACTTTAGGAAAACGAAAATGACGAATTGTTCGAAGCGGTCTGTCCACAACTACCTGTGTTTATCATTAAAACGTGCAATAACATGACACCGGAGAATTACACAGATAAGGGAACGGTATCTGTCCAGTCCCCCACAGGTCTGTAAGTATGTATACATGACGGAATATTGTTTAAGCGTTCTTTGCTGATACGATTGCAGCTGGCAGTTTAATTGAATTTTTCTTATATTTAGTTCCACTCACTATTCTTCTCCACAAATAAATCATCCAAACGAGAGATAGGAACACACAAGTGAAGATCTGTTTTCCCCTGGAATAACTTGTGCATTTAAGAGCTTATGATCCCAAATAAATCAGTCACAGACTTGGTGATATTCAAAGCGAGCTAGACAAGAGCAATCAAACGAAACAGAAGGTAACAGGTTATGGGACATGTGTGCATAGGCAGGAATCAATACTTGGTCCGAACAGCTAATTACAGCAAATCGGGGACACGTAAACTGTTAAACAGAAAGGAAGGCGGTATAGTCAAAAAGGTAGGGAAATTATAGTCTTTGTGCTTAGATTAGCATTTCGTCTATCCATCGACGCAAGTCAGTTCGATCGATTCAGGACCGACTGCCCTGCGTCATAGGGTTCAGAGCCATCAGCTCTATTTACAGCGCACTAATTCTTCACAGTTTCGATGGTTTTTGCCACCAAGCACTTGTGTGTAGTTCTAAACTTTCATCAAATCTTGCCAGTATTTTTCGGATCAACTTCATGACCTGTGTTCAACGTGTGATCAACGACTTCGTGGTCCCTGATCACTACTTGATGCTCTAACCGATTTCGAGATGATTTTCTGATGTTTATTCCTTGTTCACTCATTCCAACCGATAACAACTTGTTTTATTCACTCCGAGTGCATGTTCACTTAGTCAACGAGTGCCCCTAAAAGTGTAAAGACTTTAGGTAAGAGAAAGACATCACATTTGTCTAATCTATGCGAACCGAACACAGGAAAGCACCCAACCAGCTTCTTCCAACCCAACAGTGTATGCGGAAATGCCGTAGTGTTCAGTTTTCCTACCGAAGGTTATTCTGGAAGGTGGAATGAACAAGAATAAGTCAGGGTGGTTGTGCGACGTTTACCCGAGGCATACCAAACCGAGTAATTAAAATCCGGAAGAAAACCGACGGACTACAGCTGACTGATTTCTTCTCAAGTAATCAGTATGACTAAACGGTTCGTTAAGTTTTATAGACCTCAGTTCTGACGCAGTTATAGATAAACAAACGATAGCACATGCACGACGCACTAACTCTGATTGTTCTAATCAATAAGGAGTTAGAAATTGGAGTGGGAAAATGTTAAATTCTGCCTCATAGACTAACGAATTAGTTGAAAAATAGACTAATCCTACCAATCACATAATGACTCTCGCTAATATAACCCTTTCATTGACCAAGATCAACATGAAGTGGTAGTCAGAGTGGTCATTGCTAGGAGTTAAATCCTTACTGGGTGGGATGTTTCATAACAATTTTCGATTGAAAACTCATTATTCAAGAAAAAAGAGGGATGAGAAACAAAATGAATTTTATCTTTGGAAAGGCTTGTAATCTTTAACTTTTTCTGTATTCTGTTCTGATGCTAACGACTCGTTGTATTTGGGAATAAGGTAGGATGCTGTTTCAGAATGAATACACAAAGACGTTCACAAAAGTGAATACATCCTGTAAGCGTTACGTACGATGATTCGTCTACTTTAATAACTCCCCTTTCCTACGTTTTACCATCTTTCGCCACAGAGACAACAGATTAATTTCCCTACCTGTTGGGCATTTTTCTTGAACAAGAAGTATTTTCTACCTAAAAGATGTTTCAGAATTACAGTGAGATGCTATTTTCGGATGTTCAGCAGGTTCAAAACCAAAATCTACTTTGACAAATACAGGTGATAGATTCTAGAAAGTTTTGTAAATGAACAAAAGAGTTCATTCCACTGAGGGTCCTCTGCCTGTTTCATCGTACGTGTTGTAAGACTTGCTTGAGTCAAATGAAGGCACAGGTTATTCCATTGTAGCGAGAAGGCGTCCAATAAAGCACAATCTTTATTGTCCAAACCGCTAGTCACATGCAACGCGCGCTCTCTCGTTTATAAGTCGCAATTCCAACCCGCAGCACCCCCCGGTTTAACTGGTGGGTAACTGAAAATATACGCATCTAAAATAAGGAACTAAAAAGCTTTTCAGTGACTGATGTAAATTTAGTAAAGTGTTTAACGAACAAGATGAAACCGATGCGGTCGCAGAGAGCATGATATGATCGACCCCATGGTACTTAAACAAATTGGGTCAACTAGAATCAGTGCACTGAGACCATAGTTTACTGAAATTTAAAACGGACGGATGGCTATCACGCCTGATTAGTGATATATGCAATTCAACATATCGGTCGATAGCATAATGGCTAGCAGTTACTGGGACCGTGCGGGAGGATATCGCAGTACATTCGCTATGAGATACGTTCGAGTTTGTCGATTCCATTCAAACACTGAGTATGGAAAGCAAGATGATGTGTACTCTTGATGTATGCTCTCTGTTCATGAACGTACCAATTGTACAAACCATTGACTCTCTCTGCCAGTATGTTCGTCCCGAAGATTTAAGTGTGGGCTTGTCCGATGGCACACACCTGAACGTAGAGTGTACAATTTCAAACCGATGGAAAAAGACACCGTTAGAGGGATGGCGTTACATTGGGACCACCGTTAATCCCACTGTTGGCAGATATCTCCACAGTTCGTGGGATAATTGGGCATAGCAATTTCTACAAGGGACACGTGGACGATATTCTAAATGTAGTTGACGAAACTGTTACTGCTTGTTCAGACGATCATACCGCTACTTTATCTCCATTTTTCATTTGAGGTCGAGAAAAATGGACGATTATCCTTCGTAGATGTTCCACTGAATCGTTGTGCAGACCGTTCAGTTAAGAAAGGGCATTCACAGCACGGGGACCTGGAACGGACCATATACGCTTTTTTTCCAGCTACGTACCTCTCAGGCAAAAAAGAAACTTCGTTCGTAGTTTGACATACAGAGCTCTGAAAATACGTGCGGATAACACAGTGGAAGCGGAAATTATATTCTTACGGCGGACACTCACAGAGAACACCTATTCCCAAAAATCTACTGTTAACCATATGGAACTGACAGCACCGAAAGTTGAAATCCAGTCTGTGGAAAGGTAGCCGGCTTATATGATTGTAGATTATAAGGGGGTACGTTGTCTGGGCTGGTGACTCGTAGAATAAACAGTGTCATTGAAAAGGCCTACAATGTGACACAACTGTCAGCCTTTTTCAGATCCAACAGAGTAGTTCAAGTACAACTCAAAAATGTGTTGTTTAAACATGTGACTTCATTTTGTGTTTACCCTTCTACCTGTTCCTATGGTGCAAGTTATGTAGGTCACATAACCAGGCGGCTTTCTCGGAGGGACACCACCACACCTGGCTGGCTAAGAGAGAGGTGTAGTGGACTTCGAGTGTAATTCTGGAATACCCCATCAATTCAGGTCACCAAGTCTCACCGGAAGTGGCTTTCCAGCCTACTTACCGGCCGCCCATTCGTCATTCCAAAGAAGTCAGATTCCGTATCCTGACCACCACTGATGCGATTGAAATTCGGTTGTGCAACCTACAATTATTCACCCCCAGAGGTCAGCTCAATCACCTAATTGCTCTCCAATTTAAAACCATTTGGTATAATTATGTAGCTACTTGCTCTCGATTTTGCTGGCCTGATAACCGTGATGGTATGAAATGTTGTATAACTGTCCCAGTGATGAATAACCGAAAACAAACGGTTCGCCAAACCACCTTTACTTCTGAAAAACTGTTAATTTAACCCTATACATAGATTATCAGTTGACGCCAGTTCCGTGACAAAGGTGGCACAAAGCCTTTTCTATATCCCTTAGAATATGAATTATTTCTGCATCTAACGGTTGCAATTTAGGGTCTGTGGATGGGAACGGAATACCCATTTTTCATTTATCGATTGACAGATATGAGTCAGCTACACAGGTTTTAATGAGAATAGAAATCTTTTTATTTGTTTATTAAAACCGGTTTATTTCGTTTTTAATACCAATGCTTAAGATGGTGAATGAGGTTCAGATTTTTATGATGAATTCGTGAGTGGTAGAATTGTATTGTTCCGTAGTAATTAATTGTATCCCACGAAGAATAAAGTTAGGTTAAGGACTCCAGATGTAGCTGTTAGTCTTTTACAATGAAAATGATGTTTTTGCCTCGTAGTACTATAATGAGCGGCAGAGTAAATGAAACCGTACTTGGAATGTAATCAGCTAGCGATTTTTACTACTAAACATTTTACTGTTCAACCCAAACAATTTATGTAGCAATTTGTTTCAACTCATTTCCCAAAAGCGATGCCTTATTAAAACATACTTTGGGAATTTTGTTTACACTTTTTGGGTGTTATCCTTAAACGCGTCTCTTTGTTGGCTGATTTATTTAAAACTACCTCTAATATTTGTGTTCCTTTTGTGCGAATCCAAATTTGACTACTGCTGACTTCACCACTTCAAACGGTATGTCTCGGGGATTCTTCACCTTGACTCAATGTATAAACTGAATCCTGCCTCCCAGGTGAGAGAATGTACGTTTTCCCTTACTGTTATCAGTCACCTAATATTCGTGCAGTTAAGGTGAATTTTTGGTTTCATGCAAAGTTAGTTTCACCGATAACAAGGCTTGACGAATCACAGTTTCTCCGGCCCATCAAATAGGCACATATTGAATAGTTAGGTCACTTAATATAGCATTTGAGCTCGGAGGTAGACATGTACTTAAAATCCATCTCAGCCTAACTGGCACTGTAATGAGCTTGGACTGCGGCGGTTGCTCGGTTGCAGAAGGTTCGGCCAAACAGTGTTCACGTGCAAGCCGTTACAGGCGGAATTATGGTCAAACTCACGTCAACCAATCCCAGAGAGCTATCGGCTACTGTCGAATGCGTATCTGTTGCAAACAACCGAGTTGCTAGATCAAAGTTCGTCGAACAACACAACAACAAACTGGCCAATCAAAAACACGAGAATGCCTGTTGCTTAGTCATAATCGTAAATACCGTTGTTTCTCTATAAAAAAAGGTGTTGTTTCCCAGTAAATTGAGATTGTTTAGTGCCACTCCGATTCCGGTTCTGATTTTCCCCCGGTTGGGCGGCCTAGTGTCAGAGGACAGAAAGAAGCCTTCCTGCAGCTCTCAAGGCAGTTCATCGAATGCGGTTGCATTTGTTTCTCTGGACCAGTTGGACGTGACGAGCAGCAGCCGATGCCAGAGGCACAGCGAATATGGAGGCATAAGTTTGATGATTTCGCAGTGTGGAACAGTTTGTCCCAGCAATCCAAAGATTCCAGTTGGCGATGTTCTGGCATTGCGTTGGAGACGGCGGCAGACAGATCTTGGCGAACTTGACAAGACGAAGACAAGAACAATCTGGGTACGATGATCAGTAGTTCAAAGAATACTGTATTGGGCGGGCAAACGTAACTATTGAACGTCTCCGTTTCTTTCCAAGAAGCCGTCGTCAAGAGGACACAATCGATCAGTATGTAACGGCATTGAAGGAACTGGCTGAAACTTATAATGTCTGCGATGCATGAAGAACCGTCCCATACGCGATTGAGTGGTCCTTGTTGTTCAGGGCGTTGCAATGACCAAGAGACTGCTGTGAATGAAACACTCAACACCTGCCCAGTGTATTGATATTTACAACAGCGAAACGACTGTGGACCAGAGAACCAAGGACGATAACAGTGAAAATAGAACGGAGCTCAACGCGATCAGCCGAGCACGAGCCAAATTTGCAGTATACCCCTGGCTGTTTTGCAGTGGACACCATGAACGACAGAATGGGAAGTGTCCGGCATTTGGAAAAAATTGCGTGAAGTGTCGGAAGGAGAACTATTCCTCCGAGCCGTGTAAATCACCATCCGTCAGACTGATCAGTAAGAAGTCAGAGACTCAGCAAATGTTGAATGGTGTTCGATGTGCATCTGGATCGAGAGAGGTTTACGCCAAACTTCTTACTGAAGAAAAACGACGGCAATGCCTGTAGGATTCGGGTGCATCTATAAATGTTATACCGGCAGGGTACCATAAAGCTTCAGTTGCGGAGCCGTCCGGTACTCAATGGCAAATGCGAACTGGAACAGAAACGCAAGTGTTGGGAAAAGCAAGTATGCCGACTAACAATTCGAAGAGTGGCGAATATTATGTGTTTGATTTTTTGTTGTGGAAGGAGATTCAACACCCATCTTTGAACTGGATGCCGTTCAGGCAGTGGATTCGAGTTTGGGTTGTATGCCAGATACAGTTATTCTTTCTGTAGCCGAGACTGCTGTACCGGTTGCGTTACCAGACAGGGCAGTTCCGTTTGCCATCCGTGAGAAATTTAAGAACGAATTGAAACGTTTGTTTGGGCCGAAAGTAATAGCGCCAGTGGATGGGTCTATCGACTGGGTCAGTCAGGTTGCAATAACCACCAAAGAATCAGGTGTGCATTGACCCCGGACCACTGAATACTGTTCTCCGAAGGGAATAGTACAGGTTGCCGACTCTAGACGATATTTTGCCCGAATCAAATCAATCCCGTTTTTCAAAAGCGTTGATTTGTCTTCCGTGTACTGGTGGCTCGTGCTGAATAAAGAATCCAGCTATCTAACCACTTTTGGCACGCGTTTTGGGGTTTTATCTTTTGGATTAAAAGTGTCAAGCGAAATTTTTCAGAAACGTCTAATTTAGGCTCTTGATAAACTCGAAGGAACGACTTAAATCGCCGACGATGTGCTGATATACAAAATCACGAGTATGGAGCACCACCGGCACCTTGAGGCTTTTCTAAAACGGTGCATGTGGAAAAAGCCAATAGTAGAATGTAAGATGTCTTGCGCAATAACATTTCGTTCGCATCTCATCGGTTGCTTTTGCGAAATTAACATACACTTTATGTAGTTAAGGGGCAAGCAGCTAGGCGAAATCAATCTAGAAACATTTGAAACAGTCAGTCAGGTGACCATAGCGGAAGCAGCAAAATGCAACTGATTGATAATTTTGATGCAATAAGGGGGTGGTTAAAGATACATACATATTGAGTGGGAAAAGGCAGATATGGTTAGAAAAAATCTACAGAAAAACAAACAAGAGCTAAAATACTGTACAAAATGTACCAGTTGCATTCTTGCCAACATAGTGAAAGGTTAGTCACCAGCTGTTTCTGAGCGCATAAAGAGGGATTCAGTCGATGTATTGCGATAGCTTCCACAATATTGAGAGCCTGCTTTAGCTTGGGTCTAAAGAACACTCTGAAAGCCGTTCTAGGGTCCACTGAGTGGCCGGTCTGTAGAAGGTGTTTTGTAATGGCACTGACGGCACAACCGACCCTCGAATTCAAAAGCCATTTCGGTATATGTTCGTTGATACGTATGCCAAAGTTGCTCCTGGTTCTGCCGACGTATCTGCTTCCACAAACAATCAAACGTGTAGACAATATTGGATTGGGCGAGAAGGGGCACCACGTCTTTTCTAGGTGTAGTTGGAACACGGGTGGTTTCATCCACGTAGACCAGTCGGGCGGCGTTGTATGTGCGCTTGAGTGCTGCATCTAAACGGCGTTTGATCAGGACTGAAACATTATCACCTTCAAAAGGAAGAGTTAGATAGGCAGGCTTGCGAGGAACGGTAATGGGTGTAACCCGCGTTGTTTGTGAAGTGGAGTACTTCTCAATAAACCCTTTGGGATAACCATTTTCTATAAGAGTCTCGTGCAGTAACATCAGTTCACTTTCTAGCTCATCCTCCGTCGCAATACGTCGAACTCTGTGAAACAAAGTCCTAACGAGGCCACGTTTTTGAGCAATAGGTGTGGAACTCTTAAAGTGCAGATATTGTCCTGTCCACGTGGATTTGCGGTAGACACCTCTGGAAAGTGACCCATCCTCTCGTCTTTTCAACAGAACGTCAAGGAAAGATATCCTCTCATTTTGTTCGATTTCAAGGGTAAACGTTAGTTTGTTAAGCAAACTGTTCAACAGCCCATGAAAGGCTGTTACTTGCCAGTGGCCGTCGAATAGAGCAAACATATGGTCAACGTATCGTTTATAAAACAACGTGTTCCGAATTTGAGTGGACACAGAATGTTCTAAGTGACCCATGAATATGTCAGCTAGCACAGGTCCTAATGGACTACCCATTGCAACTCCATCTATATGTTTGTAGTAGGTGCCGTTGAACACAAATTGGATATTGGATATACACATTTTCAGCAGCCTCGAGAGCTCATCGAAGGGAATACCAAGTCCCAACTTATGTTCAGTAGCGTAGTTAAAAACAATATTGATGACATCGTCAAGTGAAACATTTGTGAATAGTGACTCAACATCAAAAGAAGTCATTATCTGGTGTCTGACATTGGTGTTGGAGATCAGTTCCACGAATTCAAAAGTTTTCTTTAGGCTGTGCACAGCCAGCTGATATCCTACGGGTTCACTTAGACTGACCAGCCACTGGGCAAGCCGGTGGTATGGTGAGCCAGTCATGGATATTAGTGGTCGTAAAGGCACTCCAGGTTTGTGTGTGTTAGGAAGACCATACATTCTTGGGATCACACTGCCTTTGGGAGACAGCTTTTTAAGATTAATTTGGTCGATCAAATTTATCGATGGGAACCATTGTTTCAAACTAAAACGGTGCATGTCACAAGCAGTGGCGCTATCCCGTGGATAAGATCGTTTTTCGGGTTGCAGAACTGAATTTTCATGGTTACTTTTGAAGGACTGAATATTGACCCAGACAAAGCGAATGCGATGCAGAATGTGCCACCTCCCGAAGATGCCAGAGCAGTTTCACGTCTTAACGGCATGACCATAGTTGGCCGGCATAATGCGTCCAGTTCGTCAACTTACACACACAGGAGTCGCGTGGGTGTGCAACGAAGCACAACAAACAGCGTTTGGCGAGATAAAATGGTTAATTTCGATAGCCCCGGTATTGTCATTCTTTAATCCTGAGCTTCCTCTGGTAACGCAATGTGACAGCAACCAGCCAGGCCTTGGGGCTGCGTTACTACAACAAGGGAGACCGACTGACTACAGTAGCCGGAACCTTTCGACTGCGGAACGAAACTATGGACAAATGGAAAAGGAAATGCTGGCAGTGGTCTTTGCTCCGGAACACTTCAACACCTACACATTCAGAAGAAAGGCACATCACAAACTTTTGATAGCAGTAATGAAGAAACCACTGTATGCTTTCAGGCACTACGTGCTAGTGCTACACACATTAGTGGCAATGTCCACCTAAGCACTCTATTCAGTCGTTCGAACAATATTAGGGCGCAGAGTAGCACCGAACTAAACCGTCACGTTCCCATCAAGATCACGTATTGATAAAGTAAGAACGACCGAGTGTTGTTCAGTCTGTGGTCATGGGTGCACACAAACAAATGAAACAAGCCATGGGAATATCGGCCTTCCAGTGTCACATGCGGACGACTTCGCGAATAATGCTAAGTGCACCCTGAGCCATTGCCCTGATGCCCTGATCTTCTAGGGGTGGTTACTACACGTGTAGGTTGTTGCCTTGATGACGGCTTTAAGGACACCACTGATATCGAGAATTGTGGACGATCGCACAGAAGGTGTTAAGTCAGGAGGAACTCCAAAGGACCAGGCCAAATGGGTGCCTGTAGAGAGAGCGGTTGGCAAGTGAGAACCAATACACAGGATGCCCCGGAATGCTGTTTTGGCGTCGAAATTCGGACTATAGACCAACGGGCTTACCCAACGGTCACGCTCTCCTAATCGAGCAGGGTGAGCGAATGCGCACGGCACAGCGCTGGAACCACCTCCAGATTAGCTGACTATGGGTGGGGATGGATGTATGTGCACTTCCAATCAAGTCGCTCGACCCCATCGACCCAGTGTTTTGGCCATCATGGTCCGTGGTCGATAACACTTGGCTGCTCAGGCACGTATCAGCACTTGAAAGGCAGTGCTGAGCTGGGGAAGAACCAACAGTCGCAAACAACTTGGTATGAACGAATGAACGAATCCTGCAATCAGATCACACCCGTGGAACGCAATTAAAGAAACAATGTGTCGGCAACCTGACATCTGAACAGCATAGTGAACTGGTTTTCAATTATGAGGCCTGTGGTGAAATTGTGGAGGGAACCACTAGCAATTTTAGTGCAAGGCATGTGGATACGCGACCGATTACCTGCAAATCAGTTCGAAGGCGGATGAGAAAGTTTGTTATAGTGAGCTCTGCGCGACTTGCAAACAAGGGGTTGTCCGCACGCGTCAACAGTTGCCTGTTTTGCTAGTGATGTTCAGCAACATGTCAATAACAGTCTCCTAAACAGCTCCCGTCGGTTCGCTCAAGAATGTAACGCTTCAGAGTCCGCTGTACACCAGACACTCGTAAGATACAAGTATATCGGAAGGCCTCATTACAGGAGCTTCAGTTGTCGGATGCGGACAGACGTGAGTCATTTTGTGCGTGGTATTATTCGGAAAAGAATATGGATTCTAAGGTATTTACTGGAGAAACAATATTCTCTGAGTGGATTCGCGCGGAAGCACCATTTTTGGCTCATCAACAACCCCCATCGGCTTACACCAATCCGAAGTCAACATAGTCTAAAGCTTTTGGTTTCGACGTGGCCTCTTGAAACGCGCATTATCGAGCCTTCCTGTTTTTGGTAAAACGGTTCAGATACATCATCAGTTAACATAGTCATTTACCAAAGAAGGGTACTCCTGCCTGCAAGTGCAAGCGCTGGAACAACCAGGAGTACTCGACCAAGTATGGATTCACCGGGATGACACCACACCACACTATACATCGTATGTACGAGAATATCTGCCTAAAACATTCGGACAATGGTGGATCGGTCGCGGTGGATTAAAGTCACCAGGTATTAGTCCACCGGATTTTTTTCATCGGGGCTACCTGAGACGCGGAGTTTACAACGAATGTTCACAGACACCGGTGGAACTAAAAATGGTCATGATCTTGGAATGTATTACAATCTCTTCGGCCAATGTGCAGCACGTGTGTTCTCAAAGCATAACGACAGACAACATTCTGAAAATCTCTTGTGAATTTATGGTTTATGTATTACTGCTCTCGTTTTTCATCTTTGCGTGACGATAATGCTGACCTGTCAGTTTTGGTTCATGGTTATCAAGGTGCTAAATAGAGTAGACACTTTAGCTCACGATGCATTAAGTTATCATTCACAGCTAAGAGTCAATGTGACGTAATATGTGAAAAACCGTTAGACGTGGGGACTGGAAAGTAATTTCACGGTTTGCACAAAAGACTCTTGTGTAACGTTGTAAACGGCACCGACAAACACAAATCAGAAGGATTAGACCGGTTCTGGTTAACAGTGTCCAGTAGCATCTTCATACTCTGTATGGTTCATTTGTAGTTATAACCTAATCCTAATTGAATACGAACGTGAATAACTGGTATGAACAACGGTGTACGAATAACGCGAACAAAAACTTCTTTCGATTGACAGCCAAATTGCGAACAACGAGAAGCAATGAAAACACGGACAAAGTAGACTCCAGGTAGGCAATGTATTTGGCCATCAGTCGCTTTGCAACTGTACGCGAGAAACTGGTCGAGTGTGCGTGCGAAGAAATAGCTGAATCCAGAACTCAGTAACGGTTTGAGATAACCGACTTCTGACAGTAGAATCGTGTTTTCCGGGTCAGGTTTGCCCTAACCCTAAAATTTGTAAGGTACATAAATGTTCCCAGTGTCAGTAGATTTTTCCTTATGACGACGCGTTGGTCGCGGTTCGCTTGTGTGTTCTGGCTCCGGCATGATATTCCGGTACATTCTGTTCATGGTATTTCTCAAGATAGTGCAGGTTTCCAGAGAACAAAACAAATCAACCTAGACACCATTTTTGAACGATGTTGAGAACGCAACCAGTTGCTCCCAGCAACGCACAAATAAGATGGTCAAGTAAGACATGCTGACAGGAAGTGGGGCGACACGACTGAGTAACGAGGTCACAAAACTGAGAGGTGCCAAGCGAAGTCCATCGTTTTCGCGACATGCCTATAATATGTCACGTCAGAATTCACAAATAGCGTGATAAACCTTAAAACACAGCATGGCGCATCCCACATTCTATGGAAAATTCACTAGGGCTTGATCAGTCTCTCAGTCATTTGTAAACCTGCTTCGTTCATCAATGCAGTTTATTGTTGCTATCCCCCGGGTCGTGAAACAAGCTATCTTTATTGCACAATCTGTTGGAGGAAATACCGTATTCTCAATCTGTCCATTTGCACTGACCGGCGCTTGCTGGTTTTCAGTCCAGCATTGCCTTTCAAGCACGGAAACGGTTACAGGGAAGTGGGTGAGCAGTCAGGTATTACCGGCAGCGGACGGTGGTGACCAATGCACTGGGCCGATGGGGCCAGGCGGATAGGTTGGAAATCCAGTCAACTTACTTGGTTGTGGTCTCAGCAACATGTTGGGCCGGTTCGCTCACCTGACTTGGTTAGTGGGGCAGGGCAGTTAGGTAAGCCCCTTAGTCTGAAATCCGGATTTTGGTGCCGGAACAGCGTTCCGGGCTAATATAAACCCTTCCGTGTCATAAACTACCGGGAAGTATCAGAAGTTATCGGTCTCTCGACAGTGACATTACTAACCGATCACGACTTTCTCCTGCTGTTTTACCTCCTATTTCCTCTGCCTTCCATGCGCCTTCGGGCGATATTTGTGTTCTCAGGCCAAGACAACTGGTAAACATTGGCGCCTTCTATGTCCACACTCTCCGACAAGTCCGTCAGCAAGCTGCCCCGGCAAGTACTCTCTCAAGTCTGGAGCTTGACGTGTACTGTGTCGGAGACGCGAGTCTACGATTCTAGCACGGTTGTCCATTTGAGCTCACCTCTAGATAACTGTCGATCCAAGCGCTTCTGTCTCAGGGTTTCTGGTGACGCCGAAACTGAGTCGCGCGGTCAAGCTGGAGTGGGAATCGCACTGAGTTCCCGAGCCGAGCAATGTTTNTTCGTGCGGACACTTAACCTCCCCTGGCCCACAATCAAGCAGGCACACGATTTGGAACAGTGATCACGTAACTGATAACAAACACGTCGTCCTTAACTTATATTGACCGTTTTTCTGACTCACACTAGTCACTTTTTTCATATTTATTGTGTTGTAATTAGCCTGATGATCAAACACAGAAAGCAAATCTTGTTCGCTACTCTGTCGTTCTTATTTATATTTCGATGTGCCGCAAATGCCTTCATATGAAAGCCCCTGTATTAAGACTGTCCGGATTCGCACAATTAACCATTCAGGATCAGCCACATTTTCCGTAGGTTTAATATCGTTTTCGTTCGATTGGGATAAGAAACGGAAACAATCCAACCAACAAAGCAGGGCACGCTTCACTTGTTCCTTAGGTAATAGTCCCATGCCTCAGCCTAGCTATCAAAAGCGACGGAAAGATGATGATGATGATGATGATGATGATGATGATGATGATGATGATGATGATGATGATGATGATGATGATGATGATGATGATGATGATGATGATGATGATGATGATGATGATGATGATGATGATGATGATGATCAGCATGTTGACGTATATCTTATCCGTATATCTCAGGCGACAAGAAACCCTCACCATTAGTTTAACTCAGCCGTGCAATTGTTCCCTGAAGTCAAACATTAAGCTAACTTGCTATTTGGCTCTGCAGATAGTCCTTTATTTGTTTGGTCATTTTGGCAGCCAAACGTAAGCAGAAATTCGTGTGAGACTTTTGAAACAGCATTTCTCTTTAGGTGGTTGATACGCGCCATGACGCAACGGACATTGGCAATATGATGATGATGATGATGATGATGATGATGATGATGACATTGTCTTAATTAGCTCCTCTGCCGAAGACCATGTTGAACAAAGTGGACAGCTATACTGCTGATGATATCAGCGATAACATCGAAGGCACGCGCTACGATTTCCAACCTGCATCACCTGCGGCGTCGACAAAACGTATGGTTGTCGCTTTAAAAAAGGATACGTAATGCGTTCGTGTTTTCTGTTTCGCTGTGGTTCGGGAATTTGACCAGTTCATGAAAAGGGTGTCAACAGGCTTGCAATGTGTGGCCTGTTGCCTCCGCCGGCTAGTCCACACCATGCGGGAACAACGCGACCGTTCTCTGACGCATTTATCGGAACGCTGGGGTTACGGGGTCAAATAATCAGGTCGTGATAATTACGTCACATACCCCACATGTAAGCTAAGCGCTCCTCACATCGGGCGCAATTTATCGGAGCTGCCAACAATTGGGCAAATTCACACGGTCTTCCAGCGACGACAGGGTCACGAAATACAATGAGCGTGATTGTTCTGTGCCTGTTGCGTCCAAGTTACTCACTGCTCTCATTTTACGTCGGCTCACCAAGCCCAGAGAAAGTCAGATACGCGAAGAACAAGCAGAATTCAGATCCGGTCAGGAGTGCGTTGATCACATTGTTACCTTTGGACGGATCTTGAAGCATCGGCGTTCATATAGGCAGCCGACGGTCGTGGTCGTTTCGGACCTGAGAACTGCTTTCTATTCAGTTGCTCATAACGTTATCTGGAGCTGTGTCCTTCTCGAGGGAGTACCAGAGAAATACGTGAATCTGTTGAGATCGCTGTACTCTCACTCTGCAAGCAGGGTGAGAGTTTATGGACAACTGTCTCGAGCGTTCATCACTTCTAGTGGTGTTCGTCAGGGGTGTCCGATTTGCCTATTCCTGTTCAATTTTGTCATGGACGACATTCTGGAGGGGTCGTTTCATGAATTCAGTGGGCCTGGCGTTGAACTTCCTCCTGGCGCTAGATTGACCGATCTGCAGTACGCGGGCGACGTTGTCGTACTTAGCTCCTCTGCCGAAGACGTGCAGACCATTCTGAACAAGGTGAGTGACCGGGCTGGTTTGTATGGAATGCGCTTCGCACCTTCAAAGTGCAAAGTGCTGCTTCAAGACTGGGGCATTTCC
>QNGE01000388.1:182046-204385 GCA_008508345.1 Paragonimus westermani
TGTGTCGCAGTCAATGGCGTACCTGTATCCATACCATTTCCAGTTCTTCCGCTTAGTCTTCTTTTAGTATTTGTTGACCTTCTCGGTAACGTTTCCTTCTAGGATATTCCACGTCACTGTTGAGGTGGGTGGCTGCCCGAGCCACAGTACCTTTGGTCAGGCACATGGCTGTTATGATGATGACGATGATCAAAAAATCCCCACAAAATAATGAAACTCTGAGAGGAAATTAAGTGCTCTGTCGTTGTTGGCGAAGGACTGAGATAAGATATCCATGTTGAGATCTAATGAGCAGTCTTGCTGTATCAGTATCCTCAGAACGCACATATCGCACAGTTCAGTATTTGCATTTCCAAACCAAAGGCGATTCGCTGCACCTCCGGAGAGTGACAACATTCAACATCAATTCTTTAATGAGAGCTGAGTCGCCTATTTTGTTAAACCTTTCATTCTTATTTATACTTTGACAAATGAGTGTCTATCACTTCTAAACTTCATTTGTTCTGCGAAGTCGTTGTGAGGCGGAATTCAAGTTACCTTGTGGTATCGTGATAAAAGGCTGGGAGTCTGAACAGTGACGGATCAGTCATCTGGTAAGAATTTTACGCAGCTTGTTGGTCAAAGCGGTTAAGTCTTTGTGAATGAGTCGCGTTAAGTGTGAGAGTTCAGGTGACAACATTGAGCTAAATCTTCATCGGAAAGGGGCGTTTTACTACTGATGATGTTCCACTAGATCACAGAGATCAGAAGTTGGTTCTGGTAGGACAGTACCGGTCGAGCAGCACACTATGGAATATCAACTATACTCCTTTTGTGGTTCACCGTGTCTAATATATCTACATACTATCAAAAACTTTTGCAACGATAATAATCTTACGGTCGTAGAGCAGCAACTCAAGTCCGACATTAGTAATTTAATGTAAGCCTTGCAAACAGTTCACATAAATCATTCAGTAATGGAAAACGTACCAAAAAGGTTAGGTGGGTGTTCGACACAAGCAGTCGAAACCCAAGCTCTAAACACGAGAGCCAACAGATATTTTTGTGTTTAACACGACCAAAGTTTACGGGGAATTTTTGAGTGAATATTTCAACCGTCGGAAAGTTGTTGAATTGAAACAAACCATGCAGTAAACGACGAAGTTAGGGGGTGAATATCTCTACAGTTCTAAATGACATTAGTTCAACTCGTGTATAGACTGTTCTGTGATCGACTGGAAGAAGTGAATTCGTACTCCTACAGAACACTATCGGCCACTCGAGGTAAAACGAATGATTGTAACGTTTACTGCAGATAGGTTTGGATTAGGTTGCCCGAATATTTCGGGATAACATCTAGATTCGTTAGGGTTAAACTATTCGGGCAGCAGCAACTATTTATCTGGCCGAGCTCACTTACCAACTCCACTTCAATTTTCATCATTACTCAGCACTTGTTCACAACTGTGAATGACATCTCCGTTTCATGAGGCGGCACAGCGGTCCCCAAAGATGGATTTTCATACAATCACATTCGATTGAATAAAGAGTAGTAGGGAGAGTATTTTAGTGTAACATAAACTATATACATACATAGGATATATGGGCAGACGAAAGAGTTACAAAACATTACCATCGATAATCACGACCAGAAGGACAATAGAACAGGCAAAATTGCACCCAAAAAAATAGACAGAAGACGACAGTGCAGTGGTCGTTTCTGACATTCTGGTCATGCATTATTTATTGGACTCACTTCCCCCAAACAAAGTTGACCTTGTTAGATCGATAAAGTCTTACTCTGTTCAACAGTATATTAGATCGTAATACGAAAAACAGGTTCATTTCGATCGGACAACTGTTTGTGCACCCCTGGCATTTTGAATACCCAAGTGAACAAACTGGTAAAGTAGTTGACAGCAGCCTAAGGTTATCTGGTTCATGGACTAATTCAGATAAAAGTGAGATGAGATAGTTTGGCCGTTTTCCTAGTCACTGGAATCCTTTGCACTGCGTTAAAAGTAACTTAACTGGAAACAATTGGACACCACTGAAAGATTCTACACAGCATGATAGGTGAATGTTTAAGTAAAACCATCGAATACCAACTGATCATCAGCTTTAGCCGGATGATAACAATAAACATTAACCCGGAAACGGTTAGCAAACATCTGCTAAATCCACTTTCATCCCTTACCGTTCGTTAACTTACATAACAGGGTTCGACCTCGACAACCTAGTCCATTTTGTTCGTTTATTTGGATCGATTGTTTATCTACATTACTGAGGCAGTTCGATATTCCATCACAAAACAGTTCAGTATTGATAACCTAAATTGAAAAGGATTCACTTAGACGGATTTGTGGAAAATTGTCTTAGTGAGACATCTCTCTTTGTCAGTTATCTTGTTCACTAAATGAGAGATCATAAACTTGAACTCAGTGTGGACGAACTCTTCTGTACGATTTATCCTGTTGTCTTCCATGACCTAAAGTAAACAAGATATTACGCTTAAATTAGAGCGTATCCTAAGTCCAACACTTTAACTCGGAAGTCACCCAACTTTGTTAGATTAAAGTATTTGTATGGATTCAGTAGCTGCAGGAACAAATTGTCATGTTATAACTGGTAGTCAATGAAAGAACTCAAACTGAACTTTATTACTGTGAATTTTCTTAACGTAAATCGATGAATCTGAAAGAACATAGTAGTCATGCTGAGTGGCGCTTCCTCGAATAGATTTACCTCATTCCATATTAAACCTACAAGAGTGTACGTCTCATCATGTCTTACCAAGTGCAATACAAGGCCTGGCATTTCAAGATAGGGGGCCTTTATCGTCAGTATGTTGGGCATGCCATGCTCGGACTTACCTGCATGCTGTGTCTTCTACACTGAATGCAATGCTTGTGTTTTTATAACTGTTCCGTTTTTATGCTCCCGGTGTTCGGTGGCAAAACCGAGTGGATCGAGGGGTCAGTTGACACTGATAGACAATCTGCCAAGGACCAATATATTCAGACTTCGCGATTTTGTGAATTAGGCGAGTTCAGAAAATTAACCGCTGATTGGCCCTAGGTCTGGGAAAGATTTTACAATCAGTAACTGTGTCTCAGTCAAGACTAACCAGCTTCAGTGAGTTGCGGGCAATCATGGGAAACGTAAAGCTAATGACTAACCTTGACCTAAGTATCGTGTGAATTCTGTAGACGGATCTGCCACCTGTTCTAACACCTGTTCGGTGACTTCTGCACTTAAGTTAATGTAAAAACATTGTACTGCTGTTCGATGAACCCCATCGATTGTTGCGAACTAAGGCCTAAAGCAGCCGGATATCCCGGGTCCCACGTATGACACCCATATTTCCACTGTAGGGAATTTTTGTTTTCAAAGCGTTATAATTCGTTGTCATCCTGTACAGGCAGGCGACAAAGTCTATCCACCTAATCAAAACGTTTGATTATTCCCTTCACCGGGCTCCCTCACAAACACATAGGTCAGGTATGGTCAATAATGGTTGCTAGTTAGAAAATGTGAGTGTTAGCCGGCTGAATGGATGAATGGTCAAACTGAAATGTGCATTCTAGTCACTGTTTTCACATGCAACCGATACATAGGTCGGGCAATCCAAGGCATCGTTCCGATGTGATGAATGATTGATTTTACAAATACTCATGCAGAAAACTTAACGGATGCCCCCACTTCAAGCCTACAATTTGAATGTTGTTTGGAAAGCTAGCGTAGTTCAGATTTACGATGTGAACACCAGCAGAATAGCAAAGTACTGCTTGACGACAAACGACTTTCGGTAAATCGTAAATAAACTCCGGCCACGGCTGGTTTGCTGTGTGGCTGACTAAAATCATTTTTTCAGTGTCATTCCCTATTTCTGTTCACTGTTAAACCTACATTCTCTGCAAATGATTTCCCAGTTATTTGTCTCTAACTACTGAGTTGATCTGATTGAGATTTAAACACACACTGTACTGTGAAGGTAGCAATATTCTCATATAGCTTTTGGCTGATTTAAGGGTAATTATGGCTTCATGTTGACAATTAAGATCAGGCTATTACAAATAACCTATGCAAAGTCAGCCGTTTACAAGCGGCATACTCCTCCGATAAACTTGTCATTAACAAACTGAACTTGAGATTCACGTACCTTAGTGTTTATGCAAACCGCTAGTGCTTCTTTTCGAAAGAGGCTGGCTGGAAAGTCTATCTGAATGAGAACGCTGCGATCAAATATTACCAAGTTGATGCAAAAATGACGGAATATACTAAAAGCAACATGGGTCTGTTCTTTGCGATGGCCAAGGCTCCAGCACATCAATAGAGCTACGGACTGGTCATCATACAAATAACTTTCCACATAATGAATTTACAGGGCTGGTAGCAAATTAACAAAAGGTGATGTGTACGGGTTGACTCAGGCTGTTTGTGGTCCTTGTGGTGGTGGCAGCGTTAGACACTGTGTCGATCAGTTGAGCAGTTTGGCGTTTAACTCAGTTCAGCATATGTTCATTCACCCTAGTCTGTAACTGGCGTTTGGTCTTGGCACTATAGGAGAACCCAGATCCACAATGGTACAAAGATCTGGTGGACGATGGTACCAGCTGTTCGAACTGTTCCAAGGGAACGCAGTTTAGCGTGCGAGAACTGATGGCTGATTAGAGAAAGCAGTGAAAACCTGAGGCCACTTTCACTTTACCTGAACATTTCCCGTAGCCAAACTGACAGAAGATTGCGTACTATGTAGTGAATGTGTGCGTTTCATTTACGTTCGAAAGCACAAGTTTACGATACTCCCAAGATAGGATGACGCTGATCAATAATCTGTGTAAAAACAATGCAAGGCAAGCCTACGGTTTTTATTCTGGTTTTCTATCTAAACAGCCTCTTAATACTGCCGGTCTAATGTATGAGAGTTTCGGCTCAAAGTGAGAAAGTAGCCGGTTTAAAATCCAGGTCGAGTGTTTTCATTTCCTGAACATAGATAAAAAAGAACCGCTTATGGAATAAAAAATTAAACATAATCAAGCATTACTGACAACATAACGAACCTTCCCATTTGTATGGGTCACGACAATACATACCGAGGAGAAAAGTCACTTTTCGAAAAAACGTCAAAGTTTTACGTTCTTTTCAAGAAATTTTCTTTCGTTATGTACTGTGTTACTGTCAACATGATGTTTTATCGGTTTTAATCGTACTAAGCATTATGTGTTTTTTGAGTTGAAAAACAACTTATTACGGCCTCCTCATCCCTGAAAACTTTCCAGCCAGCCCCTTTCGAAAAAGAGTACTATATTTGGGTTTTTCCTTGTTATCGCTCATCCGTAGTGTATCCTTGTCAGGGATTAGAACTCGGATCACTGTTTTATAAGGCAACCGCATTGACCATTGCGCCACTGATCCCAGAGGAGGTACGACCGAGTAGTCATATGCAAACTCACAACCACACTGGCTCATGAGTAATGCTCAGTAGCTCAAACGCAACATTTAAAATAGGCAGCTTGATTATATGTCTCTTCACCAACCTAGAGTACCCCGGCGAGTGTTCGTCATTTCAGCCTGGGAACTGTAACCAAATCTTGTGGATAACGCACTCTTGACCGGTTGCTTTTTTGCGACCAAATTGTTAGAAGTTATCGATACGTTCATTTCGGGTGGATGGACTGGAGAAAATGAAGGATGACGCACTTAGTCAACAAAGTGAACTGCAAGTGACTTCGGCTTTAATGTGCACATATATTTGCGGATCGTGGAAACGCTGATTTTGGTGTGCACATAGACCACCGAAGCTTGGTGCACAGGACCTCCGCGAAGATATTCTCCTAATGTTTCAAAACAGTACACATATCGTGTGAAGCGGTTTTTGATGATATCCATAAATTTTGTGAAACAAATTTCCTGGAACGCACGCGTGTCAAAATTGAACAGTTTGACGTGAAACAGGACATTCCACAGTGAAACTTGAAACAATAGACCAATCAGAATGGGGATAAAGAATTATCGACACCGGAAAACCCATCATTTTTACATTCGTCTACACACGATATACGTTTAACTTGGAAACGAATTTTTCACAACCATTTGCAGTTCACAAAACATTCTCGAAGACACGTGATTTGAGATCTGAACAATCACATTTCAAGTGAACGACCCCTCGAAAAATTTCAGACAGGCAAACGGAGAACAAAAAATTGCCGAACAAGACTTGTTTTCTGAATCTGATAGTCAATATGATTGCAATACAATAAACACAAAAGCATTAGGCATGGCAATTAATAGAGCTGACCAGTCATGAGTATGAACTGTTTGTTCGCTAACAACTATCAATCATTATTCTACCTTATGGGTTTGAAAATGTGTAGTTCAGGAGAGATTGATTGTCCGAAAGAAGTACGTTTGGGCTCAAAATTCAGAATTGCGCAATCAGATATTAATGGCCTCAACATCTAACAATACTGAATAGTAAGTACCAGCAAACGTGCAATACACAATTTCTAATGGCTAACATTTCTGTTCATCTTTTTTACTGTTTTAATTTATTGTGTTATCACCAGATTAGTGATCAAACACAGTGAATTAGTTTTGCTCGTTAAATTGCTTTTCTCGTGACCTCAACGGGGATTCTCCAGGCAGACAACCTGAGTTGTTAAATGCATCATTATTCACCGTAACTGGAGTAAGTAGAGTTATGCAGGCGGCCAAAGCATTCTAAGTGTTGTTGACGGTATCATTACTATTTTTGTTATTAAAAAATACCATTATTACTGGCATTATTATTAACAGTGAGAAATGAACTCTCGTGATTGTCTGTATCCATTCGTAATACTAAGGTATCAAGAGGTTACACTACCGGTTACATATCAATCTGCTTGTCACAATCGATGCTGACAAGACTAGTGGCTCGGCGGAAACGGGGGGCTCCAGTCCATAACGCAAAAACTTACAGACTCAACCTTCTATTAAGGTTAGGTATATCCGATTTCATGATTTGACAAAATCTCTTGACGGGGATTATTTTTAGACTGAGTATTTCGAAATACTGGAGGCATCTTATTGCTTATTATTGTCTGTATCAACTCAATGTTTGAGGCCCTACACTTGTATGCATTTTGTTTGTACAATGTACTGCTCATACCGAAACGTATAGGATTCGGCTATCAGTAGACAGTTTGTATTAATGTATTTTTATTGGGTTCACTTCAGATTAACCTAGAGCACATCAAAGAAAGTCATTTAAACAGACTTCCTCACCGTATTGTCATTAAGAGGCTACTGTCGTCTAAGCTGGATAAATACAATCTACCACGCCCAACTATATGATAACCCTTGATAATAGACTGATACTCGAACTTCTTGTATGCGGTAATCGTTGAGTCAATAATAAAGTGGTTACTTCAGAAGATTTATACTATCGGTACATTGTACCCAGTTACTTACATATTAATGATTCTTGGTGAACGACTCGACAGTGGAGATTTATTGCGCAACGTTTTCAGGAGCTCAGTTGGGATTCAAGATGTGCACAGAGAGGGAGATCGACTGAAGCTGACGGCAGTGTAGTTGATCTTTGCATGCCCACGTTGCGTTACCGTCGCAACCAAGTTTAAGGCTTTTAAAGCGCGGTCGTGCCTTCTAAGAGAAGGTGTGAAGTGGACGGTATCTGGTCCTAAAATTGACCTGCTGCTAGTTGAATGTTCTTTGTATTTCGGGCTCGGAAACAGTGTTTTAAAAGTTCAGAAATTTGCTAAACCCCCGAAAGTTTTTAGTTACCTTTCGTAGAATGCGTCTTTCCAGTATTTGAACAAAGGATGTCAGAACAGATCAACGCATTTGGTCATTGAAGTGACGAATCCTGGACAATCCACACCACGTCTCCGCAACGCAAATTACGCTAAGTTTCTCTGTTCTGCTTTGGTTCTAATGGCATCACTGATGACGTGAATTTCAAGCTGATTGGTCTCAGGGTTAAAACAGATACCTTGAACTAGAGGTACTTCACCCCCTCTGGCGCTACCCACCTATTCACGGTCCATCGACATGATGACGTTCATGAGACCGTAATATGGCAAGTGTGGAATATAGGTGTAGCTTCTTGTACACTATTTTATAATTCATTTTTTTGTTGTTATTCATGCCTTTTCATCTTCTTCAACCTCGCATGTACACATGATGTTTGAACGAGGTTAATCGATACACAGAGCAATCAATAATTTAAATATTGCACTTCCGAGTTCACGAGTTCTGCTCACTGTTCGTGTTCAGGGCCGGTGGCGTACAAATCTTTGGAAGAGTTAGAATTCGGCGGAATCACCCGTTTAGTTTAATAAATTTATGTATTTATCTGTCGTGACATCGAGGCTATCTGGGGGACACACGACGAGTAGTATCAGTGAGAATCCTCATTTGGTGTAGTGCAACACTAAACCAACGTGTCTCCACGAACTATTGTGAGTTATTTGTTTTTCTTTTCATCAGATTTCGACTTCCTATTCACATCTGAGTTTCCATATACTGTTTAGATCCACTACATAGGTATATAGATCGATTAGCTAACAGAACCATCGGCACAAACAAGAAGCCATCGTGTTGGGAAAACATCAGGATGAAGTAACATAGTGATCGTCATAGGCACATAAACTAAGTGAATTTTGATGCTAAACTCTTGAACCGTAGATTTTCAAAGCAAAATTCACGTTGGTGAAATGTTCGTCCGCCAATACACTGAGTATATTTGTTGATGATGGTCATAATGGGAACGATGATGTTGAGAGTGGAAGGGATGTTGATGCTTCTGTTGTTGTGGTTGTTGTTGTTGTTGTTGTTGTTAGCTTGACAACATCAAGTGACGGTATAAAACGTAGAAATTGGGCATTACTAACGACTGGTCAAAGCCGTCGAATTCCAATAGATATTTTCATCAGCCTTTTTAGAAAAAGTACAGTATGCTTCAGTTTCGCTCTTGTTAGTTCATCTCTTCAGGAGATGATATCATGTGAAAACGTTCAGCCATATTCGCTTGTAAGTATTACTCACACAAGCCGAGAGTCAAGGCAAAGATCTGTACTACTGATAAGCTTCAACAAAGAAGAAACTCTGGTCTAGTGTTTCCCTACAAAATGGGTTGGTTGAAAAGTCAATGGAAATGCAACAGCCGCAATCAGCTGTAAGTGATATGTAATTTATATAAAGTGAAATCTCCTACAACCTACTAATGTTCAACATATTACTCGATAATTTCATGTTTTCCATGGTTCCAACTCGGAGAGCAGTCCTAGTTGTGGGGTAATCGATTAACCGTAACGGGAGAGTTACTGTATTACCTTTCGAGGTGGTCGAGTAAATTGAACACATGCACATGCACATATGGCTTGCTGATGACATACGATGAGATAGCTGAGCCGAATGTGAGATTAAGTGTACAGTGATCAACACGATTGTCCCATGAAGCTTGGAGGGAGTTCTAGTCCTGCCCGTGGAAATGATATGCATTGTTGACAAGCGATAACACGAATAGAATTCGTGCACTTGTTTTCTTTGTTGAATAAGGTTGAACAAAATTAAATAGGTGTTTGTAGCGCACATCTCACATGAACCGGTCAAGGATATGATCGCTACCTTCTCTGAGATCTTCCACAATATTGTTTATTAGAAATACCCACTCATCGACGGTGAGTTTAGGAGCACACTATTTCAGTACTCTCCAGATTACCCCGGAATCCATAAGCACTCAGTTGTGAAAACAGCTTTTTTCAGTCAATCCCATCAGGTTTAGACGTCCGTATGCAGTATATATATATATATATATATATATATATATATATATAGAACAATTAGCCGCTAATACCTAGGGATGTCTAATTTCTATGAACGGTTTTCGAATATACTTTACCGCATCCTGGCGAATTTTCTAAGCATTGAATCCTTGATTGATCTATCCGATCGATGAAACAACGCTATATCTGGAAATGAAGGCCTGTTCTCACGTGCTAATTCTATGGTAAACGATGGGATGTGTCTTACTGAACACAGCTGCTGTGGTTTAAGGTTAATCGTCGTCTAGAACCAAATCAAAAATTTCCAAATAGTGCCTGTACAATTTGCGTTCAGTGATGATCTGCTAGAGACTAGTAGTCTCTGGTTTGGCTATAAATATATATTCATCTCAGTAAAGCGGCTAGTTTATGTTCAGGGCCCAGATGCTTAATGGACACTGAATTCTTCTGTTGTAAATTTATTTCATATTAACATAATGCACTGAAGATACGCGATTGAGCGGCGCTATTTGTGGGCAGTGCGACGATTCAAAAACGGTTAAAAAAGATTACAAAATGATGAACAGCAGGCAAGAAGGGAGTGCTGTTCTCTACCGGCGATGTTTTCAGTAACATCTAGTTTGGCTTGAAACTATTATTCACATGCATAAATTAATGCTTGTTTTTTAAGTCGTTAAATCACATGTCACCTGTTTTGTTTCACTGAATAAACGTTTGTTCTCTCACATGCGTTTTGCCCTCATAACAGTCGGCGTCAGGAACAAGATTGATAATGAAGATTTCGTGTCCATAGCCGGGTCTTACGGGGCTTTTCAGGTTACTTCTGGATGTGGTCGATTTGGTCAACGTTAAGACCAATTGACCAAAGCCGACGGTCTCGTGGATGCTTCTCAAGGGAATGGCGGGGGTTGCTTTTGAATCGAAAATACGATACCAGCAAACCTGGAATAATCCGTCCCAAGAAGGAGTTGTTCTCCAGGATTAGCGGCCGGACCGATTACCAGGGGCATTGTGGTGGTCCAAGAGCTTAGCTCCTGAGAGAACGGATTATTTCGTATAGAGTCACTGTGCGCAACATTGTCAAAATGTCTGCTGGAAGTGGATACGGATTCGGAATGACGCAATCTAATTGCCCCTCTGATGACTTTGGAATGGTTAGCTGACGTGGCCAGCAGCAAAATCAAAGACCATATCAGTGAACTGAATGAACATGGAATCCCAGTTTAAACTCTGACGCAAGAAACGGCAACTTTGCATGTAAGGAGTAAAAAAGAGAACCGTGAGGACGTATGTCATAGAGGTGAATTGCTTAAACTCTGACAAACAGTGTGCCCATTAGACAAGAGATGACATTTAACTAAGCACTTCAGCGATTGGATTTTGTGCACGGTCTGGAAACCTTGTTTTCTGTTTGATCGACAACACAGTATCTCACACTAAGGCAAAGATCACCGGCATCCTGGAATACCATCTGATTGACATTAGAGGGATGCAGGTGTCTTCTTAACAGTACATTCATAACTTACACATTTTTGTCCACATTGACACGCCGTATGTGATACCTCACCATGATTCGGCGTTTTGTGACCTTTTAACCTATATTCCGAACTTTAACGTGACCTCGATAAACAGCCGTATTCATTCATTGTGCACTCAACATGGCTGGGAAGTCCATCTCGCAATACAGCTGGTGTCTGAACCATCCTGTCTCGCATTTCCCCACACATTTACACGTTATGCGCTCATGGTTTGGGACCGTCATTGATTACGAACACCGTCAAACCAGAAGGCCAACAGGCCCTCTCACAAGTGTTCACCTTATGAGAGTTTTGAAACAGCACATAACGCCCGGACTCGATGGCACGAACTAAGCGGTACACGATCGCATCGAGAGTAGTTTGTTTCCGAGGCTAGCACTACTTTACACATCAAACGAATCGCAAGTCAAGGATCACTCTCACATCAGCCCACCCCTCCATCACACCCCAAAAGCTTCCACTTGTTCAATCAGTAATCCACACCAATCAAATCTACAGTGCTATCAGGGTTGCGACAAGTCCAAACACTGTTATCTAACATGTTATTCGCTTACATTTGGTACACTGCTCTTTAATTGGTATAGGTGTGTATTTTTAACGGCGTTGTCTTTTGGTTGTAATTACTTTCGCGCCAATCATCGGCATTTTTTGGTGAGCTCAAGGCCAAAAACCATGGTCCACCTGTGTGCAATAGCCATTGCAACACTGAGTGGAATTAAGCTCAAAGGTACTATCCTCACATCAGACAGTCTTCCTTGATTTCGCCAGACGCGTACCAGACTGCATTAGCAACAGGGTTGCTTGCCTGTTTTGGGGCTATCATTGAATTGAATCTCGTTACGCCTAGAAAGAACTGCACAATGAGCTAGCATGAACTACAGCTTAGGCAGACTACAACTCTGGACACTTGTGAACACCGGCTACTGAATGTTATGTTTCGTGAATTCCGGGAATTGTTCACCGCCAACCAAGACCAATTCGACTGTTTTGGATTATTGCAAGTTGAACAACACCCACACTTGATCGCAGCCCTTGCATTCGGGTAAGCATTTCTGCTAGCCCACTTCGAAAGGAAACACTAGATGCGGGTTTCGTTTTCATTAGAGCTAGTCAGTAGTGCATATCTTTGTCCGGATCTGAGTTTGCACTCTGGCCCTTGTTTTTGTGAAACCAGAGTGTTGGNGAGTGTTAATTGTTAATAAGAAGTTTTGATTACGGAATTATCGATTCGGTAGACCGGACGATTCTGTTCAGGCAAACCGAGCACTACTCATACAAGGTTGTGGTTGAGCATTTGGGTTTGATTATTTGGTCACATCTATCGTGAGGTCACTAGCTTTGTGGTTAACACACTAGTCTTGCAAGCACAGGAGTCGAGACGCAAACACTGATTCGAAAGAGGATATGAACTACCGATAACCTCTAATAAGAGCAGAACTCGCGTCTTGTGCTTCCACTCAAAGTGGACTAGCCAAAATTCTCGCCTGAATGTAAAAGCTACTATCCAGTGTGAGTGGTTTACAACTTGAACTAACCTAAGTCTCCAAACTTCTATTTCGGATTAGTTAAACAGAAAAATCTCATCGGATCAAAATATTTTCTTCCGTTAAACTTTGAAAGAATTCAAACTCACCCACAGCAAGAAAATGAAAGGCACGTAAATGCTACGTTGAAGGAAAGCGCCATCGTGAAAGCACTTAATTCCCTGTCATGCTGGTGAAAAGTTCCCATAAAAATCTGTTTGCTGCAAAAGACAAAACTAGACAAAGAGGCAGTAACGTTGTGACCGTCGTAGTCAGAAATCTCTCATAATTTGTAGGCCCAAAGGCTATTCGTATTCAGATGTGCGGTCAGGGGCCAGTTAGTAAATCGAATGACTTAGAAACAATCTTTGCTACTGGGAGCTGGCATCGGTTTAAACGTATATACGTTGACCTGCCGAGTGTTTCATTCACGTTCACACTTCTGGACCGACTACCCAGTTTTATCGTCTACAAGGACAACACCTAATGAATCAGAGCATACGATGAAGATTTCGATCGTGGTACAGAGGACAGATCTAATCCATTGTAGTATGTGGTTAATGACCCAAATTGGCCGAAGCACACGACCGGTTTTATGGTTGTTTCCACGGAAAGACTGGCTTGAAATTCCATTTGAATGTGATGTTCAACCGAAATCATTCAAATCCCTGATCACTTACCAGAAATGAGAAGTCTACTAACCAATCTTAATGTGGTAAGGATTAGGTACACTCGCTGCTAAGGAAGTTGACGACGACCAGGGCAAGTCTAGCGCCTAAATCGATAGAGACGACCAGACACGTCCACTTAATGAACAAATTAAACGACATCGACATCCCCTTATAGATATTGTTGAGGAAGAACTGTTGGCTCCGCTTATCAGGAAGAGTCAGTCACACATGTGTTAAATCTGAAAAGGCGAAGAAGGGTGGACAGCTGACTCCGGAGTTGGAAGAGGTTGGACGCAGCTTCACGGCAGCAGCAGATGTGAATAACACTGAACGTTTGTTACTAGCAGACCACACCGGGTGCAACTAAACTTATAAGCCGCTGAAGCAAAGGGCCGATTGACCGGAAATGAAGGATATCTTCAGCAATTTTATACTGGCATAGCAACATTGTCAGCTTTTGAAAGGAATCGCCCACTTGAGTTTGTCTGTCACAGCCAACCCGAGTCATTTAGCGGACGTGAAAGGTCACTTTCTACCAACCACTTACGATGGTCGGTAAACGTGTGTTACGACCCAACTTGTCATAAGATGGTTAAAACTAGCGGTCATACGTACTCGGAGTGCTAAGACTACATGATAGGCTCTAATGAAGCATATTCACACTGACGGAATCTTATGCTGCACACTGACCGATCAGTGCCCTGCTTCGAAAGCATGTTGGACAGTTAAAGATCAATAAACCTTAAATTATATTATAGAGTCCCCAACCAAACGACTCAATCGAACAAAAAATCAAGTAATCAAGAAATGGTTGAAGGCTACAGGGAGAAGCTAGGGACAAATGTTGCTACTGGTTCTGCCAGCCAGTCGCTCTTCCTCGAAGAGCATAGCAGACAGATCGCCATTTGAGCTGATGTTTGAGCGAATTTCAGGACCGTAAACAAGCCAATCGATGGGATTTTAGGAAGACCATCGAATAAATGCGCGTGTGTTACAGTCGTAGGAGTTCGCCAGGGAAGAGTCCCCCTCAAATGTGATATACTGTGCTCTAAGCTTTCCAGAAAATAGAGTACAGTGGCCAGCAATGATTAGGCACGACAGGACATGAACCTAGGGCGTTCCTCAAAAAATGGAACGGGCCTCATATGGTCACGGTGAAAAGCCGTGGTCCAATATATTAAGGTGGAAACGTGGTTCATCATTTTCGGGTCCACAGAATCCATCCATACAATTGGCGTGAGCCGCGAGTAGGAGAGGATGAGCGTCTGCTGTGTCATCACCATAACTATCGGTATGCTGATCCTTCAGAGAAAAAGGAGATCCCGACATACTTTTGCTGCGGTTGGGACAAATTGAAGAGTGAATGCAGTGACGACGAGTGGTTGCACTATACCCCTTGTGAGCGGCCAGATCGGTCGAATTGTCAAACTAATAGAACAGTTTATGAAAATAAACTGCAGTTTAACAGAAACGGTGTGTTCCATCTACGGAGTTTTAGGCGACATTCAGTTCTTTCCGAGACTATTGCTACATGAAACGGTGTTTTGGTTGTTATATCGTTAAAGCATGTGTCACCAATTCCGATTCTCTAAGTCAGTAACATCTGAGTCACCTTTCTTTGAAAACACTACTGACACTTAGAATTCGACTACTAAACAGTGTTAAAACATCACATTGCTGTACTCTTGCACATTCAGTTACTTCTAGACGAAATTCTCTAAGCGACAATGCTTTTAACTCTCACGTAATACTTTCCATCTATCATCTTGTTGTTTTAACTTGCTTCCAGTGGTTTGGGCCACCTCGTCGAAGCACAGTGACCACATATACAGTGTTTTAGTTAGATTTTCACTCTTGAACCTCGGTTGATACGGAAATCATTAGCTATTTCATCAATATATTTCACTCTTTCCGTTTCTTGTGTTTTTTAAAATAAATATCTCGAATGTTTAGGTAACAAAAGGTACATTACCTCGAACTTGGGATAGTTGTAAGTCCTTACTTTTCAAAGGTTCTGTAGAGCACATTTCATTCATCCACCATTCGTCCACAAACAACCGTTGAAACTAATAACCTGTTTAGGACGATGACTAACAGTTGAGTGAAATGTCGTCATTTTTTTTTACAACATTCTCAATCAAAAACTGCCAGACACCAGACTCATTCATTGCTTCTGTTAGCAAGCGTCGTTCCCTTGCTAATAAACTAAAGCCTAACGGTCGTTTGTGGCTGCCCCACAAAGTAAGACCATGAAAGAAGTTGAGAAAGTGGGTGTGAATGAAACTAGCTGAGTCGAAATTGTTGTTCACTACTCTCTCACTGAGACCACCTGGTTGCAAATCTAACTACTCATTCAATTTGTTTTCACATATTGTGTCTAATTGGTGTGACCCACCACGGGTTAGGATGATAAACGCGGAAATGCGAAGAGGATACTGTTATGCTTTGAAGCTGATTCTCAATCATCGCTCCCTAACTAGGTTTTAGACAATCAGATAAGGGTGCATAAAGCGGATATCATTGCTTAAGGGATTAGACAGATAAACACGGAAATGAAGATTAAAAATCTAGGGATGCTGACTATCGGGGCAACCGCAACGTCAACATAAATTGTTTTTGAACACACAGGGATGTTTGTGTTGTCTGCTATTCAGAGCCTCAGCAAACTGGAGGATACGTTGGCCAGAAACGTATCTGTAAGTATGCTTAATTCTTGTGGCAGATTGTCTTCTATATACAGCCTTCACACTCGGTGAAAGAGCCTTCGAACTAGGCTCCTGTTACACTGCCTTGAACAGAAGCATTCAAATATGCATACTACCCTGTCAAATTAGGCTTGCTGTAAGTTGATCTTCCTGGTGTGCTATCTGGTCTTCGGGTAACTAGAATGTCCACGAACTGTGTATACTGCAAAGACAAACTAACATGCGGAATACACGAGTTATCTGTTTTCTCATCCTACGTTAGACATTTCTGGTAGTTTTACTTCACAACCTCCAAGTTTAGCTAGCGCCCAACACTTAATACCGCACTCTGTCACACAGTAGATAGCAATGACCAATTAACATGTTCACACAGGATGAAGACATGACTGATTGGCCTTGTAAAGTAAGGACACCAGTTGATTGGACAATACGGTAGCGTGAGTTACCAAGATGTGTGCGTTAGATTTAGTCTTTGTTAAAGCCCGCCAGCGGAATCATCGCCTAGTGAGTAACCGCCGACAAAATCTAACAAGAGTTGGCTAACAAATGATGATCAGTGGCCAGAAGACGGTCAGAAAGAAGTTAAGGGAATATGAGAAGACCAGCAGTCTAACGAAGACAATAACAGAACATCCAAAAATGTGTTATGCTGCCCAAGCATACCGGCCAACTTAGACGCGTAGAGTTAGGTTGCCTTATTCAGTTGAGGAAAGTTCGTTGGGACACTGATGTGTAAGTATGTGTGATTGATGGCCAACGCTACATGGTTCGGAGTTCAATAGGACAATCGGAATGGAAGTTTGGTTAGTAGTGTTACAGAAAGAATTGTTAAAAGAACTTGTCCAAGCTTACATTTGACTGTTTCGTATAACAGACTGTACTCACCCATCCACTGCAACAGACCCAGTCTGTGACTAATACTGAAGGTGAATTGTGATAATTTTTTAGGCGGATGTGGAGCTCGCGTGACTTGTTTTATTCTTGTTTTGGTCGCGAAAACCGGCTGATTCTCACTAGGGCAGAATATTTCAACCATATCTTACGGGAAATGATTTCCTCCCTTTTTATATGAACAGGAAATAAAACAGACCACCTTTGAACCACGTCAACATTCGGTCCACCAGGGGGTACGTCTGTGATGGCATTTTTACAACTGTGACCACTGTTTAAATGTTTATGTGTTTCAGCCTAACTACTCTCACAACCATTAGAGGCGATACGAAACAATGGAATGTTATACTTGCGGTGAACGATTGGAAAATCATTGGCGACCGAACTGTGTATTGTGACCGCGAAAAAAACTGATCTAGCAAGCTGTTTATTGCTAAACACCCATTAGAAGGTAAGTGTAACTACAAAACCACGAACGCCAACACTGTTTTGCATCTACATCCTTGACATTGACGCGACGACAGTCAATTTGGTGCCACGTCCAGCACAGTGCAGACACACGTTTCCAGTAGTCCTCTTGACCACTCTACCTTTTTGGTATTCAGACCTGCTCTCAATTTTCCACGTGTTCCAATCATGCTACACTACTCACAAACGAAGCTCCGTGTTAGACATCCTACTCTGGTAATTTTCGATGTTCAAGTCCAATGGCTATACGTCACGGATGTCTCAAGTCTGTTGCGGACATGCAGACCGTGATCAGCTTTGAAGCGGCGTAGAAGGACGACCACACTTACCACAAACTTCAAACTTTGTTGAGGGGATATGTCCAACCCTATGAGCAAAATACATGCTCGGCCATCTCGGTTTTAATGAAAAAATGAGTAGCCTGGTGAATCCGATAATTCACAACGATTCCACATTGGGCCTACTCAGTTACTTCTCTTGAACTTCGGTAAGAACAGGTCCAGGAATTTTTTCTAGGGATGAAACTTGGGTTCACACGTTCGACCCCTACCCAAGGCTCGGTACTGGATATCTTCAACAGTTGAATCCCTGACCCCAAAGAAATTCAAACGTCAAAATCCTGTCGGAATAGCCGTGATCGCAAATTTTTTTCTTCAAAGAAACTCTTCGTGGTGGATATAAAAAAAATCTGACTAGGGGGTATGATTAATGTGCTGTAGTGTACCTGCTGGAAGTTTAGTGTGGCCTCAGCATGTGTTAACTCAAGATTGGATTGTGTAGTTGATTGGTGTACCACGATAATGCACTGTATGCAGGTTAAAACCGAAACCTCGATCTCTAAAAATAACTTTGTCGGGCGGGCACTTTACTTGCCCGACCTAATATCTTTGGCTTGTATCGTTGTGCATGAGTTGAAAAGGTTTTTGGAGGGAAACCATCTGAGATGACTGAATAGATTCTGTAAGCTGGTAAATTCAAACATGGCGAGAACGATTAAGGTGATTCTGAGAAGTGTTTTAGGTGATAAGTCAAAACAGGAAATGACAGAGTTATTCGACTTCTTAACTTCTACAACTAGCATAGATTTGTTAGCTTCCTGCGTATTCAGAGAACAGTTCAGGTCATCTGATATTTAGTTACCTCTATAGGCAATTTACTAGAGACGGCTTGAAATTGATGAGCCAAGTATCTTGTCACGATCTGACGCAGTTTTAAATAGCCATGAACGACTAAAAGTATTATACGAAATTAGAAGACTATTCAACCGGAGAGGTGTAAAGATTCATAAAATCAGACATTCTGCTCTATCTATTGATGCTTGGATGTCTCGTGGACCAGAGAAAGTCAATCAAAAACCCAGTAAGCCGAATTATGACCTGCAAATCTTTGATCTAATTAGCAGTAGGGGATTTTCGTTTTCATATAAATTGAGCATCAGCGACAGTTGATCGCAGCTATCACAATCCCACAAACTTCCCAGTCGGCCCCTTTCGACAAGCCCTTGTTAAAGCTCGTCAATAGTGCATGTCCTTGTCATGGTCGGGCCTAGAACTGCGACCGCGCCTTCGAGTCAACCGTGTTGACCACTGCGCCACTGACCTTCCATTAGGCAAGATTCAATCACTAGACGTGAACGCCAAACCACTTTCGCTGTGATCTATGAACAAACGCCATCTGAGCAGTAGGATGCACTAGCCGGAAGTAATTACTAATATCGCCAGATATCAATCGCCGCTGAAATGACCGGTAGTCGAATTGGCTCAACTTCGGTAACTGTCATGGGGCTTTCTATGCAGAGCTCCAGTCACATCCCCTTTACCAGTTCTGTCGAAAGAGGAAGGCGACCAGCCGTGAGGTGTAGACCTGTGGATGCTCGTCGAACAACATACCATGTATTTTAACTGAGCCACATTCCTGTGTTGCTTATTACCTCTCACACAATACTACACAGCAAACATCTTGCTGGGAAACAGATTTTGAGAATTCCACCAATATAAATTCCCAATAAGACAGAAACGACCATCTCAGCTCATATTCATCCTCGTGGTACTCCTTGAGGTCTCTACCGCAATCTGTATGTAATCCGATGGTTTCCTTGACGTAGGTAAATTGAATGACAGCAAGTGGTTACTATATGTTCAGAGGTTGTTACGTTGTCAACTCAGGAACATAGCGACACACTCATTAGTCATCTGAGCATCGCCGTTTGCACGACTGACGCCAATCCATCAAGCCCTCACGTATTTTTAAGAATAAACATGACCATCCCAGTAAATGGACACCAATAGTGGACTGATTCACAGTCGTTCTGGTTACTTATACTGGAGAGACAATGGGACTGAGCTTCGAAAAGTCGTCAAGGATTTTACGTCCTTCCCAAATGATACACAGTACAAAATCAGGTATTATTTCAGTAGTTATCCAGCAGGTGGTATCAATGTATGGATTCACTAGGTTTGCAGTCTCGTATTTTTGACTACTGAATATGCTTACTGTTATTGTCACTGAAAATAGTGTAAAATTGAATTGTTCTATTGAACAAAGAGTTTAACGTAAGATTATTTGTTTCCAACGGCCAACCTTTGGACTGGGATCATCCATATCACCGTTAGATCAACCGAAATTGGCAGAGGTAAATAACAGAGGAAGCAGACTAGTCATACACACCACAACATCGTGGAACTGAGCCAAAAGTGAACACCTCATTTGCCCAGTAAGGAGAATGTAGGTATGGTGAGCTTTGTGGAGAAAAGATGTAGTGATTTCTCTTACGTAACTGTCCAGAATTGTTTACAATCAGATAATTTAAAATATTCTACCATGCGATTACTATAAATGTTTTATCAACAATATGTCAATAACGGCAGTGCTAGACAATCGTAACGGTTCACATACGTTCCACGCTTATGGCTCAAGTGAACCATACAATTTTCCGGCAAAACTAAGGCACACTTTCCAAGAACCGTGTGACTGACATGCAACTTGAAAGAGATTAGCAATACTGTGAATCAAAGACATCGCGTGTATTCAGGCTTCTCAACGTGCCACGAGGCACTGAATTGGGAAAGCTGGTTGTGACTAATCTGAGGTCAGTAGCAATTCTTTCCGGAAAAATCCGGTGGGAAAGTCTATCTAAATTCGAAGGCTTTGATCTAATGTGATTTTTAAATTAAAAATTAACCAACTTCCCGACTACTCATCAATAAACTCAGATAAATCGAAGAAATCTGTGAGTTATTGAGAACAGTCAACTCAATTTGAAGCCGTAATCAAGAAGCCAGTTGATCAGTACGTACTGACAGGTTTACAGGTTTTTTCATAGACGAATTAGTGAGCAACAGTCAACAATAATTTAAACTGCACTTTCAGTATCTGCTTTGAGTAAACAGATGATCGTGGATTAAAATAAGCAGATGGTATTGTATATGCTTACACTGCACCGTTTTCTTCTCTCGTCAGCTAGGACACAAATGCACAGACAACATGAAAATACGGAAGCTTGCAAGTCACCTACATGTCAGGCGCACTGACCAATTTCCAGCGAGTCAAATTTTTCGAATGGCTTTTTTGTTGATCGAGTGTCCACACGACTCAGGACCGGTGGGTAGTGGTGGCTTTGTGGACACACCGAAATTCTATACAGTTTTCAGCTAACCTGCCCAAGTGAAAAGTGGCTTGAAAGAATGATAGAAACGTCAGTCTTATTAGTTATGAAACGCTTATTCGAAGCCCATCAAACCTGGTCACTTTCAAAGGAGTGGAGTACGTAAATTGAGATCATGGGTTAGTCACAGCCATATATTTGTAAGTAAAACGAATGTTGCAAACCTGCACCAGAATATTGTTCATTCATTTGCTCAGTAACAGAATGAGTTAGTGGTGCAGAATAAGTTGTTACGAAATCTTCCGGTTAAAAACTGGTTGTCCTCATAATTTTCAACGGGGTCCCAACTGCAAAAAGTCTGGAACTTAAATGGATTCAAATAAGCGCCAGAAATAGTATACCCAGTCTCACCGCGCGTTCTATCAGCTGAGTAACGAAAACACACCGGGAACTCAGAAATTTTACCCTTCAACCCACTTAACTCACTGGGTAATATGGAATCTATCAAATGATCCAACAAACTGCTTGCCTAAACAAGATTTCTCAAACAGTTATTGTTGAAAACCATGGCAAAAGAAATCCTAGTACAAAACTTGAGGAGCATCAAAATGTACCTTTTACACAGCTTCACTGCAACTAACCAGATGTTTGGAACATGGTTAGATACATCCGTTCCGGATTAGCTAGTGACGACAGCTGAAAGACACTCAGGTAATAGACTAGCCATAAATGACTCGAGCCACATCGACTGTGGTTCTACTCACACATTCCATATTCAGTGTAAACTCGAAGGAATAAGACCAGGAGGCGTGCAAACGGCAGCTTTTTGGGTCCACCCGGCCGATGCCAGTTATTTGGTTGATAGGCTAGTATGGAAGTGAAATACTTATCTCCCGGACATAAAACACACACAAACGCTCACACACAAACAGCGAAATTGTCCACTTATCGCAAAAGTCTCAGGCTGACGGCCACGTTTTTCTGTTGGCAGCGAAAAAGTTGTCAGCGGATAGTCATAATGTAGCGAGAAGGCGTCCAACAAAGCACAATCTTTATTGTCCAAATCGCTAGTCACATGCAACGCGCGCTCTCTCGTTTATAAGTCGCAATTCCAACCCGCAGCACCCCCCGGTTTCCGTTCACACGTCGTGTGCACTTCTAACCGGTTTACG
>QNGE01000388.1:209173-229381 GCA_008508345.1 Paragonimus westermani
GCTCAGCGCGCTGAAGCATGTGTTTAGTGTTGGTCACGTAAATGACGTCGAAGGCAGTAGATGTAACGGCCGCATATCAAGAGGTCTACAATCAACACTTTGAATATGTTAGCTGCCTGCGTTGCGCTGGTTGCGCAACACCGGTTGCTGAAGCCTGATTCACTTCTCCTTCAACTCCCGTTTGGCTATTGGACAGCCCAACCGCCGTTCTCTTCTGTACATACTTGTGAGTTACCATCCGAACCGAAACGGGTAAATAGTGCGAGATCGAGCTACCGGAGGAGGAAATGATGTTTAGCTGGCTGCATATGGCATCGTAGCACGGACCGCACAGAATGTCCGAATGACTGCTGATCTGAGTCGCCGATCACACTATCAACTCTGTAGGCTAGCTGCAAGATAACGCTCCGGCTAACCACAAGTATGTATCTTGTTGAAGCATGGTCACGCTTACTGTGGCACTCAATGAACTGAGTAATCCTTCATTGTGGCACTGTTCGCAAGTTTGTAGATTACTGTGCATGGTGTGTGAGCAGTACATTCTCCTGGCATGATGAAACACACTTGAAACCAGAGCACCTCTGTAATGTACCGGTGTAAATCTGTCAAAGTTCAAGTACTGATCAGCTCACTAAGTATTTTTGTAGACAAACCTTCCGTTTGTTTCGTCTGGTCACTGTCTTCTGTGGATATTCACAAAGGCTATAAAAAGATCAAACTGTTGATGAAATGAGAGTGATAAGTTGGGCAGTGTATCCTATACATTGGCGAGTACGAACTTTCTTCGTCTTCTCTACCAGTAGGAATTAAGAATATATCGTTCACTTATCAATTTTGTAGAGGCATCTCTTTCACACTATCATGGCTACCTCTTGAGACGAATGAGCTGCAAATTCAGGGATGCGGTTAATAAATTACGACACGTTATCGATGAAGAGTTAGGCTGTCATTGGATGAGGTTGCCTCTAACTCATGCTTGACAATGAAGATGTGAAATTAACAAACGAAAGCAATTTAATCTGATTCCTCTGATAGCTTTATAGATATACATTGAACATAAGTCATGTTTGAACGCAGCTTTCGTACCAACAGGGAACTTCCACAAAAAACGCTTTTGAAATAAGTCCAGAAGTTTGGGTATTTTCCTTGCCAGAATTTATTAATGGCAGATGTGCTCACATTAACTCACCCTCCTGAGTCTAATACGTAAAGCGCTGCACCAATGAACCCACATCGGACGTGGCCGAATGATTGTGATTACTGATCGGATTGCTGAATCATCTCAACAAAAGGTACTGTAACCGTCCTGCTAACTACAGTCACTGAACCCACAATCGAGATTTCTGAGCATGTAGAAAGTATAGTAATCAGTAAACATGCTGACCGATGTTTGCGGATGTTGTAACTAGTCCAGCTTTGCTACCGTTTAGTATTTACCGAGTAGTCCACACCGCCAGAGGCATTGATTTCGACCGGAAATAGTTTTTTTCCCATCAAAAGTTAATGACCTAAAAGAAGAGCCGTATAAGGTATTTTGATTACTGTTGAAATCCGTACTACATAATTGCCGTTACCGATTGTATCGTTCGATGGCGAAACCTTTTTCTTCCTATCAGTGTCATCTTTTTCACTTCTGTCGTTGAGTTGTGAGTTGCACACAGTCTGACACTGGCTATTCCGACTCTTGAGGTATCTGGCCGGTGCACAACAGTGGTTCAGCAGTCCAACCGTCTACTTGACGTGGTGCACTCCTATAACCAATCACTGAATCGTTTAGCTCTTCGCTGATTCATCGTAGCGGTGATCATGAGTGTTTGGTCTTGAAAACACAGATGTGTTACAACTGATAGATGATGGTTGAATTTCAATACGATCTATCATGTACGAGATCACAGTCAGCTGGTCAAACATCAAATGACGCGCGTCGGAAATGTACCATTTTTATAAATTATGTTAAGTGCCTGAACGCTCAGCAACCAGCTATTGTCATGCGTCAATGGGACTGCATTTTCTGACCAAAAGTGCTCGCGCAATAACAGATAATTGGGAAAAAATATACCACCTGCAAACATACACCCAATCTTTTCTAAACCTTAAATTAGTAGTTATGGTAAACTGGAACGAATTCATCGGGAGGAGAATATTACTGACGCCGATCAAGAGGAGAAGCTTGAGCAATTGTTCATCATTGACCCTGTCCGAAGTACGCTAATTACAATGACAGTCGATACCAACAACACATCAGTGTTGTCAACACAGTAAACAAGTTTTAATGACGTTTTGTTAGGCGTGTTATGTCTGCATGCCAGTGCGTGGATATGTGAAACTGTCTGACCAGTGACGCATGCAGTGAATTTGTTTTCGCCCACTCATTTATTCGAGGATAGAAGTCACCCATCAAGCTTGAATGATTTTACAGATGTTTGGTGGGTGCGTAACACCAAGATGGTGAAATTTAACGTAATATACATTTGAAGGTTAACCGCTAAGTTGTAGTGTGTGACGAGACAGCGGACATGTGGAAGTTTCTGATATGTTCTACAGATATACCGATGAACTCACAGGGGATCGTGCGATTAAATAAGTGGAATACCATTCACAGCTGAAGGTTGTTAAGTAGGCAAGATGAGCTGAAATTGAAATGATGATGTCACGAATACCAATCATTGCTTATACTTTGGTTCATTTCGGTTTTGTTACTATGCGGAGAGTTTAATTAAGTGACATTTGGAACGCTTCTCTGACCATCTTGTTTGAAGTTTTCCATCGGCAGAGTAAAATTCCAGGTGACCAAGTCAAGTCAACAAATTGCTTTTTTGCGCGTCACAGTATGAAAGTCTTTATAGTAGAACAAATAAGCCTATTAATTTAATTCTGTGACAAGTCTCAAACATAGTGATCCGGATCCGGAATTCACATGCAGTAAACGATTACATGGGGCCACAGGCACGAATATGAATATAGGGAGATCTGTAAGTAGACTTGTTTGTAGGATTGTACGTGTGTTTGGAAAAATTGGTGTGAAGCACACGACTGAAATAAAATGAAGTTTAGAAAATTACTGATTAAAAGTCTCACGATTATGAAAACAAATCAGGGTAAGTGGAAGTAACACCGTTATAGCTAGACACACGATTACAGGGACTAGAGAACAGTTTACAATAGTTGACTTAAACTGCTGGGACCACTACTGAGGTGCAGCACAGTCAGCGGGAAAACAAGAATACATTTACAAAACAGATGATTTGGTGAGGTGCGTAGAAGAGGATTTCAAACATAAGGTGTCTTCTAACCACCGTTCAAACATTATAACTAGGAGATTCACTAGTCAGCTGCAAATTAGTGTTACCCCCTAATTATTTTGCTCCCGGCGATATAGGAAGGTTATAAATAATGGCATTTCATTAAGCCGGTGGAAGTAAATAACCATACACTTGGATGTGGCAACTTACAGAGTGTGCGCATTTGATCAATCTTCCACACCTGAGTTACTCTTCTGCAAGACAGCGTAAAGTGGTAGGCCTCAGTGATACGCCTCGAAGATGCCATAACCTAATTGATTTATCAAACACGATCCCTCAGTACCAACCACAAAGATTAGGTGAAGCGAAGGCAAACAGAGGAGAAGAATCTCTCTCAACAGGGCATCCCAATTTGTGAGGACTGAAGAACACATTTGGTAACTTATACCAGATACGACCAGGAAAACCGGTCACTCCTCTACAGTTAAAAAGATGACCAAGCACCAAATATCAGAAGTTAGAGATGTCGCAGATAAGACCGCTGCTCTAAACTGATAAACAAAGGCGGTTGCTGTGTGTGTGATACCCTGGAGCGACTAGACCGAGTGGATAAAACGGGCGAATGCGTTAGTGGTGGATGGCCACTAACTGTGATCAACAGCACATGTATGGTTTTAAGTTCTGAGGATCACCTGGGAGAACAAGTCCAACTTTTCACCATTTTACACGTATCCATTTGGGTCAGTTCAGGAGAGGAGCAAAAATTCAACGCCGCTTCCTAGATGTGCAACTAACCAGAAGTCATGGCGCTGCCCCGAAGAGTCCAATATCCTATAAACCACCATGTGCAGATCTGCACGGTAATGTGTACACCCCAACTGGCAAACTCATGTGGAAACTATTTTTATTGAGGCGATGAACCTATTTTTTAATTTTTGTTCCTGAAGACCTTATGAGATGGTGAGTTTAGTGCGTTTAGCCAACCTATTCCTTGCGAAATATTGATTGATGTATCATTCTTCCCGATCTCTTCCCTTCCCCCTTATTCGAATGATCTCAATCGATTTTGAATCCCTTACCATACAGGTCATGTAAACTGACAGTTTTATGTACCACAGCGTATAACACCGTAGCAGTTCGTAGACTTTCACATGCGATTTGGCTTCGGAAAATTATATAATAGTCATTAGTGATATTTAACCGTGCTATATATACATTTTGTAACTGACAGACAGACAGAACAAAAGCGTAGGTGTTCTTTTTGCAACCGTTGGTAAGATAGTAAGGTTTACTAGACGGTTCATGCAGATGGCGAAAATATTCTCAAATCTGAAAGGAGAAAAATAGACTTAAGGGGGAGGCAAATGATGTAGGGAATTCCAACAGTCAAGTCAGCTGAAACAGCATCCTGATACACTGGAATAGACAGTCAACAACAACAAAAAAACAAATAACAACACTTACTGACGTTCACAGATGGTGACCTGGGGGAATACGTCAGTGAACTGATAACAAGAACGGTGTAGCTAGCTAATCCCCTACTATATGCCGATTGAGTAACGTTTTAAACCCCTCAAGTCAATCGATTGCGATTACAGATTTAGGCAGTGTGGTTCAGTAGTAGGTAGACATTAATTGTGAAGAGGTTCTGCTTACAAAGTAATCGGGATAGATGAACTCAAATAAAGAGAGAATAACCCTTCAGTCAATCGTTCTTGGTTAACGGTCCGAGGCCGATCGCTTAATGACTTAGGTGTGTGAAGGATCTTGTGTTTAGGATCAGTTATCATCTCACTTTTTGGTAATTCCCTCTGAAACCATGATTCCCTCTCACCCACCATCGAATCTTTCCATACGTAGCCTTGTTTTATTTAAAGTACGTGTTACTAACCAACGTTCTTTCCCATGTGATTTGTACATCGTGGGCGAGATCAGCGGAATATTATGCTCAAGAAATTTAATGTTGTTTTAAACACATTGAAGACTATCACACAAATTGTGGGCAAATTCCAACCGTCTGCCGCTAGAGTTTCTAGTCCCCGTTTGTGTACTCGAGACGATTGATTTAGTTCTTACAACGTAATAGTCAGTGAGAGCTTGATGACGGATACACAAATTCAAATACGTTCTGGGTAGACGGCAATTTGTTGTTCACAGATAGCCGATGAGACAGAAGATTTTCTACACTTTAGTGTCACTGCATGGATTGCCGGGTATCGCTGCAGGACGGTGTTGAGTATTTACAGTAATCGAATTCATGAAATAAGTAGCAAGTAACGAACTAACTCTGACCCATTGCTGGTCTAGATATAATGGAGAGAGAAGACTGGTAGCTGTGGATGAAGTTACGAATTTATACTGAATCATAAGTACTTTCACAAATACCAATAAGTAGGGCAATTGGTTGGACGATGAGAAATAGTGATGGACCAATCACATTCTGTTTTTCAGCTGTGTAAAACGTGGAGGGCTCTCTGGTTGGTAGTTGATGAATCAACAACATCAGGGCAATCAGGACACTCACCAGTGGTTGTAATCGCACCGTTATGACTGGTAGACCCAAAATTAGAGCGTTTTGTGGTCCGCACAAGGTTGTCCTTGAAGCTGGGATTACCGCGGTATTTCGCCATTATTGGAAATTCGGCGAGATATATTAGTGTGGTGAATTGTCAGGTCGGAGGTGCGAGTTTTCGAACGCTCCGCCGAATACCTCAACGTGGGGGAGGTACGTTCAAAAGTCTGCTGNTTTGGACAATAAATATTGTGCTTTATTGGACGCCTTCTCGCTACATTAGGAACTACACGGAACTAGGATAGGCCCAGTTGGCCAATGCACTGTAACACTAAATCCATATCCTAGTGGACAGTCCGCTAAACACCTGAACACGAGTAACTTGAAAATGTAGTTGTGAAGTCAACCTAGCAGGATAAAATGTGCATTTTTGTCACACGCTTTGAAAACGTCAAACTAAACTACGTAGATATACTTGTGTGGTCAGGATCAGCGATCATACTATAGTGCTCATGCTACCACACAATAGTTAGGCAGCAGCATTTATTTTGGACATTGAAATAAAGCAGGAACAATACAAGAAAGAAACCCTGAAGTGCACTTTGGCATGAAATGGTTATCTTTCCGCACACAAACTGGGCGCTGACAACCATAACAACCGTTATGTCTGGATCAATGCAATATGTAAGTGACTGTGCTTGTTTGCTGTGGTTTTGGAGCGTGCACCCTGAGTAAACAATCCTTACGCCATCAACGTTCTTGGCCCAGAACATCAGGTCAGACTAGCTGATTCAGTTGACACGAAATATCAGCATGCTTGCGACGCACGTATCTTCTTTCAGAGAACAAGACTACGTCACAATGATGACTTCAAGGACTGCCACCTTAAGTTGGAGGAAGTTATCAAGTGAACCGCCCACCATCCTGATGACCAGTGAACGTAAAACGATCGTGCGGTAATATTATGCGTCATGTCTACACCTACCTTCAGTGATAGTAATTAGTGTGATCATTGTCCAGGCCTCTCATGGAACGCATGATATCAGGAAAACGTTAAAAAGCCGCTACTGGTCGAGTTAAATCAGCTAAACATGTCTTCCCGCCAACCCAGTTTAGCTTTCACAAATGGCAACCTTTGTACCAGAGGTTTCTCTGTGTGACACAAGGAATTGAAAAGTTTCACTTGGGGCGCTTTTATAAACTTACAAATCGCTTTGAATGTGTCGTTATGTATACTCACCATTACTTGTCATGGCTGGCATTCTAATCGTTTTTCTGCAATGGCGACCACTCTACCCTTGTGTCACCAGTGTAATGATGATGAGTGGCCACACTATACTGTCTACACTGTTATTCAGTCGCACGGTGTACTAAAGTATTTGGATACAGAAATGACCGGAGGAAAATACGAGGAGCACTGGAATGCACTCTGGCATGAAATGGTGTTTTCCATACATGGACTTGGCGCTGACAAACGTGGCGTTCGTGAATCAGTTTTATGTGCAATTGAGTTTTTGTTTGTTGTAATGATGAGGCATGTGTGTTACCTGACGGAGCAACTTGAAATGATCAGACCAAAGTCGAAACAGGACACTCGATAACCAATTGGCCGGAATTCCAAAACGAAGAGATGAAACACTCAGTCAATTCACAACCATTCCAGTTCGAGGTCAAAATGTGGTAGCGACGGGGAGCAGCCAATCAGACTCCAGCTCAAGGATTCCAGGGAATAACCAATCGGACATCGGGTCAACGTTCAAGTGCAACAAAATCAACCAATGGTAGGTCGAGTCAAAGGCCAAACACAACGGAAAGCGACCAAGCCGAATTAAAGCCAGTAGGTCAACTCACTCTGCTATATAAGAGCAGGCATTCATCGAGCTTCACCAAACTCCAAGTTCAAAACTATAAACTGAAACACTTACGCACTGATGATGTCACCTCGCTTGGTGATGAAACGTTTGCAACCTAAATGCCAAGCTCGTCGAACATACCAATACCGGAAAGGAACTTGTTCGACTAGACAACCGGTATGATACTGAACATGCGAAAATAGACTACCTTCCCAAACTGTCCACAAAAATTCAAAAACACTGCAGCATATGACTGTGCTGACTATATGGTTTACGTAGAAAAGGTCCAGAGGATCCAAATCATCGGTTGTCAAAAACTGCTTCTAACCCAAGGATAGCTGTTTGCACAATGCATTGTGCAGAATTGAGCTAATGTCTCTGTGAACAGAAAATAATTGCTGTACATCATATCTATCAGCAAGTAATGGTGACTGCAAAAATCCAGAAGGACCTTGTTCCAATATATATATATATATATATATATATATATATATATATATAAAATAGACAACAGATGTAAAGCTAGATCATATTGGTCAGATTCTTTCTCGCTACGGAAAACAATCACGCAAGAAAAAACTTAGTTGTTCGTCGTTTTTCGTGTTCATCTTGCATTAAGTTCTCATGTTGTCTGTTGTGAACAAGATCCGCTAGGCGCACAATGACCACAAATCATTCATTTCGTATGGACGTGAAGCGGGACTGAGGTAGCAATGGTAACATATATCATTTTTTGTGTCTCACGTGGAGCAGAACATACAAATCTCACTTGGGGACCTCAACGAACAATACATTTTGCACTTCGTTTTGATATCATCATATTCCTACTTCCTTAACTTCAGTTGACCAGACTGGGCTTCTTATCTTCACAAAAATCATTATTGAAAGATCAACACAGTCAACAATGCAGTATACCGTACCCAAACTGTGGCAGGTACCCGAAAAAGTATGCTAGATGAACAACTGAGTAAGAGACAGAACTCGGATTTCCGGCCTAGAGATAAACAAAACAGAGACCTTGGTTCCGAAGCTTAAGGCGGTTGACCTCACCATTTTCTTTCACGCCAAAGCAGAAGACAGCGACGAAAATCACTTTATTCCACCAAACTACTGCGTAACAGGAGGAGAAATGCAAGGATATATGCGGCGTATAGTGATCTGTAGATACTTTTGAATCGGAAGGCTGATGAACAGTTATTAGAAATAGTAGCAAGGGATACCAAGCGTAGCGGACTAAAGGTTGTGTTAGTAAAGCTAGTGAAAGTTACTTAGAGTTTAAGGAATTTCTGTTCATCCTGACTAGCCATGATCATTTTCTCTGAGAAGGAGGGGTGTTCGGAGTTCCCAGGCAGAATTAACTTCAGTTCCGTCTGGATAAATCGGTAGTTCGCCTGTAGTTATGACTAAACAAAACAGCTGAAAGTATCTACGTGAAGAGTAGCAGTCAATATATAATGCGAAACACTAGACGACCGAAATCTGACTAAACGTTTGTTCAAATTATACTCATCGTTTTTCGGTTGATACATAGATAGCACATGATTCGATGGTATATATGAGAAGATGAATGAGAATTGAACATTAGGGAGCTACTTGGTATTGCTGAGGAGCAAAAATGTAATGAGTAATTCGTTTGGCTGATGAGACAAATTGGATAGGTTTTGTGCACATTTATGATGAACATTAGAGTTATAAATAACTATATATTTCACTAGTAATGTGGTGGATTGTCAGGTGTGAGGTGGGAGGTGCGAGTTTTCGAACGCTCGGCCGAATACCTCAACGCGGGGAGGTACGTCCAAAAGCCTGCTGCGATCGGGTCAAGGACAACGTACGCGACCGAATGAGTCATCGCTCGACTGGATCGGACCAACGGGCGAGACAGGGCAGGCGCCTTCTCGCTACAGTAAGGCAAGTAAGATACCGGGTAAACTACAGATTAATTAGAAGGACACGAATGAGGGTAAACAGGAGTACTAAATACTTCATTTCTTTCAGTCCTCAAACTTTTGAGCATTTGCAAGATAGTTGTTGGGTTGATGGCTAAGTTTATCGCATTGATGAACTCGAGTTTATATATATCACTATACGACAGTGTTACTGTTCTATCGTCAGCAGACAGTTCGAAATAACTATTGTTAGCGTGTTCTTTTATTAAGAGAACAGAAAACGAGCACAGCTGATGTGGTATTTCATTAACCCAGTCGTTTGTTTTATTGGCGAGCGATCTGTCTTTTCTATGCCTTTACTTTCTTCTCCAGTAGACACGTAATTGAGGGAACATACAAACTGTTCAGCTTGTTGTGCAACGACAATGAACTAGACATTGGATCAGCAACACAACTTTTAATGGTATTGCAAACTGTTATCATTTATTACGATAAAATTGGTGGTGCATCCAGATTGCAAACGTCAATAGAATCAGTTTGACGCATGTTGATAATAGTTTCTCTATCTAAAACAATCGACCACCTAACTCAGGGGTGCTGTGTCTTGTTTCTTCTGTGACTGCCTATTACCAGCAAAGCGGAACATTATTTGAAATGGGCTATCTCATGGGGTTGAGAAACATTTGGTTTACCGATTGAATATATTTCGAAAGAAACCTACAAGTATGTCGCTAATGATATTTGACAGTTCTGTGATGAAAGTGAGAGAATAAAGTTTTGCTCTGATAATAATGAGACACGAACTAACAACAAAACAGTAATGAACCTTACTTTGAAGTGCTTGTCTTCAGGAGTGGAACCGAACAGTGAGGTGATTAAAGGACACACAAAAATGGATAAAATTACAAATGCTTTGTAAGTGGCATAAAAGTACAAGTTCAGTTGAACAGATGACCAACCTGACGGACAGTTTTGAAACATGTATTTAGAAGAGTACATCAGTGGACTTATTCTTTGTGTGCATGGAACATGCCAAACAACTCATTATGATAAGTGAACAGTCGAAGAGTCGCTAAGGTCAAACATCAAAGTGATTGCCAAATCCGCGAAACGAATTACTCGGTAGATACAACGTCAAGGGAAACTGTAAGCGCTATCTTTTTGAACAAACAAGAATCACCTGGTCCATACCAAACTCGAGCTCGATTCTGTTGTGCCGGAAGACATCTAACACAGTTTCATCAATCTCAGAAGTTTGAAGACAGAAAAAGAACAGTTAGGAACTACACCCATATAGCTTGTCGCGTCTAACATATGAGAAAAGCTCAGTCCAAGTATGTGAGATACCAAACATGGTCATGAATCATGGATGATGGGTATGAATAACCAGTTAGCAGAGACCCAAACGATTCTGTCGTGGCATACGAACAGAATAAAAGAAAACGGATAGTTAGCGCAGGAAACTTAGAAGGTTACTAGTTTTGATATCCTTTTTCTAAACTAGACACGAACAACAAAGTTTAGTTGGGCTTAGTGAAATCAGTGGTGTACTGATTCTTAAACTCACAGGGGAAGTACGTAAAATCAAAATTAACTGACAAGTTATTTATCACGCAAAAATATTACCTGTGCACCTTGCTTACAGTAAGTATACTGGTCAAGCCGTTAATTTGGTTCTGTATGACATTCTGGTCAGGAAATTCACAAAACCAAAGAAGATAGGAATACTTGGTGCCGCGACGTTCCAAAATAACCATGTTCCCCTCTCCTGCTGTTCTGTCTGGTTTTCTGACAGCTGAGATGATCAGATGAAACTGGATGTGTTTGGAAATTTTACAGAATATATTTTTCATGGACAAGACTGTCGTCTTTTCCAGAAGTATACTCTGGTTATGCTTTTAAAAAATACCCGACTCACAGTACACACTGAAAACATAAATATGTGAAAACATTTGGAGAGGTTGGAAGTGTTCGAAGTCGGATTGTTTCACAAGTGAGAAGGCGACTAAGTAATTTGACGGTCTTACGGTTCAAATAAGAATCGTCGATTGGTACACATTTAAAATGAGCGAGGAAATCTTGCATACTTTGAACGATGCAAATCAAACTGCCAAAAGATATCTCCTGGGAGCAAATCTTTGAAAAACATCATGCATGTGATAGATTTCATACCCAAAATAGTGATGACCAGCCTACCGCAGAAACGTGTGTATAGACAGGAAGGACGGAAAAACATGATTGCAGATGGTGCTGTTGAAGACGCTACCTGGTATTGGTCCGTCACAACTTAAAGCCTTTAAACTGTATACCTGACGAATGTTTCAGTGTAGGTACAACTCTTGTCAACTGATTATGATTCTACCACAATCAGCCTCTTTACTTAAAACAGCGAGGGAACTCAAAACCGGGAATTCTCTAAACAACTCATATCCAAGCGATGCCTTACTTTCGAGAAATTGATAGCGGTTTCGTGTCTATTGATAATCTGTTCACTATAGCAATGCAGCGGAACAGCCACACTGGTTATCGTGACCGCGTCTCATTTCCGGCAATACAATGGCATAGATAAATAAATCAAAGTCCGGTCGCAAGTGAACGCCATTTCGAAAACAGCTTCACTTCTCAAAAGTAAACAATGTTTTGCTGTTTAACACGCATCCACAAACAATACGGAGATAACTGTTCGTAAGGCTTTGCTGTACGTCATTTTGTTAACCCACAACAAGTGTATGAATTACTGTAGTGACTAACATACATCACAAACGGGTAAGTACACAACCTGATCGTCAATAAACACAACCAGGATGTGAACCTATTAGTCGAAAAGGCTGTAGCATCAGATCATGTGGGCTTAAATACAGTAGAAATTTATGGGTCCCTAGGCATATCACGTGCGTCCAAATTAACCACTAAGCATCCCATCTATTTAGGTTCTAATCAAACTAAGGAATTTTCCGATCCCATACAACAATACCATCTCACGTACATGTGTCCTTGACGTAATTCAATGAGAACCTTCTCAAAATGTTATTCTTAACAATTCTGCTATACTTCCTTTTGTATCATACAGTATAATATGTACTGTTGCAATGACACCGTACATCTCACTCGGCTAAAGAACCTACCAGACAAGTAATAACTAAATCATATAGAATTCGGTGCATGGTGAACGATATACGGCTCCGGAGTGACCCAACAGGATAACGGACGCGTGCACAAAGCGTCGCTACAAGTGGATTGAATTCCACCACCCCGTACTCAGAGTGCAACAAAAGAAATGAGGCCAGAAGACGTGAAAATGAAAGCCATTAAAGTCTAACCGATTAACAGTGATTGGCCAAATGTTAAACTAGTGTGAAAATGAATTCCATATCTCTCGTAGCCAAAAATCGGGAGAGCCTAACAGTAAGACCTAAACTAGACCACAAAAACATCAGAGGTAGAACAGGAAGAATTCAGTACAAGAGCACATATATTGAGGAGGGAAATATGGAAATAATTCAAACTAAGTTTCATGCGTGCAGCGCACCAACAAAGCTGAAGAAAAGCACACGAATCAGGCCACTGCAACAAATTTCCAAAAGGTAGAGTGAGTTGTTTACCAGACGAAACAGATCGCTGGTATATGGGACGAGACGTATATGATGACCTAACTTACCCTTACTTAACACACTCACCGTCTCTACGTTGGCGGTTCACTACCAGCACGTCAATGACCAGCAGCAAATTGGCGTCCGCATGCGCTGTTAGACAGTTGCGTCACGAAGACCTAGGAAACCTACTGTGCCTTTTCGGACTGCTTGCTTGGAACTCACAATCAGGCAACTGCTTCTTATTGAACTCCCGGACGTCTTTATGCTCCTCCAGGCAGTCCGATTTAAAGCGGCTTCCTTCCGGTATCCACATTCTAAATTTGTTTGAATAACATTCTTTTACTACAGCTCCCGGTCACCAGAATTTTCATTGACATGATCCACTGTAGCTAAGTAATGCGCTCCAACGTGTACTTCAGATTGCGCGTTCGCGTGAATCCTGTATGTTCTTCCTTCACCCTCTCTTCTTCCATTTCACAGTAGTCAGATGCCCTTGCAGGTTCGTAAATGACAGTCACCTTTCATTCCTGTAGTGATTCCCTGTTGCATGTGAATCTTCCTTGCCTTACCATTGTCCTATCTGAAGCGTGGGCCGCTAATCAATTTAGTCATCATCATACATTTATCATCCTTCTCACTGACTACAGTGCAGACGGAAATCCACAAAGCATGATACACAGTGTGTACACTGCAACAAATTATTAATCATTACTTACCCAACTGCACGCACACTACGAATAGGCTGACCAGATAACTGCATATTTTGCATCGTTAAGCAAAGACTAACGCGTCGCATACCGAGTGGGCGAAACTAGTGCTAACCACTCCGTGTTGACTGTCCGCCTCGGCATCTTACACCAAGTCGTACTCAGTGCAGGCTGCTCACTCATTCAGTTCACTCATGATTTGACACACCATAGTTTACGTACGGACTAAACCTGTGCTGTAGGCCACTCGACTCATCCATGTTGTGTGTGAATTTCACTCTTGCGTCGATAAGTGATCGATCTCATGTTTGAAGTTGAACAGATTTAGGTGGACTGCCCTGTCCACTCAACAGCAATGTTAGCTAGGCTATATTAATGTGCCTCTGAACTGTAGATCAAGCAAGTCGAATTTGTGGCAAGGTGTCATTAATGAGGAGGTGAAGCTACTACTGATGTTTGGGTCAGTAGCTTCGGATGGGCTTTTGAGTCGGCAAATAAAAAAATGAGGCCAATTGTCACAGTGTCCCATTAGACACTTGACGTCATTAGCCAGATTTGACTGCATTAAGAACAACCATGCTGGGTTACTCACTTATTGGAACTGCGATCACGAGGAATGGAGAGTAAACAGATATTCGTGTGCCTCAGTGCCTTCTCACAAATGAATAAATTAGAAACAATCGTGAACGAGAGAACTAGTTGTTGAGCGTGACCTATTTTCGATTAACTATAAAGCTTAAAGTTACTTACCTGTCGTTACAGTATTCCGAAATCAATCAAGGGAATTGTTGACAGCTAAGCACCTGAAACGGAGACTGTTATTCTGTAGTTTCTGGTATTTTGGGCAACAAATTTTTACGTAACCAATGCCTTCTACGAGGAATACTTCATGACTGCCACTGACGGGCAGGACAGGACCACTTTTGGAGAAGCCTTGGTGGACAACGCGAAAAAATTATACACTACCTGCTCCAGCAACTAATGCATTTGAATGTCTGACCTTCAAGAAACCATAGAGAGTCACCCTGACCTCAGTAAATGCCTTAATTCATTAATCCCCGTTGACGTATCCTACAACGGTGTAGCATCGATTTCACCGGAAAACTTCTCGTGGATTTCGTTTTCTCCACTCATTAACAGCAGTGTGACACATGTGCGACCCCTTAGTCAAGCCACCGGAAACGAAATGGCCAAAAATTTGGGAAACGAAATTCTAGAACCAAATCTGGAGCTTTATAACGATAGTCAGGACATCCCTGTCGACGTGGAGGGCACGGATAAACGTCAGGCTGCAAAATATGTTTGGCTTACTGATCGCTAAAATCTTTTGCCGTGAGGTCTGTGGAAACTGTTATCAACTAGTCATATCACACCTGTCTTGGCTACTAAACTTTTTTTTTATCTTCAAATGAATAACACTTACAGCAGCCGGAACTACCAGTTCTCTAGCACGTGGTTCGATCAGATGACCTGTGGAACGTGGTAAGGTTAGGCGGTTCAGAAAATTCCCGTATACTGTAATGAATTCTCACGCCGTCATATCAATGGTGGTTCACCGCCGGAAACGGCATCATGTGCCAAGTGATGACATGAAATGACGAAAGTATTCGATGCTGTTTTGTGTTCTCCATTGATACACCTAAATGAGTTAATAACATGCGTCACCTGTCTATCCGTTTTACTTATCGATTGGTGTGGAACGCAGACAATGCGTACGAAATGACATAGTAACTGGTTGTCTTGACGATAATTCTAACCTCCTGTTGATCTCTTCCTGTCTTGTACAAAACCAGTGGCAAACAGACCAGTTGAATAGTATGTCCTTTCTAGTGTGTAAGACAGTAATTCTAACAGTGCCGTTACGTGTTCTCGTTTATCTGATACGAAACGTCGCCAAACCTAATCAGAGTGACCTTTTGGCCAGACGCCCTTCACTGACGTCGGTTCAAAACAGTATACCGTACCTCCCAGGTTTAAGTATGATAACAAATGCCGCTATGGGCCACGCAACCTCATGTGAATGCCTGAATGCTTTTGCTCCCGATTCCGCAAAGCTAATATTATTCGGCTGGCTACCTTCTTGCGCGTATTTGTGAGGTAGAAACCATGTGAAAGTTATTCAAACTTTTAACCTTTCCAGCTGCAAACCATGTCTTTCTCCACTTGACCTTCTTTCCCATGGACGTCGCGTGACTTAGGTGTCGTTAAGACATGTGGCCCCCAATACCTTGGGTGGTCACGATGGATTTCAGACTGGCAATCCACATTTCTACGGAAAATGTCTGTTGAATTGTTGTCCCGATAATCGGTATCCGATTAGCTGAAACTGTGAAATTATGCGTGAAATGGACTTTAAGATGTGTACCTTAAAAAACCTTCACACTTGAAATTAATAATTTATTACTGATGAGTAGTCGGAGATTTGGTTTATTTTCAAGCTGACCATCACACATTTGATTGCACCCTTCGCATTCAGATAGACTTTCCAGCCAGCCTCTTTCGAAAAGAAGCACTAGACTCGAGTTTCGCTCTCATTAGAGCTCATCAGTAATGCACATCCTTGTCACGGCCGGGATTTGAACTCCGGCCATTCCAATCATGAGGCAACCGTGTTAACCACTACGCCATTGACCTCACATTAAGCACGACCGAATGATCAAATCTGAACGCTCAACCACTGTCGCTTGTGAACAATGATCAGGTTGCCCCATTGTCTCGAGAAGCGACACAGTAACTGTCCTGTTAACTCCAATCGATTAGGACTTCCAAGACAGGCCAGTGATTTATACCTGTCTTAGAACTCCTAATCGCGGGGTTATCTACTGGAGTTGACATGAGTTAGCAGTGCTAACTGGGTAACTTTGGTGAAGACACGACCGATGAGATGATAAAATGAACCACACCACTACCCGCACAGTCGGGCTTCGGTGACCAGTGTTCAGTTGTGGGGGGTGGGGGGTTCGCAAAGAAGTCAGAACTGCCATGTTTCTCTGTTCATTCCTTTGATGTTATGGCTCACATTCGGTCGTTCGCATTAAGTCGAATAGCACCAAAACACAGTGTGCATGACCATTCGTACGTGATCTGCCAACCAAATGATCGAGCCTTTATCCTTGCCTTCGAGTAAGACTGATTCCGATGGCGTACCTTAACTGCATATTCGACAAAACCTATTTCACTTTCGTGGGCCCAAGTACCATAGCGGCAAAAAATCGGAACGTAGTTAAATTGAACACAAAATCTCATAACAAGATAGACGATTAGTTCACTCACTTACCAGTACGTCTGACCATAATTAAGTGTCATTGTTTTGACCCCACTTTATGCCTAGCAGAAACCTGCAATCATTGTTCCTGAGCTACCATTAAGATCGAACCAGCTGTTGCTTCCCAACGGGTTACTGAAGCTTTGGAGTGTTTTGTGTGAACACCATTCACAAAAGCTAATAGATTTTCCATTCTGACAGTCAGCTATAAACAGACCAAATCAACTGACCTGGTTTGGGGTTCTTTGTTTCTACTTAAATTAAATAAGGCTTTTTATACAAAATAGAGTGAAAACGTGTCGCGAAATATTATTCTCAGCAGTGGCTAACGTGAATCCAGCACATTCTACATGAACTGGGCCTATCAACAACAAGTAAACAGACCTTCTGAATAGGCTCATTCTTCGCGCACTACTTTCCATGGGAAGAGGATTGATTGGGGCTGAATCTTCCATGTACACAAAACTGGTCAGGGTTTCCTGGTTAGCATTACTTCACTAATCGTGAGCAGTTTCGGGTTATAATTACGTAATAACATCCTGAACAATTGACGACCAGCTGTTAGGATACGGTTGACTGTTGATGAACCCGGGTTCTTCGAGTTTGCTCTATTCAACAGGTTTTTTAAACACTGTATTTGATAACTATATATATATATATATACTGTGTCGATGTAGGAGTCATTGCTACTGCAAGTGTACATGAGAAACAGACTGGTTGGTTGAGTGTGCATTACCGCCGTGGAAGACCAGCCTTCAGTTTCTAACGGAACGCGCAATTGGAGAGTGGGATAGATGCTTTTCTATGCTTCTGTCAGTTTGTGACTCGTGCTGTTCACCCTTGAATTGGATTCGCAAAAATATGTTCTCTTTCTGTACACGGCAAACTGACACTTTTGGTGTTTTCTTATCAGTGGAGATAGTCACAGCGTTTACCGGCTGTGCGTTATGTGCCAACATATTGCTAATAAGCTTTCCTAAGTCTTTTAGTCGATATGCCAGGCGTATATCTCTGGTTGTGTGGAATAATGTTCTGACTAACTACTGTTTGTCAGCAAGCAGGCTCACGTAGATCAGACTGCCCCCCTGTTCCGTCCTGATCTCTAGTGACGAGAGTGTCTAAGGGTGATGAACATTTGTTGACCTCCATCCCGTTGGAGGCTTGGGGGAATGGAGTTCGACTCATTATGAAACGTAATCAAAGAACATTCATCAGAAAAATCGGACGATCGTCTAAGTAGCGTTCATGGTGCTCCACACGAGAGACTCTTCCACGAAATTGTCTTTCAGACATTCCTAAGAATACTCCCGACCATATAGAGAGAGGTTTAAGAGCTGACTGTAGGTTTCTGTAAATGCTCTTGCGTACCACACAAGCTGACTATTTGAGGGCACCTACATCTAACAGCTGTAGCCGTTTCAAACACTACAAGAAAAAACTGCATTCATAGTATGTGCAGAACTTTTGGTTTTAGATCGGAAACTGTAAAATTTACCGAGATAAATTGTATGCTGAATACACTGAAACAATTTCGAGTGAAAAAATTCTGCGTTTGCACTGTCTCGATAAACACCGATGATAGTTGCTGATTTTTTGTAAACCAGTTCGAACAAATGCGTTTGTAGTTTGGAGCAGACTCCGAAACCGTTGTTGTGAACCGAAAAGGCGGATGGCACAGAAGTTTCTTATTCGGGGAAACCAATACACGACTTATGCCTCTCAAGGGGACTACGAACAGAAACACTCATTTGCACACCACACCGATCTGAGGATGCTCCAGTCGCTTTGGACACCATGTCTCAGTTCCATCATGTGGCGAAAGCCATTCCACGTGATGCTGCCATTCAACTATCCTTCCCGTATTTCTCCCGTATTTGTCCCGCGATCATTTCGATCCATGCTGCTACTGAATAGTGGTGAAAGTGGTATGGTGCCACCGCCTATTCTCACTACAACGTCATTCGTTTATTATCCGTGCCTATCCTAAATCTCGTTACTGTCAGACAGCTAGGTGGTTGAAAACAGTTCACCATATAGTACAGCAATTTAACAGTGAGTGACCTTCATCTTCTCTTAACTAAGGATTCGACCTAAGCACCAGCTGACTATTATCATGCCTTATCTGAATGAACTGTCTGTGATGGTGGGAAGTAACGGACTCAGGGTCAAAACTCACGTGGTCATTTGCATTAACAGGTAAAGTTTCAGAATCGAGCAGATAGGGGGGTTCGAACTTACGTCTTTATATACCGGGTATCCCAAAATTTCTCATGCCGCCAAATTCCAGACCAAAAGACTTACCAAACGGCCATGCCCCGTAACCGAGTCAGGTGAGCGAACCGGCCCAACATGTCGCTGAGACCACAACCAAGTATGCTAACTGTGGATTTCCAGCCAAGTTGCTCAGCCCCCTCGGCCCAGTCTATTGGTCACCGCCGTCCACGGTCGGTAATACCTGACTGCTCACCCACTTCTCTGTAACCGTTTCCGTGCTTGAAGGGTAATGCTGGACTGAAAGCCAGCAAGCGCCGATCAGTAAAAAAGGACGCAGAGTGAGAATTCGATATTTCCCTAGCGGATTGTGCCATCACGATGACTTGTTTCACCAACCGATGAACGAAGCAGGTTTACAAATGACTGAGAGACTGATCAAACCCTAGTGAATTTTCCATAGAATGTGGGACGCGCCATGCTGTGTTTTAAGGTTTATCACGCTATTTGTGAATTCTGACGTGACATATTATAGGCATGTCGCGAAAACGATGGACTTCGCTTGGCACCTCTCAGTTTTGTGACCTCGTTACTCAGTCGTGTCGCCCCACTTCCTGTCAGCATGTCTTACTTGACCATCTTATTTGTGCGTTGCTGGGAGCAACTGGTTGCGTTCTCAACATCGTTCAAAAATGGTGTCTAGGTTGATTTGTTTTGTTCTCTGGAAACCTGCACTATCTTGAGAAATACCATGAACAGAATGTACCGGAATATCATGCCGGAGCCAGAACACACAAGCGAACCGCGACCAACGCGTCGTCATAAGGAAAAATCTACTGACACTGGGAACATTTATGTACCTTACAAATTTTAGGGTTAGGGCAAACCTGACCCGGAAAACACGATTCTACTGTCAGAAGTCGGTTATCTCAAACC